>LPNX011192819.1:291276-363252 GCA_001517045.1 Pseudotsuga menziesii
TCGATGGAACTTCCTGCCCAATCTGAATCAACATAACCCTCCAGGTTAATCTTCTGATTCGCATCATACTTGAGTCCATAATCAACTGTACCCCTGCATGCTTTGCAACCATCAGGTGAACATGTCTCAATGTGTTCACAGAAAAGCAAATATTTGGTCTCAGGTACATCAAGGACCCAATCATCTGACGATACATCGTAGTATCAACCATCTCTGAAGAAGCATCACTCAATAGCTTCAGGTTTGATGCCATAGGTGAGGCCATGCAGTCCATCATCCTGAACCTCTTCAGGATCTCTACTGCATACTTCCCTTGTCCAAGGAAGATTCCATCTGTATTCTGCCACACCACCATACCTAGAACAATAGTGCATCGACACATAACAAGAGCATCACTGGTCTTCCACCTTCAACCATGGATCAAAGGTTGGAATCCACTTTACTCTCAGTAAAGCCTAGAATCATCAGTAATCTTCCCATCCTGTCGTACCATGTCGAACCTCAGGATCTTCTGCAATCACTCCCTCTGAAGTGGAGCATCATACTCCCTCTGTCTTCCGAACTCTATGCACTGAAACATTCTGTACTGGAGTGACAAGTAGTATCCATCTAGGATCACTGGATACTAAGATCCTCTATCTTGAACTTCTTCAAAAGTTCATAATGCACCCATCTGTGAGCTTGTCATATTTTTCTTTGTCTTTGAACTGTCGTCACTTGTTCTTCGGAACAAGTCTTCATTCTTCTTTGCTTGTAAGCGATTATGTATGCGATCTTTCCTACAAGTCAAATGCATTTGTATGGTTAGAAACATTTCATAAGGAATATTTATACTGGCAAACACTTATGCATAAATATATGATCATGCAACTACTTTAGCCAATACAACATTCATCCATATCTCACTGAAACTTTCTAGATGCCTTCCATCTCTACCAGGACAACATTGAGATTGTGCACTAATCCAATATGTCAGCAAAGAGGTTTCATTCTAGATAAGTAGCAATGGAGAATTTGTATAGCCCCATGAGCTACTTACCCATCACATACATATTAGTAGTATACTATCATTAATGCAAACATCCTATCATGCATAATACATCAACTAAAAATAAACAAATTCATAACAAAACAATAATATGAAATGACAATTGAATACTTATCTTTATTTGTTTCGTGGGCATACTCCTTCTTGAGTCTTCAGCTTCATCGTCTTCTTCATTCATGATAGCATCGTTTCTTATCCAAATGATAAGGAGGATAAGAAGTTCTTCAAGAGTTGAGTTCTTCATATTCCTCATATGAATGAATTCCACGATCCTAGGAGGCCATTCAAGGTGGCCATCACCACTTTTGCATTTCTTCACTTTTTCTTTTACCACTTCAAGTAGCTTGAAATTCTGGAAGACCTTCAACAGCTTTGCTTGCAATAGGTAGTGGTATGTAATGCACATGTGTAAGCCTTCTATGCCAAAGCTCATTTGGCTCTACTGTGTCATGGATCAAGGCTTGTTCTAGATATCCCTTCAATTTATACAAGCCTCCTTCTTGTTCTTCAATCACTACCACATCATCGATAGTCTTTCCTTTTGGCCATATGATGACTTGACCATCTATGAATGCAGCCCACATTCCTTTTGCATCAATGCTGAAATGGAGAGAAGGTTCTTCTTCAATCCTGGCACAAACAATACTTCTTTCATTGTTAGAGACTTACCAGAGTCTAGCTTGTATGAATATTCCCCACTACCTTTTATTGGACATTGGTAGTCATCTCCTAGTTTCACCTTGTGAGGTGATTCATGTTCTGATAGTCTTACAAAGGATTCCTTGAATCCTGTCATATGTTTGGAAGCACCACTGTCTATGAGCCAATCATCACTTCCATGAGTAATGTTACCTGTGAGAGCTGATATCAGAACATATTCATCCTCACTTGAAGAATCTTCATTTTCATATCTGGATCTCTTTCTGGAAGGTTCATCATCCTCTGCAGCATGAGCATGATGTCTTCTTTGGCCTCGTCTCCTTCTGAAACTGGAACCTCTATGCTCATGTAGGTGTCCAATCCAGAGAGATAAAATACTTCTATGCTTGGAATTTTTCAACTTCACCAAGCTTATCATCAAGCTGATCACTTTGAAATGAGAACCTCAAATGGAAATAGCAAAGGATTAGATCTTACCGATTTGAGGTGTCCGCCCTTGTCCCAGAGTTTGCTGATCTAGGGTTTGTCGCAGAAACCCTAATTTTTAAAACTTGGAATACTTCATATATTATTATATGAATAGATATATCTCTTCAAATGGAGCTGTCCAATGTACTCCTTTTCTGAAAACAGTGAAGGGAAACTCCCGGAACAGGAAGCCCTAATTTTTTGATTTCTTTTGCAGAAATGCCTATTACTGTTTCTATGATATATATGAAATTACTGATCCTATATGTATGATATTTCTCACTGAGGTAATATCGCATGTCCCTGATCCAACACCTCAGGTTTCATCAGAATTGGTTTCACCATTTGGGATTTATGATCCTTTTCCCAAGGTAAACTGTTACTGGACTGTTCAGAACAGCGAAGTTGTAAAGCATGCCACGTGTCACAGGTTCATCTTCTGAGTCTGAACTTTGGACCACAAAAATTAAAGTCCATTCCCTTTCTTTAAAATCTTCATGAATTCCATTTGGACCTTTGTAGCCCAAGATATTGCAGATCTCCCCAGGTGTCCTGTTTATGGATGATTTCTGGAAGAGGATAGAACCCTAACTTGGAGAGATCATATCTCCCAGAATATATCGAATCAGAGTATTCCCTTTGGACAACGTGTTCATCATGATTTTATATTCATCCCCTGCAATTTTCAGCTTTTGATACTTCGCCAATCTCATAATATAGCGACTGTACCAAAACTTAGCAGTTTTAGTATTTATTGTTTCTCCTAGCTAGGGGTCAAACTAGGGTTTGACTTTCCCGGAGATTTACCCAACCAAATTTCTTGATCCAGGTCTCTAAATTTCGGTTTTGATGAGGAGAACAATCCTATGCTGGTCTCACCCAAAAATTCCTCTTCTATAGAAATCCCTAATTTCCACATCGAAACTGAAAATGATTGAAATTGAATTCCGCATCGACAGAAAGATGCACCCTTCAATGGAGAGTCATCCTAGCATACTTTTGCTGAAAATCAGTGGAGGAATATCCACAAAATAGGAATCCCTAGTTTATATAGCTGGAAAATGTCTTCTTCTCAGGTTAGCTCTGATTCCATGTTAGTTTTTCAACATTTAAGCTAGCATTATGATAAGATCTTTTCACTGAGAGAATAACAAGCACAGCAATCACATAAGAACATCACAAGAGACAAGAGACACAAAGATTTTAGGAGGGGAAACCATAAATGGAGAAAACCCCTCAACTTCCTCTAAGATAGTATCACCACAAGATGTGATCCGAAAACAGTAAGATGACCTCCCAACACAATAGCAGCCTTCTGTCTTCTTTCAAGCCAAAGAATTTCCTTCTCCAAAAGTGCGCCACACCTGAGAGAGCAAGTGATGTAATTCACAAGTGATAAATAGAGAGACTCTCACTCTCTATTTATATTCTTCCGTTGACTTGAAGTGCACTCAACCATGTAGGCTTAACTTATAATTAATTAATTACTTGAGCCTACACCTTAATTAGTGTATAATAACCCAAGTGCCCCTAAACTGTGGGGACTTACCTAATGACTTGATATGACTTGTTTACATTATTAATCCTCTCGATTGGAACATCGGGGCATGACCACATGACTCAAATACATAATAGAAACATCCCGGAATAAACATCGGGTTACAATATATGAAATACATAGAAGAATACATTCTGAAGTTACATATACATCAACAAACAATAGAGTGGATTGGGCTAGTTTATCATTAATATCTAATATCCACAAAAAATATTTTTTACTCTAAAGAAGAACATATTTCATGGTTGGGAATATGGAGTGGGGAGTTTGGACATGTTTCAAATTTCAAATTCATGCCTAGTGACACTCAAATGGCTGTGATAAAATTGGATTCTCAAAGACTTTCAATGTTACAAGGATGGTTAAATGGTTATCGTCAGATCATCGAGATTTCTGTATCAAACTTTAGTAATAAACTTGTAGAACAAGTTAAGGTTTCTAATAGTACTAAATTTGTTGTCATTGTTACTCAGTTTTTATATTTATCCTATGCCATGGACCATATTGACTGGATAGATTTTCAGACATTATGTGCAGATTTGCTAGTAGTCAATGAATTTGGATATATAGTTAAGATTTACAAAGAAAAACTTGTGCCAACATCGATAAGGAAGTGGGAAAAGCTATTTAGAAGCAATCCGTCAGTTGACCATGAGTTTGTTACCCTGTCAAGGGCTTACCTAAAACCACTAACTTGTGCTTATGGGTTGGAAGGGGGAGAAGGTCTTGATCCATTTATCAGAAATGATATTGGATCAACAGATATTCCATTTCTAAGACCACCAGATGTTGCCTTGCATGGATTTTAATCTTCTCTTGATAAAGAGAAAGTCATTTTTCTCCTAGAATGGATAGAGTATTTGACAGTAAACTATATTGAGACATTCCCTGAATTATTTAAAAGAAGCATAACTAAAGGACAATGGCTAAAAACATATAGGGGGTACCAACATCCCAGACTGTCTTTTTTATTCAATTCTAATTGAAAATCTGCTGGTTTTCTGTTAAATGACCTTCCCTTCATTGATATTCTATTCTACAGCAAACCCATTGAAAACTTCAAGAGGACCCTCCAACAGTCGGGAGTGATTGTTGATTTTGGGAAGGGATGTGATCTTATCACCAAACATATCCAAATGCACATGGATATCCAAGCCATAACCAGGCTTTACAAATATCTTCATCGCTTTGAATGGAAACATGTCGATAGTAACTCTATTAAAATTAGGATTTCACTGGATGGCGGACTTAGGGGTGAATGGAAGGATTCAAAACAATGTCTACTTCATGATGAAAATGGCCTCTTTCATCATATATTAGAAATCCTAGAAAACTTCTATGAAGAGGAATTACTTCCTTTCTTTTCTTGTTCTCTTGGTGTGTCTATTTATCCTACAATTGGACATTAGTGCATACTGTGGATGGATTGGGTATCCACTAATCATCAAGTTTCTGCAGCAGAGTGCTGCTTAGTTTGGAGAAAAATTATAAAACACAGGACCAAATTATCTTAGAAAATATAGCAACGTCTTGGAAGAGTACCTCTTAAATTGCCATATTACACAAGAATTGGAGATATCCAACTAAGTACTCCAGATGAAACCTTCATTCCAGATGGTTGGAAGTTGAAAGAATTGTTCATAGGAGCTTGTACAAGCCCAAAATTTGCATGTAATCCTAACCCTTCTGACCCCAAGATACACTATGAGAATCGATTTTCCCCACTTTACCAAGAATATCAACCATCTCTTTTCACATAAAATGTGGCACCAATAGTTAAGGACCCGAGATATGCCTTTCCTCCTTGTAAACCAAATATCTCAATGTAATTGATGCTCATGTGGTAGACATTAGAGATTAAATGGAAGAGGAAGTAATGGATCAAGTGAAGCTGGTGAAGTAGGAAAAGATAAATAGCAGCAAGTACCAAGAGTCGAAACAATGAAGCAAGCTCTACAAGGATCAAGCGAGGGAGAGGGAAAAAAATGTGGATATAGAGGAAATATATTCTAGAAATGTTGGAAGAAAACCATATAAAGAGCTAAGGGAAGAAATAACTAATAAGGATAAGATACTTGGCCTTCATTCAACTTTAGACAAAAATATGATCCCAACGTAAAATAATCTGTTGCGAAAAGGAGTAGGGGTCACACTTATACCAAGTAAGGGAGGAACCAAAATCCCTATTGGTAAATAATGAAGTTAGTATCCTAGAATAACATAGGAATGGTTAGTAGGTCAAAAGAGGAAGCCATGCAAAAAATAATTAAAATGGAAAATTCTACAATATTTCTTCTCTGCGAGACTAAGAAGAAAGATAGGGATATGCAAAAGCTAGGGGGGGATAGTGGAAAGGAAGCTAGGTTTAATAGCAACAAATTCCCAAGGGGAATCAGGCAGGATCGACACTTAGAACTAGTTGGGGTAAAGCAAGCTCAACATTGGATATTCAAATAACTGTTAAGGAAAATTACTTCCTATGTTTTGAAAGTTTTCAATATTTATGTCTCAATGCATTATATTGAAAACAAGAATGTTGGAAAACTCTAAAGAAAGAAAGAGAAGGAGTAGGCTAGGGATACTGTATTTTTGTAGGAGATCTAAATATTGTGTTATGTCAAGAAGAGAAGAGAGGATGAAGTCTATTAGGATATACTATTAGGGGAAATTTAGAAGACTTGATCTAAGAATGGGATTTAATGGATACCAAACCTAAACAAGAGAAATACACATGATCAAATAGAAGGGCATGATCAACACATATTGTTGCATGATTGGATTGAAGATGACATGGTAATTAAATATACCATAATCCCCTTTTCCTCCTCATATCATAATCCCATTTAACTCAATTTTTCCTTGAAAATAAATTATGATCGTTTACCTTTCAAATTCAGTTCCACATGGCTAAAATCTGCAGAAGCAATAGAATTTGTAAAAAACTGTTGGAAAGAAAGTGGGAGAAATACCCTAGATGCATTTGGGAATTGAACTTAAAGGTTGTAAAATGGGATCTCAAATGATGGGCTAAACTTAGTTATAAAGAGCCTCTCTCTGGTATAAAAAAGGAGTTACAAGAGAATCTAGTGACTGTCTAGGATCGATGGGAGATAGGTGAACTCTATTTGCAACTACGAACAAAAGAAAGAGAAACAAATAAGAGACTTATATAAGTTTATCAAGCAGGGGAATAATATTGGAGAATTAAATCTAGCATTGTTTGGTTAACGTTTTTATTTCTTCAACAGATAGGCAAAATCTAGGAAAATAAGAAATAATGTCATTGAAATTACTACAAAAAGTGGAGGAAAGATCATTTATTGTGTTGAAATCAAGAATATGCATTTAATCACTTCAGACACTTTCTTTCAGACCATGGGGAATTGGATTATAACATAGTGTAAAATGCTTGAATACATTCCATCATTATTTTCTAAAAATTAAAATATTCAACTTGATTGGGAAGTTGAACAACATGATGTTATAAATGCCATATAGGATTCAAAACCAAATAAATATATTGGAAAAATGGTTTTATGATACAATTATATAGGTACTTATGGGAGTCAATTAAAAAGGATATGTGTAAAATGATCAAATGATATCTTAAGAAAGGTAAACTCGAACTCTCGACTCTCAACTAATTCAGTGTTTACACAAGTTGTCTCCATGAGGCATATATACAAGTGAACCAAGAATATTTGTAGGTGGTTTGAGTGCTTATGTGTCAAAGGATCCTAAAACTGGTGAACTTGTTTGTTTAACAACATTGTTGCATGATTGAATATTTTAATGATTAGCAATGGAATTATCATATATCACTTTTTGTAATGATCATCCATAGATGGAAATCATATACAAAGATGAAAAATCACACCAGAGAATATGTTAGTAGATAAGCACTAAATTTGACCAGGTCAGCAAGAGAACTAAAATAATTGCTTTAGATTCAACTGTTGTGTTTTCTTTGGCATTTCCAAATGTTGTTTGGAAATGCACAATTTTGTATGCACCACTCTTTATCAAGATGTGGAAACTATGGAAGGAAAGTGGGGAAAGTTTTAAATGCTAAAGTTCAATAGACAAATGAGGCAAACCCAGGAAGAAGGGATTATTTCGGTAGACCAAGATGGAAGGATGAACCATCAATATTCTTTAGTTCCATAAGCACATCTAGAACAAGAACATGCTAATATAGCCATAGCATTGTTGTGTCTATTTCATAATGCTCGATGACACATAGAGAGGTGGATAACAAGTGGTATGGATCCAATGGTGTGCAAGAAGATGGAATTCATTAGTGAAGGAAGCTACATTTTCTTCATTGGACAACCTAAAATACCTAGTATTTAAATATACCTAAGGAATAAAAAAATTGTTTCTCAATTATTTTGTTTCACCAAAAGAGTTTGTGTAGGATTAAGAGCTAGTTGACATCAGAGCAAATATCCAACTTGTAGAAGAGGAGAACCAATGTATGCTTTGAATTTTGTTCCTACATTAGATAAGGTATAAAGTCTCGGAGGAAGTACCAATTATTCATTCCTAGCCACTATTATTATATTATGAAAATTCATAAACAAAAGGAAATACATAATAATGTAAGATCCACAAAAAAAAGGTTTCTTAAGAAGCAATAAGGGGCCATGATACCATAAGAGGAGAAGACAAAAGGGAATGCATGGGTGATTTTAATTGGCGCATATATTTATAAGTGAAACCTTTATTTACCATGCTTATTTACAAAGCTATGGAATCAATCTTTAACTTATGTGTGTCCAAGTACAAGGTGTCACATATTTGGGAAGAGAGGAAGCCTCATGCAAAGAAATGGTCCCTTCTTGCCTTTAATTTTCATTCTGTCATTTTTCCATTGAGAATTACTCTCACATGAACATTCTCTACTTACTCCATTTGAATTAGGATAATTCCGCCTCTCCATACTCACAAAGGTACTATTGGAAAAACATGGTTGTTTATGCATGGAAATGGAAATACAATCCCACCAAATTATGGTTACTAAGAGCATGTGGAGACTAGGCACTTGTTGTTGAGAATTCAAAGAGTAAATGAAATGGTTTCGAGGTAAAAACCATGTCTAGAATGTCCACGATAGATAAAAAAAGGCCACATACCTATTGTTGAGCACCATTTTGGTCAATGATATGAACCAATAAAGTGTTGCAACTTGCCAGGCTACCCTACTATTTAAAAAAAATGCTTAAGAAATACAAAATCTGATTAAAAAAATTCATTCCAAGTATTCAATCTCACCACCCTTAGCTTAGGTATTTAGCCAACTTAACATTGTCTATGGTTTCCACCACTTAAGAAGTATTTGAATTTTATGAAATATGATGTGATTTGTAGTTTCCACGACTGGCAATATATATGATTGTTTATTATTCAATGTTCATGTTGTTACAAGTTGCAGGTGTTTCAAAATTATTAAGAGCACATGGTTGAGTTGACATGATGCCCTTTGTCTTGGCCTAGGGACATTACAAGGTCTTTCATCATTTTCCTTGCCAATTAATGTTTTCCCATATCTTAACCATTTACCCTCTTGTGAGATCAATGTTTGAATCCCTACCCGCCCATGCTTTCCTTGGTTTTCCTTCATGGACTATATACATAAAAATAGACTGCAGAGTAACTAAAAAGGGCCCTTAACTTCTCATAGTTAAGTACATGTTTTGCACAAACTATTTTCAATGCGACTCTTCAAATAACCATTCTCCATATCCACATTTGAATGCAAATATCACCTCCCTATCATAAAAACGCCTTTATACATATGTTTTCACATTCCAATGCTTACAACTAAGCCTTAACCTTTTCTTTGTTATAACAAACTACAGGCCATCATGAACCCCAAGCTAAGCTACAAGTCAAAGCCCAAATCCAATCTAAACTACAATTTAAGCCCAATCTATTATATAAATGTATTATGCGTTGAAATATATATGAACTACCTTCTTGGAAGACCATCTGATTCTTCATATGCAGGATTGGGAGTTAGACAATTGAAAATGATGATCTACCTATTTTTTGCTAACTAATTGAGTTATGATACTTTTGAGGCCTCAACCAATCCATCCAATATATTTGATGACATGCATATCATAGAGATACAATGGAGACCATTGTTCATTTAAACGAAATATATTTGGAGATAATGCTTGGCTTGTTCATGGATTTAATGAGGGTTACATAATGGTGATTCAGTCACACGTCACTAAAATAGATCCAAAATCCCATTATTTTTCTCAATAAGACAATGACTTCATTTAACATGAATTTGAGTTGGATTGAACTCAAGAAAACACTAGTGATAAGGATTATACCAAAACAAAAGAGCCTGATAACATTGCATAGGTTTAGAACAGTTTCCCTATGTAATACATCCCGTAAGATTATTACTAAGATACTAACATGCAAAATAAAACCACTTTTTCCCACAAACAATATTTTTACTAACCTTTGTAATGCACATAAAATATGAAAAGGAAGAGCTATAAGGGTTGTTATTAACCTTTGTAATGCATTGTGCAGGGTCCACACTGGGATTCAGAAGCTTGAAGTAGAGTCGTAGAGTCCAGAATCAGAAGCTTGAAGTAGAGTGGCAGAGTCCAGACCTGCATTATATAGGGATTTTTCCCAAATTTGGGGATGAAATGGTCAAAATCGTAGTGATTGAAGGTAAAAATCACTCCATTAAGCATATTTTAGGAAAAAATCAACCTATATTCCGAAACAATTGCTCTTAAGACCCATAAATTGACGACGAACTCGCAGTTTTTTCCTCTATCACCCACAATCAATGGAGAACTAGTAGTTTTTTTTCTCCATCACACAAAAAATCAGGGAGAACCAACAACAAGTTTTCTCCATCACCAAAAATCAGGGCAACCCAGGAGTCCATCTTATCCATTACCGAAAAATTTGGGCGAGTGCGCGATTTCGGGTTTCTTCTACATGGCCGAATTTGGTTTTGGGTTTTTACCATTATTGGCTAATGCATGTAATATATTTAGGTATTTTATAAAAAAATGGGCTAATATATTAAAATTTAAAAAACCTTTGCTATGTTTAAAAATCGCCCACAACTTTTTGGTGACCCCTCCAATTTTGCCCATGGGCTATAATTCGCCCCTAAAATTTTCCCTGGTGATAATTGAAGTGATAAAAGTGATATGGTATTCTTGTCATATGTTCCATTAGTTATTGGAAGTAAATATTTATATCCTGGTCAACCTTTCTCTATTTTGGATTTCATCTTGATCATCTTGAAATCCAATAAAATTCACCGAAATAACTGTAAATTGCAAAAAGGGGGGTCTTATCACAAGCCATCCTATCATGTTCATATATAGTTTCAATGAATGACATTACCAAAAGGTGGTTACCAAGGAAAGGTAATGGCTTGCAATTTACATTTAAATTAATATTGTTCTTGTTTTGTTGGTTAACTACAAATTGTTGCACTCAAGGACATGCGGTATTATCACAAGCCAGCCTAACCATGATCATGAGTTCTACTTTGGACTGAAATTATTGTCAGGTGGTTACCTAGCCATGGTAATTGATTTTAATGTCAAATCTAAAAGATAAGGAGTCTCCTTACAGATCTATCTTGTTTAGTTTCCAGGTAGGGTTTCATGAATGACATTGCACCACACAAGGGAAATTATCTCATTTCAACAAAGTTGTAGTTCACCATCATTCTAGAAAAAAAAACAGAAAAATAGATGAACAAAGTGAGAAATAAAGTTAATAAATGCATAATTGAATGGTTAATAATTCAAGGTGATTGATGGATTGATGATCTGGAAATAGATGGGAGTTTTTCCTAAGGTTCATCACAAAATTCCCTCTCATGCTTGCATATTGATCCAAGAGATGCCTATTTTCTTCTAGCTTAATTTTTTAGGTGAGTATCATTACAAGTGATTTGGGATGGGGAAATATCAATCATATGAAACAAACTCTAAGGGTTCGATTGTAATCTTATGAAGTCACTCTCAGATTATAGACTAGAACACTTTCTCATTCTAACATGTTTCTACCTAAAATTTTGAAGATCATTCTTACAGAGATTACTGCTTCGCCCAACGAGTTGCCATTTGTTGTAGGAACAACATATCCCATTTTATAATTGAAAAAATGGGAACCCCATTTACTGATTATGAAAAGAAACTTGGTTTTTTATCATCTTGTTGATGGGATGTAATGATTTTTGTGTTTATTCTTGTGTCTTTTCATGTTTTAGAGTAATAAATTTTGAAAAAAAAGTCATGTTTTTATGTGTTTTGTGAATTGCGGAAAACATAGTTTTTCCTTGAAAAATGTTGTTTCCGCAATCCGCAATCTGCAATGCGGATTGCAAATGCCCGGAAATTTTTTAGTTTTGAATGTCTTCTTTTTGCAACCTGCAATCTGGAATGCGGATTGTGGATGTCAGAAAGTGTTTTTTTAATAAAAATTCAAAATCTCAATTCCACATTTCCGCAACCCTCAATACAGACTGTGGAAATTGAAAAATAAAATAAACAAATAAATTCTACTTGCGCAATTCTCCAACCCGCAATGCAGATTGTGGATTATGGAAACAACAAACTATTTTGAGTCAAAATTTTCACCTTCACAATTTATCAACTTGCAATACGGATTGCAAAAATAAAAAACAAATATTTTCAAAAAGTTACTTTTGCAATTTCCTTCCCCTCTTTTCCTTGTTTTAATCTCAATTGTTTATTTATTTTAAAACTATGTTCTAGATTGATTTCATTGTTAAATATTTTGTTAGATTATTCAAGTTTTTACTATCTTATCATCGTCTTTAAACTGAAAATTTTACCCATGACAAACGATTTTTACTGTGATTTCCCACCTAGTTGACGAATTTACTTTTTTCCATCGATTTATTGTTAAGTTTTCAATATTTTTACTGATCATTTGAGCAAATAAAAAAACTGAGTTTAGTTTAATTAATTGTCTTTTTGGTCATTTGATCAGAATTTATGTTTTCTTTCAACCTTGTCGAGAAACACCAGGTCCATAACAACCCAAAATGAATTGAAAAATAAGGACGCAAACAATGGTATCTTCTATGGTACAAATGGAAGGGTTTATGAAACCTACCACCTGGACTGTTCGTGAATTTACTCCATATTCAATGATGATGGTTTCTCTGAGATCCAACATGACTAGGTATCTTTTGTGAATATCATTAAAATCCCATCTCCATGTTGTAGTGGCTAGGCCTTCCATAATTTCTTACATTGATGATATTAAGTGGATTGTTGAGCATGCCAACCCGCAAGACCGTTCTTTCAATGACAAGGCTCAAACCCAATTGGGCTCTTTCGAACATGAGGTATTCGTTAGAGCCTATTCCCTTATAAAACATTAATAGTTTCTTAACAAGCAGTTCCTAGAGTCTTTTGCAACCCGGTAAAATTTTGAAGAAATGCTTAAATCCTAGATGGAAAACCATATTAGCTTTTCACCCAAAGCTGATAAACATTATCCCATTTCTTGGTTTGAGGATCCCTTGACTTTTCTAGCAGCCATTCTATGTAGACTATATGGACTACCCAATTGAATAGTCTTCAAAGCCAAGTGGGAACCCCTATCCCATCATGTTCTTACTACAAAAGAGTCTTTCAATTGGGCCTAAAAATTTTCAGTGGTTTTTAAGGAAGCAATGGAGAAATACCAGAAGACTCCTACTTCAAGGAAGCCAAAACTTTAGCTCTCTTCTTATATTATGGATGTCTTTTGCTCAACCTTTCATTTCCATTTCATGGGGTGGAACTGGACAAGGGTTGAACCTCTAGTCGACATCTATTGTCATGCATTATGGGAAGATAACTTTATACCTCTCGTTTAAGAAATATGTGATCACTTGATGGGTTCCATTTATTAGAATATATTAAGGAGGATTCTCCCACTTTTTCAACCCAAGCTAATAATAGAATAATCAACCCATAGTTACCTACCTTAGACATTAATTAAATCATTTTTGTCTTATTTACCTATTCTCCTATATTCCACTCTATGCTAGTTTCCTTCTACATGTCATAGAAGTCAACACTTGCTAAAACTGAGTCATGAAGAACTTGGGAAACCTCCTAGAAATCGTATTTATCATGTCTTCTTTATTCTAGGTCCTCCAAATCACATATCTACTTTTTCTGCAAAGCTGCCTATTTTATTGAGAATTAAGGAAAAAGGAAAAGCAAGACTAGGTGTAGTTGACTTGTTTTTTTCCCACATCATCCTCCATCCTTTTCTCCTAATAAAAGCACATATGAGTTGTATTTCCATCGCTTATTATCTTTCCTACTTGAATTTTCTAATTCGTGAGCCTCTAAGTGGATTTGGAAACTGCTTTATGCACCTATGGGGTATTTGACTAGATTTAGTAAGCCTACTTTTTGACTATTTCGAATGGCATCCTTATGCATTCGAATATCTAATGTAATTATATATTACAGAAGCCTATGACTTCATAATGTTGGCTATTGTACACTTATTCAATATAGATTAGTGTTATGCTCCAATTTAAGTCTCCTTTGATGGTAATTTTGCATGTTTGATTAGCAATTTTGTGAGTTTAATTGTTCTATCCTTTGGGTTCAATTTCTACATGGTATAGAAGCATTTGTAGATCTATTTATCTCCTTCCATATTGTTATTGTAGGTTCAACATCTTGACTAGGAGCATATTCTGTTGACTGAAAGGCACAGTTTCTGAGCTATGGACCAATCTCAGAAGATCATTTTGACTCCATTTAATTTCTTTGAATGGAAAGCTAAGATGGAGATATTGTTGAGACCAAAAGGTCTCTATAGGGTGACTATGGCAACTGAGGTAGAGCCCAATGCAGCTGTAGAGAAAATAAAATGGCACAACAGGAGGGATCAGGCCTATGGTCTTTTGTATCTGAGCATTTCAAGAGACCTCCTCTTTCATCTTGATGGATTGACATCACCTAATGAAGTGTGGAAGAAGATTGTATATATTTTTGGTAAGACAGATGAGATGAGAGGACATCAAACCAAGAATGAACTGATCTCCTTAAGTCCCAGCAACTTCGAATCCTTGCAACTCTATTTTTCCAAGTTTAAAGCCCTTGTTTTGTAGCTAAAACAACGTGGGATTGAAAAGAAGGAGGAGAAACTAGTTTTTTCCATACTCTCGAAGCCTAGACCTAAATATTCAGTGTTTGTTTCGACCTTCCATGCCACCAAGTTGACATCTCGAGCCTGGAATATTCCTAAGCTTGCAGAGTTCATGGAATCCCTCACACAGGAACAAGATAAGTTGGTGATGATGGGCACCATCAAACCTTCCAAAGACCAAGATTTCATTGTTGGATATTGAAGTGTGGATTCAAAAGGAAAGAATAAATCTAAGAAGCTACCTGAGAAAAAGAGACACAAGAACAAGTCTCAAGAGGATCCCCAAGGATTAAAGAAGAACTTCCAGAAGAAGAAGAAGAACAAAGGAGAAATGAGCAAGTGCGCATACTACAATAAGGGCTATCATCCTGAGAGCTCCGGTATGAAGAAGAAAATGTTAAATTTTCATATGCTTAGCTAAGACATCAGTATTTCATTTCATTTTCATGACAAAAGCATATAAATAGGATCATTGAAAGATAGACAAGCACAACCATAAGAAAGGAACACAAAGATTTATCCTAGAAAAACCCTAAAGGGAAAAACCCAACAAAAGATTCCTCAATATAGATGCCCCAAAAAGATAAAAGATAAAACTAGCAAGGAGATCAAAGCCTGATCCTCCTCCTTCTCCAGCTACTTCTCTTCTCCACTAATGCGCTACACAAGTGAGAGTGTGTGTGTCACAAATGAGGAGCACTACACCTCTATTTATATTCATCTGTTCACTTAAGTTAACTCATTTGACATGTAGGTTCGAGTTAAATCATGTAGGCTCGAGTTACACAATTAGGCTCAAGTAACCACATTGGGGTGCTAATGACCCACCTTTACAATTAGAGGGGACTACCTCATGACTCTTATTAGTTCTTCCGATTAGGAGCATCGGGGTACAATGTAATACAAGTGGTTCTCCTGGTAGGACCATCGGGGACCACAAAAAGATACATATAGAATATTCTTCGAAGTTACAATATTTCAACACTCCCCTTGACGAGAAGGGTATTCTATAGCAACATCAACAACAACAAGAGTAGAGATAGGGGACATCATCAACATCAGCAGGGTAACACATCTATAAATCATTGGAATATTTTCAACATCATGTGGTCTTCATCTTCAATCTTCAGTCTTCATCATTAGCAACATCTTCAGTCTTTGATCAGCAACATCTTCAGCATTTTGATCTTTCAATTAGCAACGACATCTTCAGCACTTGGACCTTTCGATCAGCAACATCTTCAACACTTTGACTATTCGATCAGAAATAACATCTTTAGCATGTTGACCTTTCGATCAGCAACATCTTCAGCACTTTGACTTTTCAATCAGCAGCAACATCATCATATTCTGATCTATTGATCATAATCATCATCACATTCTGATCTTTCGATCAGAAACATCATCATCATACTCTGATCTTTCAATCAGAAACATCATCATCACACTCTGATCTTTCGATCAGAAACATTATCAACATACTTTGATCTTTCGATCAGAAACATCATCATCATACTCTGATCTTTCAATCAGAAATAGCATAATCATAGTGCGTCATCATCATACTCTGATCTTTAGATCAGTACGCCATCATCATACTCTGATCTTTCGATCAGTACGTCATCATACTCTGATATTTTGATCAGTACGTCATCATCATCATACTCTGATCTTTTGATCAGTATGGCATCATCATCATCAGCAACAACCTGCAATCCACAACTGGAAGACAAAAAAGTCTTTGGATCACTTTTGGACTTAAAGTCCAGGGATGATACAATCCCACCACATTCTCGACAACTGAAGTTACCGGATTGATTACGGGAGAATCAGTCCCTATCACTTTAGTACTAAGTCCAGGGACAATGCAATCCTACCACATTCTCAAGGACCGAAGCCACCAGATTGATTATGGGAGAATCGGTCCCTATGACTTTAGGACTATGTCCAAGGATGATGCAATCCTACCACATTCTCGAGGACCGAAGCCATCGTATTGATTATGGGAGAATCAGTCCCTATCACTTTAGGACTATGTCCAAGGATGATGCAATCCTACCACATTCTCGAGGACTGAAGCCACTGAATTGATTACAGGAGAATCAGTCCCTATCACTTTAGGACTATGTCCAAGGATGATGCAATCCTACCACATTATCGAGGACCGAAGCCACTGGATTGATTACGGCAGAATCAGTCCCTATCACTTTAGGACGATGTCCAAGGATGATGCAATCCTACCACATTCTCTAGGACCGAGGTCACCATATCTATTATGGACAAATGTCCTGGGATGATACAATCCCTCTTCATTCTCGAAGACCGAGGTCTCTGGATCACTTTAGGGCAAGTGTCCAGGGATGATGCAATCCCACCACATTCTCGAGGACCGAGGTCACCGGATCTATTATGTATAGATGTCCCAGGATGATACAATCTCTCTTCATTCTCGAATACCGAGGTCTCTGGATCACTTTAGGGCAAGTGCCCAGGGATGATACAATCCCACTACAACATCACTACTCCCCCTTTCAGGGAATATCTTTTCGAACCACACCAAGCTTGTCTCGAAAGTGTTCAAACTTCACTTGGGACAGAGGCTTTGTCAACACATCAGCAACTTGTTCATTAGTACTCACATACTAGAGCTTTATGGCTCCCTTCTGCATCATATCTCGAATGTAGAAATATTTGATTTCTATGTGCTTTGATCTGTCATGAAACACAGGGTTCTCTGTCATCTTTATACAACTTTGGTTATCACATAGAATCACGGTAGTGTCCAACTCTAGGTTGAATAATCTGGACATTAGCTTCCGAATCCATATGGCTTGACAACTAGCAGAGCAAGTTGCTATATATTGTGCTTCGGCTGTGCTTAGTGCAACACTGGATTGCTTTCTGCTAAACCATGAGATCATAGTAGATCCCAAACTATAACATCCACCTGATGTGCTTTTTCTATCTGAGATACTTCAGGCCCAATCCTCTTCTATATAGCCATACAATCTATACTCATGGCTATTATCATAATATAGACAAAAGTCTATAGTTCCTTTCAAATATCTCATCACATGTTTTGCAGCTACCAAGTGAACCTGTCTAGGTTGAACTAGATATTGACTTAAGGTGTTCACAGCAAAACAAATGTCTGGTATGGTCTTTGACAAATACATCAATGACCCAATGATCTGTCTATAATGAGTCACATTCACTAACTCTGATGAGTCATCAGTTAAAAAATTCAGGTTGGAATCCATGGGTGTGGACAAGGCTTTACATTCCAACATGTTGAATCTTTTCAATATCTCTACTGCATACTTACCCTGATTGAGAAAGATTCCTTATGAACTTTTCCATACTTCCATACCTAGGAAATAATGCATTAACCCAATGTATTTCATCTCAAATTCTTGTGCTAGTCTCTTCTTGATTTTCATAATCTATTTCTCATTTTTTGTCAAGAATAAATCATCCACATATAGTAGTAGGATGACAGGTTCATATTCTACAACCTTGAGGTAAAGGTTAGGATCAGCTTTACTCTTGGTAAAGCCCATGCTTGACAGGAAACTATCTATCCTCTCATACCAAGCTCTAGGAGCTTGTTTAAGACCATACAAGGCCTTCTTCAACTTGCATACCTGAGTATGTCTGTCTTCAACTTCAAATCCTTGAGGTTGTTCTATGTAAACTTCTTCTTCGATAACACCATTCAGAAAAGCTATTTTCACATCCATCTGGTGTAAGTCCCACTTCATTATGGATGCAAGTGCCATGATAGTTCTAATCGAAGTATATCGTGCTACAGGAGCAAATGTCTCTTCATAATCATTTCCCTCTTTCTGAGAGAAAACTTTGGCCACAAACCTTGCTTTATACTTCTCGATACTTCCGTCAGCTGCATGCTTTATTTTGAATATCCATTTGGAGGATACTATACCCTTTCCTTCTGGTTTGGAAACTATATGCCATACATCATTCTTCATTATTGACTGGTATTATTCAGTCATTGCTTCTACCCATTCTTTCTTATGTACCGCTTCTTCATAGTTTGTAGGTTCTTGTTCTACCAGATCACACATCAAGGCTACATAGTTGGAAAAAGTATTAGGTTTCTTTCTTTCCCTTGTAGAGCCTTCAGGAGCTCCATATCTTTCTGCCTCTCGTAAAATTTCTCTTGTCCAAGCAGGCTTTCTTTTTCTTGATATCTCCATCATGGGAGGTTTGTGGTTCTGCCATGTCATGCTCTTCAGGAGCTTCATCTTCAGGGAGACATGTGGTTTATTTATTTTTGGGTGGTGTCTCTTCTTCATACACTTCTTCAAGTTGGCACTTCCTATATCTCTTGAGAGCTGCCTCTTCATCAAATGTCACATCTCGACTGATTTACATGTGGTGGAATCCAGGAATGTAGATTCTGAATGCTTTGGATACTTCACAATATCCAACAAATATCCCCTTCTTTCTAGAAGGGTCTAATTTGGTTCTTTTTTCTTTTGGTATATGAATATATAATGGACAACCAAATATCTTGAGGTGACTTACCTCAGGCTTCTTTCTCGTGAATATATCTTCTGGAGTTTTGAACCCATGAGCACTGTGAGATATTCTATTTTGTACATACACAGCAGTTCTTGCCGCTTCTGCCCATAGGTGCATTGGAAGATCTTGATCATATATCATTGTCTTCACTCCCTCCACGATGGTTCTATTCTTTCTTTCCACTACCGCATTCTGTTGGGGATTGTAGGGAGTAGTTAGTTCGCTCTTTATTCCTGCATGTTTGCAAAAG
Organism: Pseudotsuga menziesii; assembly: GCA_001517045.1. Taxonomy (NCBI): domain Eukaryota; kingdom Viridiplantae; phylum Streptophyta; class Pinopsida; order Pinales; family Pinaceae; genus Pseudotsuga; species Pseudotsuga menziesii. The sequence goes on from LPNX011192819.1 coordinate 310,996, forward strand.
GAATCAAACTCTTTTGAGGTGTAATCTCCTCCATTGTCTGATTGGAGAATCTTAATTTTCTTATCAAAAAGATTCTCTATCAAGGCTTTGAACTCCTTGAATTTCTCAAACACTTCACTCTTTGCCTTCAAGAAGTATATCCAAGTCTTTCTTGAAAAATCATCAATAAATGTGATATAATATTCAAAGCCACTTAAGGATGTGGAAGACATTGGACCACATACATATGAATGAATCAATTCCAACGTACCTTTTGTTTTTGTTTCACTCTTCGGGAATGGATTCTTGATGTTCTTTCCCTTCACACATCCTTTGCAAATGCCTTCATGCTTGATCTTCATGTCCGGTAATCCCGTCACTACTTTGTTCACATGAGGTAGAGCCTTGTAATTGATGTGGGAAATCCTTCTATGCCATAGTTCACTAGGGTCAGTGGACTCATGCACAAAGGTTGTTTCTGAGTGCCCCTTGAGTTTATACAAGCCCCCTTCTTTTTCACCAATGATGATTGTATCTTCAATATTCTTTCCTTTGGGCCACATAAGTACTTGACCATCTATGAAAGTAACTCTAAATCCTTTCTTATCTAAAGCTGAGATAGAAAGTAAATTTTTCTTTAAACCAGGTACATATAATACATCTTTCATTTTTAAGGGATTACCTGATTCAAGTTTGTAGCTTGCTTCACCAACTCCTTTGATCAGATATAGATAGTCATCTCCTAGGGATACTTTCTGAGGAGAGCTCTTTTCTTCAAGTTTGGACAGAGTTTTCTTTTGTCCCGTCATGTGCTTTGAAGCACCACTATCAATAACCCAAGTGTCTTATCCAGGAGTCACAGACCCAAAGAGATCAGAAAACAGTACATATTCTTCCAGATCTTCTTCTCTTGCTTGCTTTCTTGAAGGTCCTTCATATTCTTCTTCTTCATCCTCATCTTCAGCTAGATGAGCATGATATCTTTTATTGTTGTTGATCCTCTGCTTATATTCTTTCTTCTTTATAGGATATTTTTTGGCAATGTGTCCTATCTTGTCACAGTGGAAGCATTGAAAACCAGAGTAGTCATTACTTGGTAGACTTTCTTTCGATCTTTGGAATCTTCTGGGAGGTTGATGCTCTTTGTGACTTCCCTTCTTGAAGATGGGTTGATTCCTTCTTCTTTTTCTGGTATGAGTGGCTAGGGCTTGATCATCCTCTTTTAGTAAGGCTTCTCTATTTGCCACTCTAGTTTCCTCTTGAATGCAGTCTTCCCATACCACATCAAACTGCATGCTTTCCTTCCTCGCACACATCATTTGAATGAATGATTCCCATGGTCTAGAGAGACCATTGAGAGAAGTCATAACCATTTCATCTTCATCAAGATTATCTCCAATAGCTTCTAGTTACTCTTTGATTTGGGAAACCCTTCAAAAGTAGTCTTGGATGGATTCTCCATGACTCATCTTGATGCTCTTCAGTTGAGCTCTTAGATTCATCTTCCTGTTGATGTTTCTTCCCTCAAACATTCTGGAAAGGGCATCATACATTTCTTTTGGGGTTTTCTTGGATGACACTTGAGGAATCAAGTGATCCTTAATGAATTCAGCAATAATTCTTTGTGCCTTAATCATATCCTTTCTGTGCTTCTCCTTGGCTTCAGCTTCTTCAGGTTCTGACACTTCTTCTTTGACATACTTATCAAGATCATTCTCTTGGAGAATGAGACCAATCCTGTATTTCCATGCTCAAAAATTCTCTATGCCTTCTAGCTTGTCTTCAAGCTTAGTGATTGAAGTCATCTTGCTAGAGAATTACAAAAAATAGAAATTTTGTGGAATGAGAAACTGACCTTACCAGGAGATGTGCTTGAATGAGGTGAGTTGACTGATGTACTTGGATTCTGGAAATCTCGATTCTTCACCTTTCAAATCAGATGATTCAGCTTATGTAGAAATTCCTGTCACTGTTTCTATGATATCTCTGCAATTGCTGCCCCTCGGTGTCTGAAATTTCTCACTGAGGTAACCTCATAATTCCCTGATCCAACACCATAGGTTTCATCAAAATTGGTTTCACCAATTTGGATTTATGATCCTTTTCCCAAGGTGACCTGTTACAGGACTGTTTAGAACAACGAAGTTGTACAACATGCCATGTGTCACTGTTTCATATTATGGGTCTGAAATTTGGACCACAGAAATTAAATTTCGTGCCATTTGTGGAACATCTTCAGGAGTTCTATTTCGACCTCTATAGCCCAATCTATAGCAATTTTCCCCAGGTGTCCTGTTTAGGGATGAATTCTGGAAGAGGATGGAACCCTAACCTGGAGGGATCATACCTCCTAGAATATAGCGAATATAAGGCTGAATTCTGGACACAATGTACAGAAGGATTTTACCTTCAGCCTCTGCAATTTTCAGCTAATGAACCTTCGCCAATATCGGGATATAGCGAATTTACCAAAACTTAGCAGTTTTAGTATTTAGGGGTTTTCTAGCTCGAGGTCAAACTAGGGTTTTACTTTCCTGGAGTTTCACCCAACCAAAAAACTTGATCCAGGTCTCTAGAATTAGATTTTGATGAGGAGAGAAATCCTATTCTGGGCTCACTCAAAAATTCTTCTTCTGCAAGAATCCTTAATTTTCTGCACCGAAAACTGAAAATGCTTGGAATCGAATTCCACTTCAACAAAAAGATGTGCCCTTCAATGGAGAGTCAGTCTAGCCTTCTTTTACTGATCAATTGTGGAGAGAGAACCAAAAAGTAAGAAGCCCTAGATTCTGTAGCTACATAATGTCTTATTTTCAGGGTGGCTCTAATACCATGTTAAATTTTCATATGCTTAGCTAAGACATCAGTATTTCATTTCATTTTCATGACAAAAGCATATAAACAGGATCATTGAAAGATAGACAAGCACAACCATAAAAAAGGAACACAAATATTTATCCTGGGAAAACCCTAAAGGGAAAAACCCAGCAAAATCTTCCTCAATATAGATGCCCCAAAAAGATAAAAGATAAAACTAGCAAGGAGATCAAAGCCTGATCCTCCTCCTTCTCCAGCTACTTCTCTTCTCCACTAATGCGCTACACAAGTGAGAGTGTGTGTGTCACAAATGAGGAGCACTACACCTCTATTTGTATTCATCCGTTCACTTAAGTTAACTCATTTGACATGTAGGCTCGAGTTACACATGTAGGCTCAAGTAACCACACTGGGGTGCTAATGACCCACCTTTACAATTAGAGGGGACTACCTCATGACTCTTATTAGTTCTTCTGATTAGGAGCATCGGTGTACAATGTAATACAAGTGGTTCTCCCGGTAGGACCATCGGGGACCACAAAAAGATACATATAGAATATTCTTTTAAGTTACAATATTTCAACAGAAATTTGACTTGTTGACCCAAATCCTAGAGAAGAATAACATCTCCCTTCCTAATTGCTCAGAAAAGAGGGAAGGAGGATCAAATTCATAGGATAGAGAGAGAGTACATGCTTTGGTTGCTAGCACATCAAGCTCACCTACCTTCATCATAGACTCTGGAGCTTCTAGACATGTGGTTTTGAAAAAGGAGGAATTCTCCTTTCTTGACATGTCGAAAGGTCCGCCAATAGTTTTGGGAGATGACTTTATCACTGACAGTTTGGGAAAAGGAAGGATGGATCTCAACCATGGTAAGTTCAATAATGTGTTGTATGTTCCAGGTATTGCCTTCAACCTCTTGTCAGTGTATCAGATGACACCCACGGGGTCCCCAAAAAAGGTCATCTTCTCCCCTGATGATGTTGAAATCACAGAGATTTCGAATGGTAAAGTCATAGAAAAAGGTGTTGTTGATCACACTTCGAAGGTATACATGTTTTCCCAGTTTCTACCCTACTCAAACGCCTCTGCTCTTTTGATTCATGCTAATGAGGCTAGCAAGCTTTGGCATGAAATATTTGGCCATATTAACTATAAGTATCTTTCTGGTTTGAGTGAAAAAGATATGGTCATAGGGTTACCAAAGATTAAGTTTTCCAAGAGAGTCTGTCAAGTTTGTATCCTAGGAAAATATCCAAAGCACAAATTTGAGAGAGCTAGTCATGAGAGAACCTCTGCACCTATTGAGTTGATCCATAGTGATGTTGATGGTCCATTTCCTCATATGTCCATGATTCAGGCCAAATATGCATCGAACTTCATAGATGACTTTTCTAGGTATTGTTGGGTATACTTCGTAAAGCATAAGTCTGAAATTTTTGACCTCTTCAAAGTCTTTAAGGCCTTGGTTGAAAACCAGTTTGGGAGGAGATTTGAGATCCTTATATCTGAAAATGGTGGTGATTATTTCAATTCTAAGTTCATTCAATATTGTAAATATGCAGGTATTCAGATGCAGCATTCAACCCCTTACAAACCACAGCAAAATGGTGTTGGTGAGAGAAAGAACAGATCACTGAAGGAGATGGCAACCTGCATGATGGAGACTAAAAATTTTCCACCAAATTTTTGGTCTGAGGATATAAACTATGCATCCTACATCCAAAATATGGTGCCTCATAAATATCTTTATGGTATGAATCCTTTCAAAGCTTGGAGTGGGCACAAGCTGAATGTCACCCATTTCAGGATTTTTGGCTCAAAGGCTTGGGCTAGAATTCCAACTAAAAAGAGAAAGGATTTGCAGCTCCAAAGACAAGAGTGCCTATTTATTGGGTATTCTAAATATTCAAAAGGGTACAAGCTTATCAACTTGAGTACTAACAAATCCTTCATTGAAAGAAGTGTTCAGTTCCAAGAAGAGCCTTTAGTAGCAGTTGAAGTTGGAGAGTCTTCTTCACCACCAGATCCATTGAATGTAAGTAGAGAGACAAATGAGTTTTCTGATTCTGATATTTCTGATAATGATTATTTAATTTCAGATCTTGACAGTCCTACAAAAAAAAAATGGGAAGAAAATACCATTCATGCAGTTGGGGAACTAGCTGGAAATCTTGGTCACCCTAGGAGGACTAGATCTCAGTTTGAGAGTTCCCTGTATATGAAAGACCCTTTGTTTGCAGAGAAGTGATATCCAATGGTTGAATTAGACCCATATTATTATTAATATGCAGCACATGATCCAATATGGCAAACATCCATGAAATAAGAATTCATCTCGCTCTAGAAGAACAACACTTGGGAACTGGTTGATCTTACCTTAGGGAGGAAGCTAGTTGAATGTAAGTGGCTTTTCAAGACTATGGTTGCTGCTGATGGGTCACCTTTGAAATATAAGGAAATATTGGTGGCCAAGGGATACTTATAAGTACATGGTATTGAATACAATGAAACCTTTGCACCAGTGGCAAAGATGGACTCCATAAGGCTAGCTTTAGCCATTGCAGCTTCGAAGCAGTGGGAGGTCCATCACATGGATGTGAAGTGTGATTTCCTAAATGGAGATATCACTGAATATATTTACATGCATCAACCTCAAGGGTTTGTTTCTAATCCATATTTTGTGTGTAGGCTAAAGAAATCAGTGTATGGGCTCAAGCAAGCCCCTAGGGTTCGGTATGCCAAGATTGATAGCTTTCTGCTGTGATTGAGTTTTGTTCGATGCAAGTCTGATCCTAATTTTTGTTTGAAGCTGATTCATGGTTCTTTCATGATTATTGTGTTGTATGTGGATGACCTTTTGATTACAGGAAGTTCAAAGAAAGAGATTGCCTCCTTGAAGAATGCAATGAACCATGCCTTTTATATGATTGATTTGGGGTTGTTGAGCTAATTCTTGGGTCTTGAAATTGCTCAATCCAAACATGGAATAAAAGTAAATCAGACCAAGTATGCCATATATTTCCTAAACAAGTTCAACATGAAATATTGAAGACAAGCAAGACTCCCTTCCGTTCAGGAGTTAATCTTGAAGAAGCAGGTTCTTCTCCTATGGTAAATAATACACAGTATAGGCAGTTGATTGGGTGTTTGCTTTACCTTACACACACTCAAACTGATCTATCTTATACAGTTAGTGTGCCTTCAAGATACATGGATCGGCCTTATGAGATCCTTTGGAGAGCAACCAAAAGGATCCTTAACTCTGTTCAAGGAACAAGAACTCATGGGATCTTCTACAAAGCTAAATTTGATCTTGATTTGATTGGCTTTACTGACAGTGATTGGGAAGGTGACAACATAGATCAAAAGTCAACATCAGGATATCTATTCATGCTTATATAAGGACCAATTATATGTTCAAGCAAGAAGCAGAGTGCCATAGCACTCTCATCTACAGAAGTAGAGTACAGAGGAGTTGTAAATGTAGGAACTCAATGTTTGTGGTTGCAGGGATTACTTGGTGAGGGAGGATTTGAATCAGAGTTTTCAACTATTATATATTGTGATAATCATATAACCATTCAAATATCCAATGATCCAATTCAGATATAGAGATGCACCTATGGGGGATTTGACTAGATTTAATAAGCCAACTTTTTTACTATTTCAAATGGCATCCTTATGCATTCAAATCTCTCATGTAATTATATAATTCAACAAACTATGACTTCATAATTTTGGCTATTTTACACTTATTCAATACAGATTAGTGCTATGCTCCAATTTCAGTCTCCTTTGATGGTAATTTTGCATCTGTCATTAGCAATTTTGTGAGTGTAATTGTTCTATCACTTGGGTTCAATTTCCACATGGTATTAGAGACTTTGTATATTGATTTAAATCCTCCCATATTTCTATTACAGTTTCGACATCTTGACTGGAAGCATATTCTGCTGACTGAATGGCACAATTTCTGAGCTACGGACCAATCTCAGAAGATCATCTTGACTCCATTTAATTTCTTTGAATGGAAAGATGAGATGGAGATATTGTTGAGAGTGAAAGGTATCTGTAGGGTGACTATGGAAACTATGGTATATCCCAATGCAGTTGTAGAGAAAATAAAATGGCACAACAAGAGGGATGAGGCCTATGGTCTTTTGTGTCTGAGCATTTCAAGAGAACTCCTCTTCCATCTTGATGGATTGAAATCACCTAATGAAGAGTGGGAGAATATTGTATAGATTTTTGGTAAGACATATGAGATGAGAGGAAATCAAATCAAGAATGAACTGATCTCCTTAAGTCCCACCAGCTTCGAATCCTTGCAACTCTATTTTTCCAATTTTAAATCCCTTGTTTTGCAACTAAAACAGTGTGGGATTGAAAATAAGGAGGATAAACTCGTTTTGTGATACTCTCAAAGCCTGGATCTGACTATTCAATGTTTTTTTTGACCTTCCATGCCACCAAGTTGACAGCTCGATCCTGAAAGAGGCCTAAGCTTGCAGAGTTCATGGAATCCCTCACACAGGAAAAAGATAAATTGGTGATGATGGAAACCATCAAACCTTCCAAAGACCAAGCTTTGGTTGCTGGAGATTCAAGGGTGTATTCAAAAGGAAAGAAGAAAGCTAAGAAGCCACCTGACCAAAAGAGAGATAAGAACAAGTCTCAAGAGGAGCCCAAAGTCTCTAAGAAGAACTTCCAGAAGAAGAAGAACAAAGGAGAAATGAGTAAGTGCAGATACTGTAGTAAGGGCTATCATCCTGAGAGCTCCTGTATGAAGAAGAGAATTTACATGTTGACCCAAATCGTGTAGAAGAATAACATCTCCTTTCCTGATTGCTCAAAAGAGAGGGAAGGAGGATCAAATTTAGAGGACAAAGAGAGAGTACATGCTTTGGTTGCTGGCACATCAAGCTCACCTAGCTTCATCATATACTCTGGAGCTTCTAGAAATATGGTTTCGACAAAGGACGAATTCTCCTATCTTGACATGTTGAAATTCCACCAATAGTTTTGGGAGATGACTCTCTCACTGATAGATTGGGAAAAGGAAGGATTGATCTTGACCATGGTAAGTTCAATAATGTGTTGTATGTTGCAGGTCTTGCCTCTAACCTCTTTTCAGTGTATCAGATGAATCACATACGGTCTCCAAAGAGTTCATCTTCTCCCCTGATGATGTTGAAATCATAGATATTTTGAATGGTAAAGTCATAGCAAAAGGTGTTGTTGATCACATTTCCAAGGTATACATGTTTTCCCATTTTCTACCCTACTCAAACCCCTTTGCTCTTCTGATTCATGCTAATGAGGAAAGCAAGATTTGGCATGAAATATTTGGCCATATTAAATATAAGTATCTTTCTGGTTTGAGTGAAAAATATATGGTCATAGGGTTACCAAAGATTAAGTTTTCCAAGGGATTTTTCCAAGGTTGTATCCTAGGAAAACACCCAGAGAACAAATTTGAGAGAGCTAGTCATGAGAGAACCTCTGCACCTCTTGAGTTCATCCACAATGATGTTGTTGGTAAATTTCCTCATATGTCCATGATTCAAGCCAAATATGCACTGACCTTCATAGATGATGTTTCCAGGTATTGCTGGGTTTACTTCCTAAAGCATAAGTCTGAATTTTTTTACCTCTTCAAAGTATTTAAGGCCTTGGTTGAAAACCAGTCTATGAGGAGGCTCAAGATCCTCAGATCTGACAATGGTGGTAAGTATTTCAAGTTTGAGTTCTTTCAATATTGTAAAGATGTAGGTATTCATATGCAGCATTCAATCCCTTACACACCACAGCAAAATGGTGTTGCTGAGAGAAATAACAGATCACTCAAGGAGATGGCAACCTGCATGATGGAGGCTAAGACTTTGCCACCAAATTTTTGGGCTGAGGCTATAAAATTTGCATCCTACATAGAGAATAGGGTGCCTCATAAACAAATTTATGGTATTACTCCTTTAAAATCTTGGAGTTGGAACAAGCCAGATGTGACCCATTTTAGGATTTTTGGCTCAAAGGCTTGGGATAGAATTCCAACTGAAAAGAGAAAGGCTTTGCATCCCCAAAGCCAAGAGTTCCTATTTGTTGGGTATTCTGAATATTCAAAAGGATACAATATGATCAAATTAAGCACTAACAAATCCTTCATTGAAATAAGTGTTCAGTTCCAAGAAGAGCCTTTAGTAGTAGTTGAAGTTGGAGAGTCTTTTTCACCACTAGATCCATTGAATGTAAGTGGAGAGACAAATGAGTTTGCTGATTCTGATATGTATGATAATTATTATTTAATTGTAGATCCTAACATTCCTACAAGACCGAAATGGGAATCAAACACCATTCATGCAGATGGGGAACTAGATGGAAATCCTAGTGACCCTAGGAGGACTAGATCTCAGTTTGAGAGTGCCCTGAGTATGAAAGACCCTTTGTTTGTAGAGAAGTTATATCTGATGGTTGAATCAGACCCATAGACATATGAATATGCAGCACATGATCCAAGATGGAAAACATCCATGAAATAAGAATTCATCTCGCTCTAGAAGAACAACACTTGGGAACTGGTTGATCTTCCCCTAGGGAGGAAGCTAGTTCAATGTAAGTGGATTTTCAAGACCAAGTTTGCTGCTGATGGTTCACATTTGAAATATAATAAAATATTGGTATCCAAGGGATACTCACAAGTAAATGGTATTGACTACAATGAAACCTTTGCACCAGTGGTAAAGATGGACTCCATAAGGCTAGCTTTAGCCATTGCAGCTTTGAAGCAGTGGGAGGTACATCACATGGATGTGAAGTGTGCTTTCCTAAATGGAGATCTCACTAAATATATTTACATGCAGCAACCTCAAGGGTTTTTTTGGAATCCATCTTTTATTTGTAGGCTAAAGAAATCATTGTATGGGCTCAAGCAAGCCCCCAGGGCTTGGTATGCCAAGATTGATGGCTTTTTGTTGTCATTGAGTTTTGTTCGATGCAAGTCTGATCCTAATGTTTATTTGAAGCTGATTCATGGTTATTTCATGATTATTGTCTTGTATTTGGATGACCTTCTGATTACAGGAAGTTCAAAGAAAGAGATTGCCTCCTTGAAGGATGCAATGAACCATGCCTTTGCTATGACTGATTTGGGGTTGTTGAGTCAATTCTTGGGTCTCGAAATTGATCAATCCCAACATGGAATAAAAGTACATAAGTCCAAGTATGCCTTATATTTTCTAAACAAGTTCAACATGAAATATTGCAATCCAAGTTAAGACTCCCTTCTTTTCAGTAGTTAAGCTTGAAGAAGCAGGTTCTTCTCCTATGGTAAATAATACACTATATAGGCAGTTGATTGGGTGTTTGCTTTACCTTACACACACTCAACCTGATATATATTATGCAGTTTGTATGGCTTCAACATAAATGTATCAGCCTCATGAGATCCATTGGAGAGCAGCCAAAAGGATCCTTAACTTTGTTCAAGGAACAAGAACTCATGGGATCTTCTACAAAGCTAAATCTGGTCTTGATTTGATTGGGGTTACTGACAGTGGTTGGGAAGGTGACAGCATAGATCGAAAGTCAACATTAGGATATATGTTCATGCTTGCAGAAGGACCATTCAGCTGGTCAAGTAAGAAGTAGAATGCCATATCACTCTCATCTACAGAGGAGTTGTAAATGCAGCAAATCAATGTTTGTGGTTGCAGGGAATACTTGGTGAGTGTGGATTCAAATAAGAGTTTTCAACTATTATCTATTGTGATAATCAAAGCACCATTTGAATCTGCAATGATCCAATTCAGAGATAGAGAACCAAACACATTGAGATCCATATGCAGTACATCAGATAGCTTGTGCATGATGGCACCATTGACGTACTCTTCTGTGCATCTTCGGAACAAGTAGCAAAAATATTTACCAAAGTTTTTTGGGAGAAGACGTTCAGAAATCTCAAATCACTACTGGGGATTGCTGATCATGTTTTGAAGCATGATTGATGATAATATTTTCAAATTTTGTTTTACTGTCCATGTTTAAGGGAGGATTTTCCCACTCGATTTTTGCCTCTTTCCTTGGTAAAATGGACATGCAGTATGTAAAGGGTGACTAAGCCTTGTTGTTGGGCCCTATTGTTTTCTGATATTTACTCATAAAATCATGCTTAAGGGGGGGTGTTAGAATAATAAACTCATAGTTACCTACCTTAGACATTAATTAAATCATTTTTGTCTTATTTACCTAGTCTCCTATATTCCACTCTACGATAGTTGCCTTCTACATGTCATAGAAGTCAACACTTGCTAAAAATGAGTCATGGAGCACTTGGGAAACCTCCTAGAAACCATATTTAGCATGTTTTATTTATTCCAGATCCTCCAAAGTGCATATCTGCTTTTTTTGCAAAGCTGCCTATTTTATTGAGAATTAAGGCAAAAAGGGAAAGCAAGACTAGGTGTAGTTGACTTGTTTTTTTCCCACACCATCCTCCATAATTTTCTCCTAATAAAAGCATGTATGAGTTTTCTTTCCATCCCTTATTATCTTTCCTACTTTACTTTTCTAATTCGTGAGCCTTTAAGTGGATTTGGAAACTGCTTTATGCACCTATGGGGGATTTGACTAGATTTAGTAATCCTACTTTTTGACTATTTCGAATGGCATCCTTATGCATTAGAATCTATCATGTAATTATATATTGCAGCAGCCTATGACTTCATAATGTTTTCTATTGTACACTTATTCAATACAGATTAGTGTTATGCCCCATTTTCAGTCTCCTTTGATGGTAATTTTGCATGTTTGATTAGGAATTTTGTGAGTGTAATTGTTCTATCACTTGGGTTTAATTTCCATAGCTAAAGAAATAATTTCTACAATTATAGATCGGTATGTGGGATAATATTTCTCATACATCAGAATTTGGGGTAGCAACACAACCCACTTATTTCCTAGGATTGTACATGACAAAATGGTGCTCAAAGAAATATCTTTTCAAAGAGTGATTGATGGAGTATTCCCAAAATAAATATCTTGTTCTCTGGTGATTCAGAGTTCTAATCATTCACCTTTTCTTGGGAAGGATTACTACTTTGAAGCTTGGAGAGGCTCCTAAGAGGATACATGATCCAAAATCCTTTTTAGCAAATCACTTCACACATGAGCATATGAATACTTCCTATGTTCATCAAACCGATCCTGATGATGCCTTTTATCAGGGAGCTAATTGTTGAAATATTGTAACTTCAAAAAATATTCTATATGTATATTTTTGTGGTCCTCGATGGTCCTACCAGGAGAACCACTTGTATTACTTTGTACCCCGATGCTTCTAATCGGAAGAACTAATAAGATTCATGAGGTAGTCCCCTCTAAATGTAAAGGTGGGTCATTAGCACCCCAGTGTGGTTACTTGAGCCTACATGTGTAACTCGAGCCTATATGATTCAACTCGAGCCTACATGTCGAATGAGTTAATTAAAGTGAACGGATGAATATAAATAGAGGTGTGATGCTTCTCATTTGAATCACACACACTCACTTGTGTATCGCACTTGTGAAGGAGAGAAGTAGCAGGAGAAGGAGGAGGATCAGGTTTTTGATCTCCTTGTTGGTTTTACCTTTTACCTTTTTGGGGCATCTATATTGAGGAAGCTTTTGCTAGGTTTTTCCCTTTAGGTTTTCCCAGGATAAATCTATGTTGTTCTTGTGATACTGTTTCTTCCAGTGATCTTGTTTATATGCTTTTGTTATGAAAATTAAATGAAATACTGATTTTTTAGCTAAGCATATGAAAATTTAACATGGTATCAGAGCTAACCTGAACAGGACAACTTTCACAAGGTGAAATAGCTCTCTCTCTCTCCCTGGAAGAAATTAGGGTTTTTGGGAAAAAATTTGAGTCTAGGAAAACTGCTTGCATAGAAATTTGCGCCCTCCCAGAGCACATATTTTGAGCTTGGAATCAAGTTTTTTGGATGTGTGAGTCTCCGGAAAAGTCAAACCCTAGTTTGACAGCTACCCCAGAAAATTGTTGAACCAGAAAACTGCAGAAGCTGAATCTTGCAAGTCTGATTTGAAAGGTGAAGAATTGAGATCTCTAGAATCCAAGCACATCAGTCAACTCACCTCAGTCAAGTGCATCTTCTGGTAAGTTCAGTTTCTCATTCCAAAAAATTTCATTTTTTGTGATTCTCTAACAAGATGACCCCAAGCACTAAGCTTGAGGACAAGCTAGAAGGCATAGAGAATTTCCGAGCATGGAAATACAGGATTAGTCTCATTCTCCAAGAGAATGATCTTGATAAGTATGTCAAAGAAGAAGTGTCAGAACATGAAGAAGCTGAAGCCAAGGAGAAGCACAGAAAGGATATGATTAGGGCATAAAGGATTATTGCTGAGTCCATCAAGGATCACTTGATTCCTCAAGTGTCATCCAAGAAGACTCCAAAAGAAATGTATGATGCCCTTTCCAGAATGCTTGAGGGAATAAATATCAATAGGAAGATGAATCTAAGAGCTCAACTGAAGAGCATCAAGATGAGTCATGGATAATCCATCCAAGACTACTTTTCGAGGGTTTATCATATCAAAGAGAAAATAGAACCTATTTGAGATAATCTTGATGAAGATGAAATGGTCATGATTGCTCTCAATGGTCTCACTAGACCCTAGGAGTCCTTTATTTAGATGATGTGTGCCAAAAAAGAAAGCATGAAGTTTGATGTTGTATGGGAAGACTGCATTCAAGGGGAGACTAGAGTGGCAAATAGAGAATCCTTGATAAAAAAAAGATGATCAAGCCCTAGCCACTCACACCAAAAGAAGAAGAGGCCAATCTAATTTCAAGAAAATAAATTTCAAGGAGTCTCAACCTCCCAGAAGAATTCAAAGGGTAAGAGAAATACCTCCCATTAGAGACTATTCTGATTTTGAATGTTTTCATTGTAACAAGATAGGACACATTGCTCGAAATTGTCTTGTGAAGAGGCAAGAATATATAAATAGGATCAACAACAACAAAAGACACCATGCTCATCTAGGAGAAGATGAAGATGAAGATGAACAAGAAGAAGAAGAAGGACCTCAAAGAAAACAAGCAAGAGAAGAAGATGCAGAAGAGTATGTGCTATTCTCTACACTCTCTAGATCTGTAACTCCTGGAGAAGATACTTAGCTTATTGATAGTGGTGCTTCAAAGAACATGAAGGGACAGAAGAAAACTCTATCCAAAATTGAAGGAAATAGTTCTCCTTAGAAAGTATCCCTAGGAGATGACTATCAATATCCGATCAAAGGGGTTGGTGAAGCAAGATAAAAACTTGATTCAGGTAATACCCTAAAGATGAAAGATGTATTATATGTACTTGGTCTAAAGAAGAATTTACTTTCTATCTCAGCTTTAGATAAGAAAGGATTCAGAGTTGCTTTAATAGATGGCCAAGTACTCATGTGGCCCAAAGGAAAGAATATTGAAGATGCAATCATTATTGGTGAAGAAGAAGGAGGCTTGTATAAACTCAAGGGGCACTCAGAAACAGCCCTTGTGCATGAGTCCACTGACCCTAGTGAACTATGGCATAGAAGGCTTGCCCACATTAATTACAAGGCTCTACCTCATGTGAACAAAGTAGTGATGGGATTACCATACATGAAGATCAAGCATGAAGGCATTTGCAAAGGATGTGTGAAGGGAAAAAACATCAAGAATCCATTTTCGAAAAGTGAAACTAAAACAAAAGGTATGTTGGAATTGATTAATTCAGATGTTTGTGGTCCAATGTCTTCTACATCCTTAAGTGACTTTGAATACTACATCACTTTTATTGATGATTTTTCAAGAAAGACTTGGATATACTTCTTGAAAGCAAAGAGTGAAGTGTTTGAAAAATTCAAGGAGTTCAAAGCCTTGATAGAGAATCTTTCAGAAAAGAAAATAGAGACACTTCGTTCAGACAATGGAGGAGAATATACCTCAAAAGAGTTTGAGGACTTTTGCAAAGATGCCAAAAGCAGGAGGGAACTAACCACTCCCTACAATCCTTAGCAGAATGGGGTTGCGGAAAGAAATAAAAGAACCATCATGGAGGAAGTAAATACAATGATATATGATCAAGATCTTCCAATGCATCTATGGGAAGAAGCAGCAAGAACTGTGGTTTATGTACAGAATAGAGTATCTCACAGTGCTCTTGGGTTCAAGACTCCAGAAGAGATGTTCATGGGAAAGAATCCTGAGGTAATTCACCTCAATATTTTTGGTTGTCCAGTATATATTCATATACAAAAAGAGAAAAGACCCAAGTTAGACCCTTCCGGAAAGAAGGGAATATTTGTTGGATATTGTGAAGTATCCAAAGCATTCAGAATTTACATTCCTGGATTTCATCATATGGAAATCAGTCGAGATGTGACATTCGATGAAGAGGAAGCCCTCAAGAGATCTCAGAAGTGCCAACATGAAGAAGTATATGAAGAAGAGACACCTCCAAGAAATGAACTACATGTCTCCCTGAAGATGAAGCTCCTGTAGAACATGACATGGCAGAACCTCAAGAATATCCTATGATGGAAATATCAAGAAAGAGAAAGCCTGCTTAGACAAGAGAACTTATATGAGAGGTAGAAAAATATGGAGCTCCTGAAGGCTCCAAAAGGGAAAGAAATAAACCTAATACTTTCTCAAACTATGTAGCCTTGATGTGTGATCTTGTAGATTAAGAACCTACAAACTACGAAGAAGAGGTACAGAAGGAAGAATGGAAAGAAGCAATGACTGAAGAATACCAGTCAATAATGAAGAATGATGTGTGGGACATAGTTCCCAAACTAGAAGGAAAAAGTATAATATTCTCCAAATGGATATTCAAAATAAATCATGCATCTGACAGAAGTATCAAGAAGTATAAAGCAATATTTGTGGCATGAGGTTTCTCTCAGAAAGAGGGAATTTATTATGAAGAGACATTTTCCTTAGTAGCACGGTATACTTCGATTAGAGCTACCATGGCACTTGCATCCATGATGAAGTGGTACTTACACCAGATGGATGTGAAAATAACTTTTCTGAATGGTGTGATCGAATAAGAAGTATACATAGAAAAATCACAAGGATTTGAAGTTGAAGATAGACATACTCACGTATGCAAATTGAAGAAGGCCTTGTATGGTCTTAAACAATCCCCTTGAGCTTGGTATGAGAGGATAGATAGTTTCCTATCAATTATGGGCTTTAGCAAGAGTAAGGATAATCCAAACCTTTATCTCAAAGTTCTAGAAGATGAACCTGTCATCCTATTATTATATGTAGATGACTTATTCTTGACAGGGAATAAGAAATAGATCATGGAAAGAAAGAAGAAACTAGCAGAAGAATTTGAGTTGAAAGACCTTGGGTTAATGCATTATTTCCTAGGTCTGGAAGTATGGAAAAGTTCAGAAGGAATATTTCTCAACCAAGGAAAGTTTGCAGTAGAGATATTGAAGAGATTCAATATGTTGGAATGCAAAACCATGGCCACACCCATGGACTCCAACCTGAAGCTGTTAGCTGATGACTCATCAGAGTTAGTGGATGCAACTTATTACAGACAGATCATTGGGTCACTGATGTACTTAACAAATACTAGACCAGACATTTGTTTTGCTGTGAACACCTTAATTCAATATCTTGTTTAACCAAGACGGGTTCACCTAGTAGTTGCAAAACATGTGATGAGATATCTGAAACAGAATATAGACTTTGGTCTATACTATGATGGTATCCTTGAGTATAGGTTGTATGGCTACACAGATGAAGATTGGGCTAGAAGTATCTCAGATAGAAAAAGCACTTTAGGTGGATGTTATAGTTTGGGATATTCTATGATTTCATGGTTTAGCAGAAATCAGTCTAGTGTTGCTCTAAGCACAGTCGAAGCAAAATATATAGAAGCTTTCTCTACTAGCTATGAAGCCATATGGCTTTGGAAGCTGATGTCAGGATTACTCAACCTAGAGTTGGACACTACTGTGATTCTATGTGACAACCAAAGCTGTATAAAGATGACAGAGAACCCTGTGTTCCACGACAGATCAAAGCACATAGAAATCAGCTATTTCTACATTCGAGATATGATGCAGAAATGAGCCATAAAGCTTCAGTATGTGAGTAATGATGAACAAGTTACTGATGTGTTGACAAAGCCTCTGTCTCGAGTAAAGTTCGAACAATTTCAAGAAAAGCTTGGTATGGTTCGGAAAGACCTTCCCTGAAAGGGGGAGTAGTGATGTTGTAGTGGGATTGTATCATCCCTAGGCACTTTCCCTACAGTGATCCGGAGACCTCGATATTCAAGAATGAAGAGGGATTGTATCATCCTGGGACATATTTCCAGAATTGATCCGGTGACTTCGGTCATCGAGAATGTGGCAGGCTTGTATCATCCTTGAACTTTGGTCATCGAGAATGTGGCAGGATTGTATCATCCTTGAACTTCGGTTTAGAATGAATTTGGTGAACTTCGGTCATCGAGAAGGTGGTAGGATTGTATCATCCTTGGACTTTGGTTCAGAACGGATCTTGTGAACTTCGGTCATTGAGAAGGTGGCAGGATTGTATCATCCTTAAACTTCAGTTCAGAATGGATCCGGTGAAATTCGGTCATCGAGAAGGTGGTAGGATTGTATCATCCTTGGACTTCGGCTTAGAACGGATCCGGTGAACTTCAGTAATCGAGAAGGTGACAGGATTGTATCATCCTTGGAATTCGGTTCAGAATGGATCTGGTGAATTTCGGTCATCGATAAGGTGGTAGGATTGTATCATCCTTGGACTTTAGTTTAGAATGGATCCGGTGAACTTCGGTCATCAAGAAGGTGGTAGGATTGTATCATCCTTGGACTTCAGTTCAGAATGGATCCAGTGAGCTTCGTTCATCGAGAAAGTGGCAAGATTGTATCCTCCTTGGACTTCAGTTCAGAATAGATCCGGTGAACTTCGGTCATCGAGAAGGTGGTAGGATTGTATCATCCTTGGACTTTGGTTCAGAACAGATCCGATGAACTTTGGTCATCGAGAAGGTGGTAGGATTGTATCATCCTGGGACTTCGTTCAGAACGGATCTGGTGAACTTCATTCATCGAGAAGGTGGTAGGATTGCATCATCCCTAGACTTTAAGTCCAAAAGAGATCCAAAGACTTCTTTGTCTTTGTATTGTGGTTTGCAGATTGTTGTTGATGATGATGATGCTTCTGATTGAAAGATCAAAGTGTGATGATGATGATATTTTGACGTTGATATTTTGATGATGATGATGTTGATATTTTGATGATGTTGATGTTTTGATAATAATGATGTTTTGATGATGATGATGTATCTGATCAAAATATCAGAGTATGATGATGATGATGTTTCTAATTGAAAGATAAAAGTATGATGATGATGTTGCTGCTGATTGAAAGGTCAAAGTACTAAAGATGTTGCTGATCGAAAGGGTCAAAGTGCTAAAGATGTTTCTGATCGAAAGGTAAAAATACTGAAGATGTTGCTGATCAAAAGGTAAAAGTACTGAAGATGTTGATGAAGTTGTTGCTGATCAAAAGGTCAAAATACTGAAGATGTTTCTGATCGAAAGGTCAAAGTGCTGAAGATGTTGCTGATTGAAAGGTCAAAGTATTGAAGATGTTGCTGATCGAGAGGTCAAATCATTGAAGATGTTGATGCTGATCGAAAGGTGAAAGTGTTGCTAATGATGTTGCTAATCGTAAGATTAGAATATGATGATGATGATGATGATGTTTGAAAATTAAAAATGCTAAAGAAGTTGTTGCGGATCAAAATAGTCAGAGTGTTGTTGTTACTGAAGACTGAAGATTGAAGATGAAGAATAAATGATGTTTAAAAGCTTCCAATGATTTATATATGTATTACACTGATGATGTTGATGATGTCCTCTATCTCTCTCCTACTATTGTTGTTGTTGATGTTGTTGTAGAATACCCTTCTCGTTAAGGGGGAGTGTTGAAATATTGTAACTTCAAAGAATATTCTATATGTATCTTTTTGTGTTCCCCGATGGTCCTACCAAGAGAACCACTTGTATTACTTTGTACCCTGATGCTTCTAATCAGAAGAACTAATAAGAGTCATGAGGTAGTCCCCTCTAATTGCAAAGGTGGATCATTAGCACCCCAGTGTGGTTACTTGAGCCTACATGTGTAACTAGAGCCTACATGATTTAACTCGAGCCTACATGTCGAATGAGTTAATTAAAGTGAACGGATGAATATAAATAGAGGTGTGGTGCTCCTCATTTAAATCACACACACTCACTTGTGTAGCGCACTTGTGAAGGAGAGAAGTAGCTAGAGAAGGAGGAGGATCAGGTTTTTGATCTCCTTGTTGGTTTTACCTTTTACCTTTTTGGGGCATCTATATTGAGGAAGCTTTTGTTGGGTTTTTCCCTTTAGGGTTTTCCCAGGATAAATCTATGTTGTTCTTGTGATATTGTTTCTTTCAGTGATCCTGTTTATATGCTTTTGTTATGAAAATGAAATGAAATATTGATGCTTTAGCTAAGCATATGAAAATTTAACACTAATTCATTTTATTAAGTTTTGAACAGAGCCTAATATTTAGAAGAGAATAATTTTATCATCGAATATCAACAAGAGCTCAAGAACTAAGTTCTACATTACTGAAATCTTGAATTGTCATTGAGGAAAGGACACGTAAGAAAATAGTGGAGAAGAAAGCACAAAAAGCATCAGCCAACACTCCTTTGTTGCTGACTGATCAAATAGATGACTGTGGAAAATACATTGTGGATGATTCTCCACAACCTAAACCCTTAGCTACTCTCAATTCTTTCATGAAATAAGTTGTAAAAATCAAGAGGATCCTAGCATTGATGAGCTTAGTGGTTGAATCAAAAGCAACGACTTCAACTCCTACAGCTAAGAAGCAAAACATTGACACACTATTGTCACAGGTTGATATCACTCATATAGAAGACAATGATGTTGAAGTGGAATCACTCCCTGCCAACTACTCATTCCCAACTACTATTCTTTTCAGCTTAGTAGTAGTTGTTTCAACTACTCAGAATTGTTTTGATCCACTTGATGGTTTATTGGTTAATGATTCTTTTCTTGAAATTCATTTTCCAAAAATTATCACCTCTACTGCTATGACAACATTTATACATGTTACACACAATTCTCATCATCATCATGTGTTGAGGCCCAAAACATCAGAAATTTCCTTTAATCCTCGAAATGTGAAATTTGACACTGGTCAGGATTCTTATGTTTATACCTGAATCCACCACCACTTCTTCCCTTTCCATAATAATCGTTACCCTCTTCATAAATGCCTCTTTTCTCTTGACAATGAGAGGTGCCACCACCTCTACCCTTAGATTAATAAGCAGTTCCACTTTGGTAATGCTTTGTCTACATAGTGAAAGAGTGGTGCTCGAGTTTCAAAATGAGAAAGAGAATATTCATGAAGCTTCTCGCAGGAAATAATAGTGGAACCCTCATCCCTACTCTTGTGGACCACCTGGACTCAAGATACCCCCTAGAAGGATCACCTTCCACCTCATCCACTATTTTCTCATCCATCCCTATCCTCCCAAAGGATATAAACACTAGCTCATCTCCCATGGGTTGGGAGAGGAAAGTTACGTTGTTGCATTGAATTTCTGGTTAAATCTAGGGTGAGCATAGAGAAGGCAAGTTGGAGCTTTGAGGACAAGACTTGGTTTGTGAGGAGGCATAACAACATTAAGGAAATGTTTTTAATCTATCTTCTTCATATTAATGCAATGATGGTTTCTTTCCCATAAAATGTATTTTGTTATGATCATTCATTTTATTATTGGATTCCTTCGTCATTGATATAGAATTGTAGATCATTTTATGGTACTTTTAATCTTGTTTGTTGTTTGATGTGTTTATTGTAGGTACATATGTGGAGATATAGCACCATCGAAAAATTTGATACATCACACTGTAGAATAGATAAAACACTCATTCCAGATATCTACTAATTCTAGGGAAAGTGCTTATCCTTGTTATCGCTCATTTGTTCTAGACTTGTACCATCCAGATCTAGGGAAACAACTTATGTCCGCAGGAGGTGAGAATTTCGAGCAACAAATATGGTGAATTTGTTGGGGATGACATTTAGATATTTTGATCTCTCTTGGTTTTCAATTCAGAACTTCTGATCTTTGTTGGTTTTTAGTCCTTGTTCTTATTTCAAAACTTCAATTTTTTCAAGTAATCAGGTATGCTAGTTTGTAATGAGATTTGGGTTCAATTTAACCAGATCTTCTTAGTTCTAAGACATATTTACTTGCCATGATTAATTTTCCAATAATTTTCATGATTTGATGTTAGTTGTATGATACTTAACTTTATTTGGTTCATTCCTGTTTTGTTTTGAAACCTACAAGACCCACTGCGCATTCAACAAGCCTAAATTAAGTGTTGCCACTGCATATGCTCATGACTCAATAGGCGGTGCCATCACTCTGTTTGAGTGGACAATAGGAGGTGCTTGGTTGGTAATGCTTTGTCACCAAAATTATGCAAGAGGTGCCAGGTAGGGTTTTATACCCCTCTGTTTTCAAAACTTTGAATAAGTTTGTTTCTTTTCTGAATGTGTTTCTAGGTTTATCATTAATGTTTGATTGGTAATTTCAATATCTGAAAAGTGGTAAAGGATTATTTGATTTTATTGTAAAGAGATAGGTTATTTTCATTCGTTTAGCTCCTTGTTATGATTGGGTTTGATTTTCAAAAGAGTGATTGGAATTCATATAGCCAAATATATTTTTACTATTAGATCAGCTGAAAAGAAAGTTTGCTTTTGGTTGCTCCATTTTTGCTCTTCGTAGGTTCATGAAAGAGTTCTTTTTCTTTTGATTAGAAGAAAATTTGAGATTTGATCATAGTTGTATTTGAAGACAAACTATTGGATCCTTGATTAGTTTCACCAACTTTCAGAGATTCATGTTCTTATTTTCGTTATATACTCTTTTCTCGCCAAAAATATCTTAGGTTGAGTTAGGTATTTTCATGTTTGAATAATTTAAAAAAAAAAATATTTTAGCTAGCCAAATAGTAGTAGTAGCTTTGTTTTTGGAAAAGAGATATTACTCCATTTTTTCTTTCAAGTTGTGTTATAAGAAGTTTGTTTCTTGTTTTCGTTTTCAAATATAGTTCAGTGTGATCGATTGGGATTTTTTGTTTAGAAATGGAATTGAATCACTCTCTCTCTCTCTCTCTCTCTCTCATGTAAGTAGGGCATACCTCGAATGATAAAGTGAAAAATTTGCATAATCATGCTGCATGGTTTTACTTTTTTGTCCACACATCATGCATTCAGATAATCGTTCAAGATAAAATTAATGCTAGTTCTAGGTTATTTGTTTTAGTAACTTGAGTGATAGGATAGAGACATGTTATAGTGTCTTAAAACATAGGATTTTTCATTATATTTCCTGCATTGCATTTCGGGGGCTTGTACTTCTTCCACATACAAGCCAGTATATCAAACAAGATTTCACGTACCCTTGAGGTATATAGAAAGGTACTTCATGTACTCGATAGTATATCAAAAGGCTCTTGTTGAACGATTGTGCATTAGAAAACACTAACATGGATTTGATCTCCCATGTACCTTATGTATATCAGGAGACCCCTCTGGGATACCTTAAACCAATTGAGAAAATCCTTTTGGGTGTCTTGTTGTAGCAATACACCAAGAACGACACTCAGGGAGATAATACGCCCATGTCGTCCAACTAGTTCGGTATTCAGGAAAGAGTACGGTCCCAATCCTCCTTGTCACATTTTACTGTTGGACCCTTCAATATGTTGCAAGTTCCAAAGACTTGAAAATCCTAGTGAGAAACTAGATTTTATCAGCCCCTCTTATCACCTAAGTTTGCTTGTGACCTTTAGCTTGCGTAGGAATTTTTTATGTTGGATTATAGTTTCAAACCCTAGGTTACATTTTTAGTGACCAACAATCTGGCTTAGTTACCTTTGAGACGATCTCGAAGGGTTCAAGGCTTACCAAATAAATTTCCTCTTGTTGTAGGAGAGAACCCAATGGAACCCACAGACCAAGGAGTGGCAACTAATTCTCATATGGAAGGGAATCTAGTTGTGGAAGTTGGGGAAGAATTCACTACTTATGATAATCCTATGCCTAATATCACCTTTCATTTCCCAATGGAAGTTCAAGCTGGTTCGTCAAATTGGGTCTTCAATCACCCTTCTAATGATACAGGGGGGAAGAATTTGGACCTAATGTTTCTTTTTGGAGAACTTATTTAGGTCAAGATATTTTCAAATATGGGACTACCAGACCTTCCTTTGTTAACCCCATTAGGGAGGCTCCATTGAATGAGGAAATGTTTAGAAGGATCCAACCATCTATTAATTGTTTGCATAAATTTCAATAGAACCTTGCGAACATCATTACTTCACCTCTTCCTCATCATGCACCCATGTCTGCTATTTTACCTCGTCTTTCAGAATGGACCCCTCCCGAATATCGTCCACTTTCATCTCCTCAAGTAGCTCCTAGTTTAGCATAGGCAGCTCGAGGTTCAATAGTTCTTGATCTAGGTCAACCCTCCAAACCTACTACCGCAATTCGAAATATTGGGTTTGCTTCTAGTTCCTGTATCTTCTACCATTGGGGGGGAACCCCCAACTCAAGTTTTTTCATTAGTTAGTGGATTTGCTTACAGTATAAGATAAACCCCTACTATAGGAAAACCAACAGTTGTAGTTCCTTCCTTCTAGTTTAGAGAAACCCTCTAAGGTACAAATTATAGTTAACTAACCTTCTTGGGGTTATACTTACCCAGGAAACCAACCACATGTAAGCAATTTGAACTATCAGCCTACATATTCAGGGATTTTTTATCATCAAATTCCTTACCTTGGGAACATGTTTTCACCATGGCGGAAACCTAATTGGTCATATATTCCTATTCATGGAGCGACACCTATGAATAATGTTGGAGGTTTGTTGATGCCTAAGTTATGTAGGTGCTGGAATGGTATCCAAGGAGAACAACAAGGGATGAAAACCCACCCAAAGGATGTAGGTAATCCTACGCAAGTATTACCCTATCCTTGAGTTGTCTGGTGTGGCTAACACCCACAGATATTCGACCTCTACTAGAACTCTTTGAGTTGGTGAGTTTTGATCCAAAAGGATCAATCTTCCTATGAAGGAAAGCAAGATATTGTATTCCTACAAAACAACAAATATACCTAGAAGGAAATCTAAGTTAAGTTAGAACTATTCTAAGAAGGTGGCTTGTGTATGTGTAGGTCAACTTGATGTAGAAATAGATAAGTGCATTTATCAACTTAACATAAATGTTAAAAGGTTAATTAATTATATGCCCAAGTTACTACTAATCAATTAAAATTCATCAAAAGCAGATTGAGGGTTACATGCATTAAAGATCAACCTGTAACTCATATGTTCATTGAAAATTAACATCAATTAAACTTTACTATGAAACCATTTGCATAAATAAATAATGTTTTCATTAAATAAACTATTTCAAAACATCATGAACACACTGATCATTTGTAAATATAAACCAGAACTATAGATCATTGTGTTTAATAAATTTCAAAAGATTTGATATCATTGATAAGCAATCTGGAGTTAAAATCAACATTCATCAAAGAAACTTGATCAATAGACAAAATAATATCTAAAAATAACTTTACTGTATAATTGAAAGTCTGTAAAAAATTACAAGCTTAGCATCAAACAAAGTGTCTCCAATCTTTTTTGCTGATTTTTCATCCTCCACGGTGATGCCTCCAACTCCACTCTTTAAAGTACAATAAACTGATCTATGAAGAGTGAGAGAAAAGAAGAAATTATATTCTCCCATATGCAGAGATCAACCCCCCCTCAACAAAGAGGGATCTACCATTTAAATAATAATTACAAAAAGATAAAATTCCCATAAAACCAGGGATTACAAAATTAGACCTTTCCCCTCTTATCGTAATAGAAAGTGGTCTATAATAAATGTTTCTCAAAATATTTCAAGATATTCACCAAATATTTACGACAAATATCCCATAATCAACTGTAGAGACTAACCATAGCCCACTAATTATTTCCTATGTATGATGAAGGAGATAGATGATCTGTCTTAACAGATTCATGATGCTCAACAAGATCCTTAAAAACTGAAAAGTCATCCACTTGTTCCTTCTTCAAAGGAATTGATGGAAAAACAAATTCTTCATTGATTATAAGATCCTGGATAACGGTGTGGTCTTGACCATCCTTTTGTTAACTAATCTTCACTTTCTTCTTCCGAGGAAAGTGCATGAAAATAGATATGGCCTTAGGTTCTACTTCACTCCCACTACTTTCATCAGGAATATACATATCAAAAGGTGGCGACACGGGTTCTTGATAAAGAATAGGATAAAGTTCATTTTCTTTATCAAACCTGATCAAATATTTGTAATTCCCCTGCATATTGCACTCAGTATAAGTGTCAGAAGGAAAAATTATGGAAACTAGCCAACAATAGTTACCTATTATAGTATTAAAAACAACCAATTACTTATGTAAAATCCTGTATTTAATAGGAAACAAATAGAGATTTCAGAAATGATTGAGCGTAATAGATTGCCATAATTAAGATCTTGTGGCCTGAAATTTGCAATTGTCACTTTTGTATTGCCATGATGCGCAACATGTGTTGACAGGAATTGAGTTAAGACAAAATAAAATAATAATAATTCACACATGATTTACATCAAATCTTATCTCCTAATTCATTACAGCTTAGTCAAATCAATGATTACCAATTCGTGAGAGATTACAAGTGAAAACTGCAATTTGAAAATCGAATCACAAAAAAAACAATGGAGAAGCTGAGTGATCTTTGAAAACACAAAACAATCCCAACCATCGAATCAAGACAAATCCACAACAAAGATTTAAACTTGCAAGCTATGTCTTCCCCTCAATCCACAATTCTAGGATGCGGGAATGTAAACACTCTTACGGTTTAATTAACCTATCTACAATTTGCAATCCGCAATTGCGGGATGCAGGTTGTGGAAAGACACAACACACTTTATTAACCCAACTACTTTCCAAAATCCACAATTTGCAGGTTGTGGGAAGAAAAGCTCAAAATATTTACAAAGCAATCCCGTAATCTGCAATTGCGAGATTTAGGTTGCCGATAGTAAAACACATCGCAGAGTAAAGACCTTCCCGTAATCCGCAATTGCGGGTTGTGGGTTGTGGTTGCGTAAAGTGCACTTATTTGAATAACCATTTTTTATCTATGCAATCTACATTTACAGGTTGCAGATTGCGGCAAAGACAAATTTTTGGGAAAATTAATTCTTTATGCAACTCACAAAAACACATTTTTGTGAGTTGCGGAAAGAATTAATTTTTCCCCAAAGTTTGTCTTTGTCGCAATATACAACCCGTAAATGCAAATTGTGGAGATGACAAAGGGTTATTCAAATAAGTGCACTTTACGCACCCACAACCCACAACTCGCAATTGCGTATTGCGGGAAGGTATTTTCTCTGCAATGTGTTTTACGTTCTGCAACCCGAATCCCACGATTGCAGATTGCGGGATTGCTTTGTAAATATTTTGAACTCTTCATCTCGCAACTGCAACCCACAAATTTCAGATTGCAAAAAGTAGTTGGGTTAATAAATTATGTTGTGTGTTTCCATAACCCGCATCCCACAATTGTGAATTATGGATTGCAGAAAGGTTGATTAAAATGTAAGAGAATTTGCATTCCCGCATCCCGCAATTGCGGATTGAGGGGAAGACACAGCTTCCAAGTTTAAATCTCTGCTACAGATTCATCTTGATCTGATGGTTGGGACTGTTTTGTGTTTTCAGTGATCACTCAGCTTCTCCATTATTTTGTTTGTGATTCGATTTTCAAATTTCAATTTTCACTTGTAATCTATCACGAATTGGTAATCATTGATTTGACTAAGTTGTAATGAATTAGGCACTAAGATTTGATGTAAATGATGTGTGAATTATTAGTATTTTATTCTATCTTAACTCATTTTCTATCGACACATGTTGCGCTTCATGACAATAAAGAAGTGATAATTGCAAGTTTTAGGCCGTAAGATCTTAATTATGACAATCTATTATGCTGAGTCATTTATGAAATATCTATTTCTTTCCTATTAAATACAGGATTCGACATAAGTAATTGGTTGTTTTTGATACTATAATAGGGAAGTATTGTTGTCTAGTTTCCATAAGTTTTCCTTCTAACGCTTATACCAAGTGCAATATGCAGGGGGATCATAAAAAATTTATCAGTTTTGATAAAGAAAAGGAACTTCATTCTATTCTTTATCAGGAACTTGTGTCTCCACATTTTTTATATGGATATTCCTAATGAAAGTAGTGGAAGTGAAGAAGAACCCGAGTCCATATCTATTTGCATGCACTTTCCTCAAAAGAAGAAACTAAAGATCACTTAAAAAATGGATGATTAAGACCATACCATTATCCGAAATCTACTTGTTGTTCCATCAATTCCTTTGAACAAGGAACAAGTGGATGACTTTCATTTTTTAAGGATCTTGTTGATCATCATGAATAATTTAAGAGAGATCATCTAGCTCCTTCATCATACATAGGGGATAATTAGTGGGCTATGGTTAGTCTCTACGGTTATGGGATCTTTCCTACAAATATTTGGTGAATATCTTGAATATTTTGAGAAACATTTATTATAGACCACTTTCTATGATGATAAGAGGGGAAAGGTATGATTTTGTAATCCCTGGTTTTATGGGAATTTTATCTTTTTGTAATTATTTTTTAAAGGGTAGATCCCTTGTTGTTGAGGGGGGTTGATTTTTGCATATGGGAGAATAGAATTTTTTCTTTTCTCTAACTCTTTAGAGATCAGTTTATTGTACCTTAAAGAGTGGAGTTGGATGCACTGCCATGGAGGAGGAAAAATCAGCAAAAGAGACTGGTGACACTTTGTTTGATTCTAAGCTTATAATTTCTTACAGACTTTCAATTATATAGTAAAGTTATTTTAAAACCTTCTTTTGTCTATTGATCAAGTTTCTTTGATGAATGTTGATTTGAACTCCATATTGCTTATGAATGTTGTTAAATCTTTTGCAATTTACTAAACATAATGATCTATAGTTCTGGTTTACTTTTGCTAATGATCTGTGTGTTCATGATGTTTTGAAAGAGTTTATTTAATTAAAGCATTATTTATTTCTGCAAATGGTTTCACAATAAAGTTTAATTGATGTTAATTTTTCAATAACATATGAGTTATAGGTTGATCTTGAATGCATGTATCCCTCAATCTATTGTTGATTAATTTTAATTGATTAATAATAACTTGGGTAGATAAGTAATTGACCTTTTAACATTTATGTTGAGTTGATAAATGCACATCTATTTCTACATCAAGTTGACCTGCACATACACTAGCCACCTTCTTAGAATAGTTCTATCTTAGCTTATATTTCCTTCTAGGTAGATCTGTTGTTTTGTGGGCATACAATGTCATGTTTTTCTTCATAGGAAGACTGATCCTTTTGGATCAAAACCAACCAACTCAAAGAGTGCCAGGAGAGGTTGAATATTCATGGGTATTAACCAAACTAAATATCTCGAGGATAGGGTCATACTTGTGTAGGATATCTGAATCCTTTGGTTGGGTTTTCATCCCCTATTGTTTGTGTTGGACACCATTCCATCACCTACATAATTGAGGCATCAACAAGTTTATGGAGGGCCACCTTTTGTTGGTCCACCTTTTGGAGGAAAACATAGTGGAGGTCCACCTTTTGGAGGACCATGTTCTGGAGGACCACCACCTAGAGGGCCACCTTTTGGAGGATCAACACTTAGAGAACCACCATTAGTAGGTCCACCAACTGGAGGACCTCCTTCTAGGGGAGAACCATCTAGAGGTCCCCCTTATGGGGTAACACCACCTAGAGGACCAAATCCACCTGGAGGAGGCCATCCTCCTGGTGCGCCCCCCCCCCCCCCCCCCATCTAGAGGATCTTCAAGAGGATCATTCAGGAATCCACCACCCAAATATCCAATGTATAAATCAACTTATGGTCCTATTGGTATACAGATTCCATATCGATATTACTAGTATGTTCAACCTAATCGGCAAATTCCATTTTTGGAAAGATTGGACTTTCTCGTTATGTCCAAGTTAATCAATGACCCCATCCAACATAAACCTTTGTGGCCTATAAAAGAAGTTAAGTTACCATTAGACATTCCAAAATTTGATAGGAAGCAAGGAGAGGATCCAAAAAATCACGTTATGACATTCTATCTATGGTGTTCTTATAACTCCTTAATGGATGATTCAGTATGTTTAAGGCTCTTCCAATGAACTTTGATGGGTACAACTGCTAAGTGGTGCATTGAGATTCCACAGCATTCATTTGTGGACTTAAACTCATTGGAAATGGGTTTTCTTACTCATTTTTAGCTACCTATCTGTTATGAAACTGGTATAGATCTTTCAACATCACTTCATCAGAATGCTTCCACACATATATGGGATTATATTCATGATTAGAGGTGATGATGGAGGATTATTAAAGCTCCTATCCTAGACCAATTTTTACCTGATTGGTTTACAAAATCCTTGTTTCCTCCCATTTCTCATGACGTGGCTATGGGTGGTGTTGTCATTGAAGAGCACAATATTATCTGTGCTTGGTATCTGGACTACTTGGTTTATTCTTAGTCTAGAACTTTGTATGATATGATCCCTCAAAATCCTTGTCCCAGTGCAAACCCTACCAAGCCACCTGCAAAAGATCTTGTTGATGGGGTTGTAGGATCAATCCAACCCTTAAGCAGTAAATAGTGCTAAGCAACATAGTATTTATACTACATATTCTTCTCCTATAGTTTTCACTGAGATGAATTCTATTCAAAGTACATACACACCCGGTATTAAAATAAAGGAAAAAATATGGAAACCAATAGGAGAATCCCAAGACTACAACCTCAGAGAATCAGCACAAAGGTAAAAGGAAGGCTAATTATCTGTTCTTACTATGTGGTGGTGATCAATTCATGAAAGAGTTCCCTCGCCATGAATAAATTAGTAAAATTTTGAAAAATAACCCTGCACTGGCAGTGCTTACTAATCCTTTTCCATCTAAACAACAGCTAATTGATCATATGTCTTCATAGGGAACCTCTGATTCTACTGAAGAGATCCGAATGATTTGCTCGGAAACTGTTATTTTTACTACTCATAGTCAATCATATGAGAAACCAACAGAGAAGAAGGACAAAAGTGCTTCTTTTGACAAACTCCCTTCTGTTAGTTCTTCTCCTCCACCTCTGTCTAATGGCCCTCTTATGATCGAGAAAACTAACCTCGACTTGATTTTGTGCCCACCTAAGAGTACTCTCTGGAAGTCTATTTTCAATCCAAATGCTTGAGCTATGTAATTATATAATGTTTTCGAATATTTGGTTCAAGAACCTTGCATGATGTCCACCTTGGAGGTACTCCAAATTTTCCTTACGTAGTGCAAAAACCTGTTGATGGATTTAGGGTCCTGAGACCTACATAACACAAATTTGATTCATTTTAATGTGCAAAATTACAAATCTAGATTATCCCACCAACTCGCAACCAAAGTAGTTGGGAGAAAGGGCCACCAGACCGTGTTGGACAAAGGGGCTTCCACCTCAA
Source organism: Pseudotsuga menziesii (assembly GCA_001517045.1). Lineage (NCBI taxonomy): Eukaryota > Viridiplantae > Streptophyta > Pinopsida > Pinales > Pinaceae > Pseudotsuga > Pseudotsuga menziesii. Next base: position 341,573 of record LPNX011192819.1, read on the forward strand.
TATTGTATGTGTCTTGCTACAGAGCCATTGGTTCTCTCGAACTTACGAGGTCACCCACAACTTTGAAATCTTTTGACGGATGAGGTTTCCAACCTCATGGTCTATTACTGACCCTTTTAATCGATCTTGGGGGAAACATTGTTTCCATTCAGGTGGAGGTAGTCAATGCTCTGTTAGACTCACAATATGCTATTGGGGAGGAACTAGTTCAATGCTATAATGGCTGTCGCTTCAACATTTTTTTGTACTCTCAAATTACCTCATTTGGGGAATATTTTTACCATTGATTAGATTGATTTTTTTTCACCAAATGTTACTTTCCCCACTGCAAATAATATTCCTATCCTAGGTAAATCCCATCCTCCTTATCTCTAATTTCCCCATACCCCATAATGTGGATAAATTAAAAAAAATTCCTCAAGAACACTTATTCTCTTTTAAACCATTGGGAATGGACATTAAATCACTTTCCCCCCTTCACTCTTAGGATTAAGAACCCCTATACATCAGTATAACAGTCATTTATCCATTAACAAATCTATTATGTAACAATAATTATCACTTTTGCACTGGACCTATCCCTTCTGCACCTCAACTTCTGCCTTCTGCAGTTTCTTTCCCTTCATTTCCGACCTTATAACTTGGGAGCTGGAAACTCAATATTCAACAAAGTGAATTATCAACCTTCTTCCCTCTGCCTTCTGCACTTCTTCTTTCCACCCTTCCGCACCTTGGAACTCGAAAATCAGAAAAATCAAAGGCTTAATAAAGTGAATTATCAACCTTCCCCCTTCCTCCTTCTCCACCTCGGAACTTGGAAATCAGAAAAATCTAAGTCTCGATGAAATGTATTATCAACCTTCCACCTTTTTCCTTCTACACTTCCTCTTTCTTCCTTCTGCACTTTAGAACTCGAAAATCATACAGTAATATTTTTTCCTTAGAACTATTCTGTGCTCCCAACTTTATCCATTTGACCTCGGACTTCAGAAATTGGAAAACATGTACTCTAACTTGTTTTCAAATACACTTTCTACCTCCTACCTTTTGTCTTCCACAGGCGGACCCTTGGGTGCGGAAACCAAATGATTCTTCCCTGTTCAACATTTCCTCTTTCGGTTTCTTCCTTTTGTCTTCCACGGGAAGATTCTAAGGGGAGGAAACTCAATTATTCTTACCTTAGCTACATTTATGTCCCTATAGCAAGTTTCTAGCCTTAATGAACTTAGGAAAATGCATCACCATAACACAAGGCATGTATAAAATTAAAATGCATAAAACATACAAGCCATAACAAGTAAATGCAGGGACATTCATACACGAGTAAAACTCTACTTGATCATCAACAAGCATTCAACATCAACATAGAAATTCATGGGAAAATACATTGCATAAAAAAGAAGGACAAATAATACTTATCTTGCTGATTAAGTTGTCCTACAACTAGGTATGGCATTGCAATGTTCCACCCAACCATAGGCTAGTGTGTTCATTAAACTCTCTACAAATTTCCACCCCCGATTTGGGCATGATTCCCACAAGGAACTAGGAAAAAACATACTTACACACAGTCAGACTAAAGCACACACATAGTCAATCCAACCTTCAATTTGGTTTATCAGAATGTAGGATTACAAGACAAACACTATTGGGCTCTTTAGACTATTCACAGTCAATCTAGCAATTAGTTTAAGGACCATCCAAGCCAACAAATGGGTTTATCAGGATACCAACCAAGTCATCTTTCAAGTTGGGTTTATCAGGATGGTAAGGTAGTGGACATGAAGAATGACTAAGCTAGTGAGATCATCCAAAAATATAAGGACACCTTCATAAGATCTATCTCGATTGGAATCCATGTTCCTACACACCCAACACAAGGAAGTTTCCCCTTCTCTGCTCCACAGTCCCTCGAGCTACCCCTTCCCTTCCAGTTCTCTTCAGGATGCGCAGAGAAAATTTACCAGCCACTTATATCTTATTGTGAGGTTCCACACTAGGTTTATCAAGCACATTCTACATCTCTTCCACTCTTGAGTCTTGCAAAAATTTTAGACCCAAAACCAAAGGTACACAACACAACCAGACCATAGTGTAACAGAACAAAATAGGCTTGCATTCACTCTATGAGAGAGGATACCATTGAAAAAAAACACTAGGGAAACCACATATGATAACACTAGCTAATAAAATTGAGTGATCTCCACTGCTCATTTCCTCATCAAAACCAAGATACCCCCAACCCTCTGCAAGATTGAGGAAGGTAAACAACATGTGATCAACCTAGAACAAACACGGTTCTGTAAACAGGATGAACGAACTGCACGTAGGAATAAAATGGAGAGTTGTGAAGTATAGAGTGGTTGGGAATAGTGGATGGAATGAAAAACCATGATGCTTCCCCAAAAACAAAACCATCATTGCCTCTTGGAGAAAGGACAGACTAGGCATGCACCATGTGTTTACTTGCTACAAAGGGTAAGAACACGACCTCCCATGCTACAGACCTATAGGTTCACATAGACAAGAAATCGTACTTGCATGCCTTTCTCTTCCCAAGGAATTAACTTCCTCAACCAACTTCTACGAGAAATTGATGATTGAGGACAGAGGACAAAAAGTATCTGAGGGTACATGGGTTCTTGATTGATACCTGGTCACACCCTATTGGCTCAGGGGGTTTTACTAACTCCCCACCCTATCCCTTGTGGAATTAATCCCCCATCTCTTTCACATTGTATTTCCATAGCTATATGTGGTATTTTATTAAATTGTGTAATTACACGATATTCAAAAAAAATTGTTCTTAACTTAGCACCAAAACCATAGGTATCAACCTTGATCACCTATGCACAAAACACCATATCAATGGCAGGGCCTTAACATTGAGCTCCATGCCATGATATCAATACAATATATGCATCATGTCCAAATCTTAATACCATGGGGTAAAAAATGGGGTATTACAATCCCCTCCCCCTTAATAACACTGGCCTCAGTTCTTAACAAAATTGAATAAAAATGCTACACTGGCACCACCTCAGTGCTCTACAAAACTGAAAAAAATTGATGTGGCAATCGCATGGCATCCTCCAGCTCCCAAGTAGCCTCCTCAAGATCCTAGTGCTTCCATTGCACCTTGAATTGTCATATGGCTTGATTCCAAAGCATGGTGACCTTCCTGTCGAGGATACGTAATGGCTTGGTTTGGAACTCTCCCTTGGGTTCCACTTGAATCACATCCCAATCAATCACATGGTTAGGGCCATGTACATATTTCTTAAGCAAAGAAACATGAAAAACATTATGAGCCCTAGTGCTAGCAGGAAATGCAAGTCTATATGAAATTGGTACTATTCTGCTAAGCACTTCAAATGGCACAAAATATCTAGATGACAACTTGCCACAACTTTCAAGATTCAAATAACTCTTCTTTTCCCTCACTCTGAGGTAAAGATGATCCCCAACACTGAATTCTCTTTCTACCTTATGCTTATCTACATAGAGTTTCTGTCTGTCCTAGGTTGCCTTCAAATTCTGCCTGATATTTGCAACTTCATGCTCCATCTCCTTTAGTAATTCTAGACCAAGCACAATACTATTCACTGGATTATCCCATGTCAGAGGTTTCCTACACCTTCTTCCATACAAATATTCATAAGCACTCATCCCCGAAATTGCTTTTTGTCCACTATTATAAGCAAATTCTACCAAGTATAGATAATATTCCCACTTTGATGGTTTGTCCATCACATACATACAAAACATGTATTCAAGAAGTTGATTCACTCTCTCTATTTGACCATCAGTATGAGGATGGTAGGTAGTTATGAAGTTCATATTTGTACCCAAATATGCAAACAAACCCTTCCAAAAGTTGGAAGTGAACATAGGATCCCTATCAGAGACTATTTCCTTAGGAAATCCATGCCATCTGAAAATATCCTTCATGAATATTTTTGCAATATCATCAGTCATATGTGTGGATATGAATGATATAAAATGTGTTTCCTTTGTTAACTTATCCACCACAACCATGATCAAATTATTTTGTCTCCAAGTCATTGGAAATCAAATCCATGGAAACAACTTCCCATTTCCACTCTGGAACTGGGAAAGGATGCAACAAACCTCCTAGGTGTTGATTCTCAACCTTCACCTATTGACATTTCATGCACCTTGAAATATACTCAGCAATGTACTTCTTCATTCCTGGCCAAAAGTACTTCTTTCTGGCTGTAGCAATTGACTTCTGATGTCCTGGGTGACCAAAATATGGAGATTGATGGATCTCATCTGTAACAACTCTCCTCAAATCTGTTACATTTGGAATATAAATTCTGTCATCATAAGTAATAATCCCATATTATTCCAATTTATATCCCTCATACCTATTCTCAAGAATTTCCTGCTGCAATTTGTCTCTTATCTACACATACATTTCATCTTCAGCAATATGATTAACAATCTGATGTCTCAAATTTGATTGGAAAATACTAAGAGATGCCAAGTGCATTTCATGCACTTTCCTACTGAGTGCATCAGCCACTTTCTTTATTTTCCTTTTATGTGTTTGATCTCAAAATAAAACTCACACAAAAGCTGAAACCATCCATCTTTCCTAGCATTTAGAGTAGGCTGAACAAACAAATATTTCATACCATAGTGGTTTGTCCTCAACTCAAACTTTATTCCCATTAAGTAATTCCTCCACATATTGAGAGCATGTACTATGGATGCAAGTTCTCAATCGTGAGTGGCATAGTTCTTCTCATGATCCTTCAACTTTCTTGACTCATAGCATACCACATGGTTGTATTGCATAAGAAATCCTCCAAGTCCTTAACCACATGCATCAGTACACACCACAAAATATTTTTCTGGGTCTGCAATCTTTAGAATGGGTGCACTTATGACAATATTCTTCAGCTTCTGGAAGCTTTCCTCACATCTTGGTGTCCATTCAAATTCTATCCCCTTCCTTTGCAAACAAGTGATTGATGTGCAACCTTGGAAAATCCCTCAATGAGTCTCCTATAATAACCTGCTAGTCCCATAAAATACCTTACATCAGTCACATTCCTTGGAGTAGCCAATTCATAATTTCTTCAATCTTCTCAGGGTCCATTGATATACCCTCATCTGAGATAATGTGACCCAAATAGTGAATCCTATCTTTATAAAAGTCACAGTTTCTCAACTTAGCATACAACTTATGCTCCGTGAGCAATTGCAATGTCAATATCAGATGTTCTTGATGCTCTTCCTCATTCTTAGAATAAATGAGAATGTTATCAAGGAATATAAGAAAAAACTTGTCCAAATACCTGTTGAAGAAACTATTCATAAGGCACATAAATGTAGTTGGTGCATTTTTTAGACCAAATGGTACCAGTAAAAACTCATAATGTTCATACCTTATTCTAAAGGCTATCTTATGAATGTATTCATTCTTGATTCTTACCTGATGATAACCATACCTCAAGTCAATATTGGAGAATACCTTTGCTCCTCTCATTTGGTCAAAGAGGTAATCAATCCTAGGAAAATGGTATTTATTCTTCACAATGACTTTGTTCAGATGTCTGCAATCAATACACATCCCAAGTGTACAATATTTCTTCTTTGCAAATAGAACTGGTGCTCCCCAAGGAGACACACTTGGCATGATATACTTATTTTCCAACAATTCTTGCACCTGCATTGTTAGCTCTAGCATTTTTGGTGTACTCATCCTGTAAGGTGTCTTGGACACTCGCGCTTCTCCTAGCACAATTTTGATTGTTAAATCAATGTCCCTCTTTGGAGGAAGTCCTGGAATCTTATCAAGGAACACATCCCTGAATTCCTGCAACACATGAAAGTTCTCCAACCTAGGAGTTCCATTCTCTACTGCCTTCAGCATATGGGATGAATACCACCTGCAACCTTTCCTACAAAAATTGATAAGTTGAATAGCTTCAATACGCCTAACATAAAACACCTTTGGAATTCCTCTTACAACCCTTAAGTTTCCTTCTTCAACTAAGCATTCAAAAGTTTTGTTGTAATAATCAAGTTTTACCCTGTGTGCTTCCAAAAAATCCATTCCAATGAGGATATCATAGGAACCAAGTGGTAGAACATTCATATATGCATAAGTGACCAATACATCCATAACCAATGGACACTTTTCTACCACTTCACTAACCTTTCTTGTAGTCCCAGTGGCTAGCTGAACTATCCATGACATGATATGATTTAACTTCTTAAAAGCACAAATCTCAACTACTCTAGGAGTAATGTAACTATGAGTAGATCTAGGGTCAATTAAAACAGAAACAAATTTATCAGCAATCGTACCTACAACTTCAACCATGGTTCATTGATGGTCTACCTGGCATTCCTCCAGTGCTGCATAAATCCTAGGGACAGTCCTTGGAATCAGACCCATAGTTTTTGCTTCCTGAATTTTATGAGCTTGCCTCACATACCCATCCTCAAGTGGATAATTTCGTACATGTGGGGTCCTCCACATTTCTAGCATTGGAGAGGCTCTCCTTTTTGTTGGTTATCTCTTGGATTTTCTCCCATTTCTCTAGTTATCTTACCCACAACATGTGATGGATGCTTCTGCTAATTCCTGAAGTTAGAAGGCCCGAAACCTTTCTTCCTCTGATCATACTTTTCATTTCTCTTGTCATTCCAAGCCTTATGGAAATAAGGTTTTCTCTTTCTTTTCTCATAGCAATACTTAGCCTTCTTTATTTTTTCCTCCATAGTTCTATGTTCATAAAACTCAATTATGTCCTTGTAGGACCGAGGTAATCCACTTAGAAAATCATGGGTTTTTACCTTTTCATCTTTAATGTACCTAACATACCTCAAAAGTTCCAAGAACTTGTTGGCATATTCTTCCATTATTTGTTGTCCCAATCTCTCATGGAATTCTTTGATCTTATCATCATAATACCTATCAGAGAGCTATGTTTGCTTGAAGTATTTATTGAACTGTTTCCAAGTGATCTTCTTTACCTTCCTAAGGTGCTCCCACCAAATGGATGGTCTTCCATTCAGGTTGAATATGGAAGCCCTAGATTTCATATTTTCTGAATAGTATTGGAATTGGAAATATTTCCTTATCCCAAGAAGCCAAGCTTTCGCTTCTTTGTCCAATATTTATGTTGCCATTGAAGGTAGGAAGCCTTGCCTTTTTAAACTCATCACATGAGTTGTTTTTGTAAAACCTCTTTCTCTTTTCTCTGTGAGATGAAGGGCTCAATCCCCCAGTGGATCCTTCAGAGTCAGAAGACCCTCTAGAATACCTCTTTATTCCTCTGGCACTACTTTGACTACCTTGTCGTTTCTATGTATGACGCCCAGAGCTCATTCACCTTTGGATGTCTCTCAAGCTTTGCAACATGGTTGCATTCATATGATGTTGTTCTTCCTGAGCTTTAATCAATATTCTCATGGTAGAGGCAATATCTTGTAGCATATCTTGAAATATCCTTCCATTATACTATGTATCATCATTTCCAACTCGAATTTTTTCCCTCATAGCATCTTCTTGATGCTAATAGGGATTGCGTGCATCATACCTGTCGTAGGTTGTCATAAATGAGCCAAAACCCCAATTCTCAATCTGCACTATGACTCCGCAAAATGCGTTAACAACATCATTTGTTAGATGAATAGTAATTTCATAATTAAAAACCATTTACTTATTGTCACTTGACATATTTAGGCCCTAGCGCTGCAACCAGCATCTCTGATACCAATCTGTAATGTCCCCATACCCCATAATGCAAATAAATTAAAAAAAAATACTCAAGAACACTTGTTCTATTTTCAAACATCAGGCATGGATGTTAACTCGCTATCCCACCTTCATTATCAGGTTTAAAAACCCCTATACATCATCATAACAGTTGTTCATCCATTAAAATATCCATTCTATGACCAAAATTAGCACTTCCGCACTGCATCTATCCCTTCCGTACCTCTCCTTCCTCCTTCCTCACTTATGTTCCCCGCCATTCCTACTTTGAAACTCGAGAGACTAAAACTTGAGGTTCAATGAATTCAATTATCAACCTTCCATGCTCTGCCTTCCGCACTTCCTCTTTCCTCCCTTCCGCACCTCGAAAATTAGAAATCAAAAAATGTAAAGGCTCGGCAAAGTGAATTATCAAGCTTCCTCCTTCCGCCTTTCACACTTCCACTTTTCGCCTTCCACAACTCAGAACTCAAAAATAAGAAAACTCCAAGGCTCGATGAAATGAATTATCAACCTTCCTCTATCCGCCTTCTGTACTTCCACTTTTCTCCTTCCGTACTTCCACTTTTATCCTTCCACACTTCAAATCGGTAAGTTATCATTTTTCCTTAGAACTCTTATGTGCTCCCGACTTCCTCTTTTCGACCTCGAACTTCAGAAATCACAAAGCACACACTCTTCCTTATTTTCAACTACCCTTTCCACCTCTCTCCTTTCGCCTTCTGTAGGTGGATCCCTGGGTGTAGAAACACAACGATTCTTCCCTGTTCAACATGTATTCTTCCAGTTTCTACCTTCTGCCTTCCACAGTAGGATTCAAAGGGGAAAAAACTCAACTATTCTTACCTTAACTGCATTTTTGGCCCTATAATAGGATTCTGGCCTCCATGAACTTTGGAAAATGCATCACCAAAACAAAAGGCATGTACATAAGTAAAATGCATAAAAAATACAAGGTATAACAAGAAAATGTAGGGACATTCATACACAAGTAAAACTCTACTTGATCATCAACGAGCATTCAACATGAACATAGCAATTCATAGGAAAATACACTGCATAACCAAGAAGGAAAAAGAATAATTATCTTGATGATTAAGCTATCCCACAATTAGCTATGTCATTGTGATTTTTCACCCAACCATAAGCGAGTGTGTTCATTAACCTATCAACACACCGCCACCCCCGAGATGGGCATGATTTCCACAAGGAACTAGGGAACAATAAAATTACACACAGCCAGACCAAAGCACACACATAGTCAAGAAAACCTTTAGGTTGGGCTTATCAGACTGCAGGATTACAAGCCAAACAATGTTGGGTTCTTAATACTGTTCACAGTCAATCCAACAATCATTTTAAGGACCAATCAAGCCAACATATGGGTTTATCAGGGTACTAGCCAATTCGTCCTTCAAGTTGGGTTTATCAGGATGCTAAGGAAGTTGATAGGAAGAACAAATAAGCTAGTGAGATCATCCATAGAGCTAAGGAAACCTTCATAATATCTATTTGTCTTGGCATCCACGTTTCCTACACACCCAACACAAGGAAGTGTTCCCTTTTCTGTTCCACAGTCCCTAGGGCTACACCTTCCCTTCCAATGCCCTTTAGGATGTGCAGAGCAGAATTACTAGCCATTATTATCTTATCATGAGGTTCCACACTAGGTTTATCAAGCACATTCTACATCTATTCCACTCCTGATTCTTGTGTATAGTTCAAACCAAAAACCAAGGGTACACAACACAACCAGACCATAGTGTAACACAACAAAACGGGCTTCCATTCACTCTATGACAGAGAAAACCATTGAACAACAACGATAGGGAATCCACAAATGACCACACTTTATCATAAAATCGAGTGATCTCCACTTCTCATTCCTTCAAAAAAACCATGAGACCCACGAACCTTTGCATGGCCGATGAAGGTAAAAAACATGTGAACAAACTAGAACAAACACCGTTCTACAAACAGGATGAATGCACAACACACAGGAACATAATGGAGAGTCGTGAAGGATATAGTGGTTGGGAATAATGGATAGAATGAAAAACCATGATGCTTTCCCAAAAACAAAACCATCTATGTGTTTGGGAGAAAGGACAGACTGGGCATGCGCCATGTGGTTACCTGTTTCAGAAGCAAGAATGTGGCCTCCCATGTTGCAGACCTGCAGGATTTCTCAAACAAGCAATTAGACTACCATGCCTTGCTCTGGCCAAGGCATTAAGTTCCTCAACCAACTTCTAGGAGAAATTGGTGATTGAGGATAGAGGACAAAAGGTAGATGAGGGTACATGGGTTTCCCCATTGACACCTAGTCACTCCCTATTAGCTCAAGGAGTTTGATGAACTCCCGACCCTATCCCTTATGGAATCATGCCCTAATCTCTTTCACATTGTAGTTCCATAGATAATTGTGGTATTTTATTAAATTGTACAATTACATGATATTCAAAATGTCCTGTGCTTGACTTAGCACCAAAACCATAGGTATCAACCTTGATCACCTATGCACAAAACACAAGATCAATGGTAGTGCCTTGGCCTTGAGCTCCATCCCATGATCTCAATACAATATATACATCATGTACTAATATTAATACCATGGGGTGAAAACCGAGGTATTACATTATCAATCGGTTGGGGTAGGACTATTGAAGGATTCAACACTTATGGGTGTGCTTCCCTCAACCCCTCCTATTACGGAAGCAGCAACTGTGAACATGATATCCATGACCTACCACAGTTCTATAGGTAAAGAAGTTGTTGAGACATCTTCTCTAGGCCATTACGAACCACTCTACGATGTTATTCAATCTATTTCCGATGTACACTATGATGATGATCATCTAGTGGCATCAGATCCTTACCACTTTCCCTATTGGTTAGATTCCCCTCTCCCCACTAGAGATTATCTCACACATACTTTGCCATTAGATGAGTCTATTATGGAGATCATGAGTGTGGATGAACCTGTATGGGAAGATCATTATCACAGATCCTCTTTCCTTCCCAATGACAACTCAACAGACCCTGATTTTGTTTCTATGATTAGTTCTTATATTGTTAAAAATACTTAGACACCAGTACTTTTACAAGGCACTGATTCCGAAGGAAAACCATGTACATTACTCAGAAAACTCCTATTGACATATTAGTGAATCCCAGAACTATTGAACATGTTCATGTAGGCAAGATATGTTCAACTGAAGAAACCAAAAAGTATATGTTGGGCCTAGAAATGGCCTCTTTTGACCACCCTTAATTACCTCTTCTTGTTCTATCCTACCCTATTCAACATGCCAATTAGACATTTTACCCCCACTTTACTCTTCAAACCACCAAGGTATGATTGGTCATTGTTTTATTTTATTAATACTTATGATTGTGATAATTAAGGCTTTGTATCTCTCAATGCACTAACATATTATGGTTTATAAAGGTATTTTGAGATATGCGGACTATAGGAAGATTGGGCTGAACAAGCTACGAAAAGGATGGGAATTCACTACTCAAGTTGATCCCCATCCATCCTGTCATCACCCAAAGAATGCGGTTCCAGTGCGATATCTCGGACAAAGTTGTGACAAGGTAGTTGTAAGGGAATGCGTCAGACGTGGAGGACAACAGTGCATTGCTACTTGTGTGTAGCCTTAATCTGAAGATATCATCACTCCTGGGGTGATTAATAGTTTTCCTATGTTTCCTATTTTTCATCCTGCCATGTTTGTAACAGCTGTTGTCATTTAGGGAGCCTAAAGATCAGAGATCTTCATGGCTGCCCCATAATAGGATAGGATGTTATGATCTACATGGTATATATATGAAGAATTGTTTCGAGCCAAGGGTTGCTGAACATATAATCAATTCATTGTATTAGCTGTGAGGAGGAATTGTGTAATCACTCTGTCTTTTAATACAAGGAGTTACTTCTGATCCAAGGGTTTTTACGTGTGTTTAGCCAACATCTCTGTGTGAAGGCTAGGCCCGCCTTCCACAGGGATTGCTAAGTTAAATTAGGACTTTTCAATTCCTTCGTCGTGTGATGTTATGTTAATTTTATTTTTTTCATAAGAAGCTGTAACAAGTGTGGATTTACAGTGTGTTGTGATTGCATTCCTTGGAGATCTGTAGTGGCATAGTGTGACAATCGACTTAGTAGGTAATTATTTCTTATGCAATTTGTGTGGTAATTGTAATAGCTCTGTTCATCCTTATATCTTTTAGTTGTCTTTCCATGAATCTTTGTAGCTTGTCTTTTTATGATTACCGAATTTCATTCCTGCACTTCAGTTTCCTAGAATAGCTGAACTCAATCTCTGTGTTTGAATTCCAAGATCAATATTTAATTTATGTTTGTGGGTTCCTAGGACAATTGGATCAGATAGGTGAGTTAATCATTAAGTGATGTGAATAGGATTTCCTTTCATTTGCAACTGTAATTTAGATATTATTTTTATCTTTCCATTCCTAGATCAAGGCATAGTAGAAGGTAATTGTGATTGTATTGCTTAGAAGATAATTGGATTAAGTAGATTCTTGGGATGAGCATAGTTGAACAGAGGATAGTATTGTTCAATTACAATGATTTTGTGTTTAAGCATATACTGTGCATGTTATCCTTGAAATACAAGACATTCCCACGTTGACAATAAATATTGTACACTCTGTATGTTAGTGGTAATTCACTTGCATATTGGGTGCTCGAAATTTTGGCACCGTTGCTAGGGAAGGATAAAGATTAAACACCATCATTAGTTGCATCTTGTAATTGTTTCTATTCAGTATTTTCCATTTCTTGCTATAATGATTCGAGTTTCATGAATACAAGAAGGGTAAAGCGTGATCATCTTTCGACTCCCAAAACCCCACAAAATACTAACAGTGCAGGTGGTTTGGGTCGTGGTCGAGGTCCACAATTGGGCAGAAGGACATTCATTGATGATATTGTTGATAGAATTGATTCATCCACCAGGGATTGCCATCAAGAAACTGCTATCAGAAGAGGCCATGCCGATCCTGGGGTGCCGGCGTCAGGGTCCACAGTGGATAACACATGAGCAGCCACGACTTCCTCAAATATCCCTGCAGGAGAGGACAGAACTGGTACAATCGGACCTGCTGGTAGAGGCCCGATCTACCACATTTATGGGAAGGTTGTAACTGAAGAAGAGTGGACACAGTTCCACCTAAATATTACTGATTAGTGGAGGAACGAGGAAAAGAACGAGGAGAAGAATGAGGAAATGAACGAGAAGAAGAACGAAGAAAAGAACGAGGAGAGGCACGAAGGAACGAATGAATAAGAGTAAACAGAAGAAGGGATGAGTAACAGACATGAATCTGATGAGGAAAAGGCAATGGGAGAAAAATATCATCATGAAAATCATTTCCTTCCTGAAGGAACGATGGCTACACTTCAATTCCCATCAACATCTAGAAGGGACAGCCCCTATGAAAAATATATCACCATCGGTGTTGCCTCGCTTCCATGGAAAAGCGGCAGAGGAGCCAGATGAATTTATTTTCGAATTTGATATCCTCTGTCGTAGCTACGACTACATCACTAATGCACAAAATCTAAAACTCTTCCCTGCCACTCTGAAGGACAATGCATTACGCTGGTTCATGAGCTTAGGAGGAGGAACTATCACTAATTGGGATAGGATGAAATAGGTGTTCCTGGAGAAATATCAAGAATATTGCAACACCAAGGAAAAAAGAGAAGAATTGTTCAAAATGGTGCAGAAGGAGGACAAAAGTCTGGAAGATTTTGTAGAAAGGCTTTTATACAACGTGCAAAGAGCTGGACAGATGAACATGGGGTTAGATGTGCTCAAGATAATCCTGCTTCATGAGATTAGGGATGATTGTCTAGATATGTTAAACCTGTTAGGAAAGGGGGGTATCTCCAAGGAATATTTCTGAAAGATTGTGGAATTATGTAAAAGATACTCCAGGGGATCTTCCAGGAACAACAGGTGGGACAAATAGGATAAGATAGAACGCGATGTCTTCGACAGAACTCAGAATTCATCTAACAGAGGAGCCAAGTGTGTAGAGATAGGAAATCTCCTTGAAAATTTTAAAACATAAATGATGATCTCTATTTCCTCGAAAATTGACGTCCTAAAGGAAAAACAAAAATAGGCAGTAGAGAACCTCACACTAGGTGTGTTCTTCCCTCGATGTAGAAAGAACCATCCTCTGAGGGAGTTCCCGCTTGACAGAGTAGAGGTGTGTCAGCTGTGCAAGTTGAACCACGACACAAAATAATCTCCCTCACTTCCCCAAGTGAAGGTTGTTCTGCAGGCATCAACTCTAGAGGTGGATTCGGCCTACTTCGTTGCACAGAAGAAATCTTGGCAGCCTCGAAACCAAGGTATGACCCCAGACTCGTTCCCATTTTTGAATAATATGAGCAATTGGAATAATATGCAAAATTTGAATACACAATTCCCTTTGAATTATGCTCCATGGAACCCTTCCCAACCTGCAATACAAAATTATAACTCATGGAATCCCTGGACACAGCCACCACGCCAACCTACTTCTTGGTCTCCTGGATGTAGGAATTTCTATCCAGGGACTCGGTTTCCTCAAAAACCTCCACCTCAATAGCTACCATACCCTCCTCAATATCCTCAATATCCTCAATACCCTCATTGGCAGTTGCAGCTACAGTTGCAGAACAACTCTGTCCCTAATGCACCGATATGACCTCAGCTGCCTGCTCAACCTAATCCTAACCCAAACAATAAAATAGTCCATCAATGTGAGACTATCAATATGACAGCCTACTTCCTTTCTCCTGTTCCTTGCAATGATATTCGTTTACGGTCAGGGAAAATAGTAGAGCCTGTAATTATAGAATATGTTCCACCCTCTGTACATGAAGAAAGGGTGAATCCACATCATCTGTCCGATACAATTCCCATTATTGAAGATGCTAAACATCCCATAAATGGGACAGCTGGAACACAAAATGATAAATCCAGTGATGCGCAGCCTACCCATCTGATTAAGCAACCACCATATCCCAAGAGATTAATGCTACCAAGGGTAGGGGGAGAACCTCAGTTTAACCTCTTAGGAGAGTTAAAGAATCTTTATGTTAAAATCTCCCTCCTTCAAGCTCTTCAAGACGTACCTATTATGCTAGAACTGTTTGGGACCTGTGCACAAAGAAACCAGGAAGGAAGCCCAGAGATCCTCCCACTTTCCACGTCATAGGGAAATTATCTGCATTAATAATAGGAAAAACCCTATTAGCCAAGTATGACGACCCTGGGAATCCCACCATCACTGTGTAGATTGGGCATACACAGATACCCAACGTACTACTAGATTTAGGAGTAGCGATTAATGTCATGACAATTGAGACTGTAAGAAAACATGGGCTCACTAATCTTAGGCTGACCCCCACTATTTTAGAACTGGCAGATAGATCCACCATTAAACCTGAAGGAATTTTGGACGATCTCATCATCTCAGTTGATTCATGGGAGTATCCTACTGACTTCTTGGTTTTACAACCAAAGTCGCAGCTAGGAGGACACCCATTGATTCTGGGAAGGCCTTGGTTAGCTAGAGTTGATGCTTGCATCAGCTATTGATCTGGGTCTATGACCATATCTGATGGCACCGAGACTAAGAACCTCACTCTTTATCCTCCAGCTCGGCCAAGTCTAGAATCTGAAACCTCTTTTTGGATGGAGCCAGAGGAAGAGGAGGGTGTTCAGCCATTATTAACTATAGGGAAGGCTTTAAGTTTTAAGGATGAAACTGAAGACAATTCCATTAATAACTTCATCAGTGAAACCACCTCAGTCAAAAAAGAATTTTATCAAATCCTGAACATTACTCTGGGAAAGGAAGAACAAAAAAATCTCACAAAAGAAGCACTAGTCGGTGACACACACATAATCCCAGTATTGAAAAATTAGAAAAGTATTCCTATTGAGGTAGAGTCTGGAAAAACCTTGAATATTAATCCCAACCTCTCCTTAGATGAACAGAAGCACCTGATTAGTCTCTTGAAAGAACACAAGGGGGAATTTGCCTGGGAGTATACAGACATGAGGGGTATTCCCTCTAACCTGCGCGCCCATCATATTTATATTAAAAGCGGCTCCCGACCTGTGTGTCAGCCTCAATGACGAATGAAACCCAATCTTAGGGACATAGTGAAGGAAGAGATTCAGAAACTCTTGGAAGCAGGATTTATATATCCTATTTCAGACAGTGAGTGGGTTTCCCTGCTCGTAATTGTACCCAAGAAAAATGGTAAATGGAGAGTATGTGTCGACTATAGGGAGCTGAACAAAGCCACACAAAAATACCACTTCCCTTTTCCCTTTATTGACCAAGTAATCGACACCCTATCGGGGAAGAAGTTCTTCTCCTTCTTGGATGGGTTTAGTGGGTACAATCCGATTCAGATTGCTCCTGAAGACCAAGATAAAACTACCTTCACTTGTCTGTGGGGAACGTATTCTTACAGAGTGCTCCCCTTTGGTTTATGTAATGCACCAGCAACATTTCAAAGAGCTGTAATTGGCATATTTTCTGAATTAGTTAATGACAGTATGGAATTTTTTATGGATGATTTTACTCCTTACGGCAAGGATTTTGAAGAAGCATTGGAAAATTTAAATTTTTTTTAACTCACTGTGAATAGACCCGGCTCTCTTTAAACACTGAAAAGTGCCATATGATGATGAGTGAAGGAGTAGTATTGGGGCACTTCATCTCTGTCGATGGCATTCAGGTGGACCCCTCAAAAATCAAGGTGATAAAAAATATACCTACTCCTGCAACTCAAAAAGAGGTGTGAAGTTTTCTGGGGCATGCTGGATACTACCGAAGATTTATAGAAAAATTTTCCAAACTTGCTTCTCCTTTGTTTTCATTATTAATGAAGGATGTGCAGTTTGTTTGGAGTGAAGCATGCCAGACAGTGTTTGTTAAGCTTAAGGAGAAGCTGTCCACAACTCCTATCTTAAGAGGACCTAATTGGACCCTACCCTTTCACATTTCTTCAGATGCTTCTGATATCACCATTAGAGCAATTTTAGGACACCAAGATGGTCAAGTACCTTATGCAATTTATTATATTAGTAAAATCTTAGCCCCTGTTGAACTTAATTATACTATCACCGAGAAGGAATTCTTAGCTATTGTCTACTCCATTAACAAATTTCGACATTACATTACTGGGTATCCTACATTTGTGCACACTGACCACTCTGCCATTAAATATCTAATGAACAAACCCGTCACTAATGCCAGAGTGACTAAATGGATCTTATTATTACAGGAATTTGATATTACCATCATAGATAAACCTAGAAAAGAAAATGTTGTCGCTGATTTTTTATCTCGTTTCACTAACAGTGATGATAATTTGCCTGTTGAGGACTCTTTTCCAGATGAAAATTTATTCGCAGTTTCAGCTCATTCCCCTTGGTATGCAGACGTCGCTAATTATCTGGTTGTAGGAAAGCTTCTGGCACATATGTCTAAAAGAGAAAAGAGAAAAATCATCCAGCAAAGTGCTAGATATTGTTGGGTAAACGATCATCTATGTTACACAGGTCCTGATCTTGAAATCAGAAGATGTGTAAGGGAAGATGAAATCTTTCATATACTGAAGTCCTGCCACAATGAACCTTGTGGGGGACACTTTGGAAATAGAAGGACAGGACACAAAGCGCTGAGGATGGGCTACTATTGGCCAACTCTTTTCAGGGATGCAAAAAGGTATGTTCAGTCCTGCGATAGCTTCCAAAGGATGGGCCAGCCCAATAGATCAGATCAAATGCCTCTGCAACCTCAATCAGTAATTGAACCATTTGATAGATGTGCTTTGGATTTCGTTGGCCTTATCAGTCCTCATTCCAAAAAGAAAGCTTACATCTTGGTCTGTACCGATTATATGACCAAATGGGTGGAATCTGTAGCTCTGGCGAAGGCTAACGACCAGGCTGTGATTGAATTTCTATACAGTGAAATATTTACCCATTTTGGGGTACCTAAGGAAGTAGTTACTGATGGGGGACCATAGTTTATGTCACATCACTTTGAAGCTCTGCTATAGAAGTATCATGTTCAGCATAGGGTAACTTCACCTTACCATCCCCAAGACAATGGCCAGGTGGAAAGCACTAATAAATTTATTGAATCCATCCTTACCAAGATAGTCAAAAGTCATCATAGAGATTGGGCTGACAAGCTTCTGGAAGCACTATGGGCATATCACACAACTTGGCGTAACACCACAGGTTTCTCTCCTTATGATTTAGTGTATGGAAAAGTGCCATATTCCCAATTGAATTTGAAATAAAGACCCTAAAGATAGCCACCGAAGTAAACCTGGATGTAACTGAAGCCCATAAAATAAGATTAAATCAATTGAATGAACTGGATGAGAATCGGTTAGCTGAAGTGGACCAGACAGTGTTAATTCAACAATAGAGATCCAATTGGCATGACCGATTCATTAAAAAGAAGGTCTTCTATGAAGGAGACTGGGCATTATTATATGATTCCAGATTCAAAAGAGATTTCAAGGGAAAATTACACACAAGATGGTTGGACCCATACCTAGTAGATAGGGTATTTGATAATGGCACAGTCCGCCTGGTAACCATTGATGAAAACCATGTACCATTATTTTCCAATGGTCATAGGCTATGACTATACTGTAAACCAATTTCAAAGGATGCATTTATCTTGCAAATTGCTGCTGACCCAGATTATCAGCTAGCACAAGGGAAGGAATTTCTCTCTGCCTTTGTCAATCTTTAATTAATCACAGTAAATCGCGCATGAATCAGTGTACATAAATAACTGCTGGTTTTTTTTTTCATTATATTATCTTTTCTTTTTACACTTGATCTTCGTTGTTTTCTGTTGTTTTTCCAAAATTTGCAGGGAAGCGCCAAAGGATGAGGGTCACATTGGGCCTATCGACCGGAAGTCATTTTTATGTGCCTTCCCTCACCACGAATTTTTTTTTCTTCCTTTTTCCTTAAATAAATTTGTCACAGCTGTGACACCCACTTTCCAGTAGCTGCGACAACTTTTCTAGCAGCTGCAACACTTTTTTCAGCAGCTGCGACACCCATTTTCTGGCAGCTGCAACACCTTTTTCGGCAACTGCGCAACCCATTTTTTCAGCAACCGCAACACCATTTTCCAGCAACTGCAACACCTTTTCCGGCAGCTGCGCAACCCATTTTTTCAGTAGACGCTACACCATTTTCTGGTAGTTGCAACACCTTTTCTGGTAGCTGCGACACCCATTTTCTGGCTGCCGCCCATTTTTCGACAACTGCAACACCTTTTTCGGCAGCTACGCAACCCATTTTTCGGCAGCCGCGATACCATTTTTCGATGGCTGCAACACCATTTCTGGTAGCTGCCGCATCATGAAACTCCACCTTCTTCCATTCCCACACGTTGTGACCTCGTTTCACTTTTACCCATAAAACCCATTTCCCGTTGCTCCAGCGCAGTCACTTTTCATTCGCTTAACATTTTCCTTCTCTTTTTCGGCGGTTGTGACATCTTTTTCAGCGGCTGTGACATCCTCTTAGGTGGCTGCGACATCTTTTTTGGCAGCTGCAAATCCACTATATATAGCTAATGTTTCCAGCATTGAAGGCCGCGTCTTTGCTTCAATTTCTTTATGACCTGCAACTGTGACTCCTGTGTTATTATTAGAGCTCTTTGTACGCCATCAACTCCTCTAGATCTGGCTCTGATTCCTCATGCCGGAAATCTGACCCATAATGTGATATTTCTCATAATTTTGACCATTTTGACGTGATGGTTTTTGCTTCACTGGTGGAAAGAATTATTGCAGCATCTTTGTTATAATGATTATATTTAATGACTGCACACCGCACAAGTTCAGCTTTCGTAATGTCTGCAACCACACGTTCCAGTATTCTCTAAAGGACATCCAACGCGCATTCTCGAAGGTATGGCTTTGATTAACCACGTGATTAAGTATCGATATGATTTAACAATGTCAGTCGTACCTCCCTTTTTATTCCCATTATTGCCTGATTAACTCTCTGCCCGTGCGACGTAAAGACTAATTATGTTAGTTGATAACTGCCACCTTTCCCAATTCGAAATGAAATTTCAAATAATCCGGTGTGCTAAAACTTTCCAAATTTTCCTAACTCTCCTCTCAGTGGTCCATGCATGCTTTGTACCGTAACCTCCATTGTCAGAGTCTATAATCTGTTGAATAGCAAACCAAGTCTAAAGTCAGAACCATGGGGATTCCAGCTCGTTATGAACCTTTAAATACACAAGCGCTCAATAGAAACATTGTAGTCTTTGCTATCTTTCAAGTTGCCAGTTGGACAGAATTTTTTGAATGTTTGGACAGATTTAACCATGAAGTAGCCTTACAGTTTTCTCTGAACCTCACAGAAAATCACTCAAAGGTTTGGGGATTGCGCATTGAAGTTTCTGAGGCCATTATAGCTAAGATCACTGGTATTCCTCAGGTGTTAAGGGCTTGGTTTGGACGTCAAGTCCCCACTACTGTAGCATTACAGGACTTTGTAATAGAGGGGGAGCGGGTTCACATGACAAAAAGGGGGATAGTACTGCAGTCGTTGCCACAGCCATGGAATCAAGTCACTATTTTTCTCAAGAAATATATCACTTGTGAAGGTAGGTACCAAACCGTTTATAATTCTGAACTCCCTTTACTATCTCATCTCTGCCATAGGATTCTGTTAAATATTCCATATTATTTGCTTAATGATTTGCATCATATGGTGGGGTCTGTTCAAGCTACCAAGAATTTACTCACCTCACTGACCCACCATGGCCTCATTAAATTAATTATCTTAAGGACCCTTGCTCAACACAATATAACCTAGAAGCAATTTACAGCTCAAGTTCAGGAACCCGCTCGTTTGCCTGGTGTCCCAATAGAAGAAGAGCAGGTCCATCCACAGTTGGGGGGACATGAAACACAACAAGAGGACCGGAGCCCCTCCAATATAGTTGGGGGGGGGATATGAAACTGGATCAGAAGATCAACTAGGGGCACAAGCAGAACAATTGAGAGAAGATGTACATAAAAACCCTATGGCAGAACCAAATAACAGGGTAGCTCTGACACCAAAGGGTGAAATTGGAACAACATTAGATGCTGCGACAATTGAACCCAAAGATGACAGAGCCATGGAAATGGAAGGAAATATTGAGTTGATGACCATTGAATCCTCACCCAAGTGGGGAGGAACTTTGATTGAGGAAGAACAGCCCGAGGAACAAGAAAATGCTGGAACTGGGAACATTCCTTCTACCTCAGCTGTGAATCCAGATATTCCAGCACCATAAAAGAAAAGGAAGAGATCAAATGATGAAATTAAGATAGCCCCACCAATAAGAAGGAAAAGAACCAGGTCAGTTGTAGTAGCAGAAGCAGCAAGGAAAATATGGGAAACCTTAGAAGCACAAATTGAGTTCCCCACTCTTGAACCCAGGCCAATTGATGCCCCACAAGGGTCGGTCGAAGAAGAACCCCAAATTGAAGGACTTCTGTTTGAAAATAGGCTATTAAAAGAGAGAGTCCAAACACTTAGAAGGGAATTGGAAAATTGGAAAGAAGTGTGTAGAAAACAGGGTGAAAGGAAACTGCACACATTGGTGGAGGCTGTGGACCAATTGGAGGGACCAAATTCTACCGATCCTGGCAATGAGGAAGAAAGAGTGGTCTGTCCCACCTATGGAGAAATATTTAAGGAACTAGGCCACAAGATTGTAATGCATGCCCTTCCCATTAGAGGAAATTTCAACTCAAAATGGGCCTCCTAAAATGAACTAATAAAATAATAGTTAAAATAATAAAATAATATTTATTAATTTTGGAGGAAGA
>LPNX011192819.1:363369-386701 GCA_001517045.1 Pseudotsuga menziesii
ATTGGATGCAGAATTTAATTCCACATCCAATGAGCTCTCTCGATCGAAATTTGAGTAAAAACATAGGGAGATATGTCAAAAATACAAACAAAAAAGTAGTTTTTTTTATGATACCTATCCCAAAATTTATATTAAAAAAGTGTTTAAGACCTATATGGTATTTCAAATTTAAATCAATTTCATTGGCTAACACATGATGACATGGAATTTGAATAAAAGTTAAAAGGCCCATTTTGAGTTGAAATTTCCTCTAATGAACACAACAGTCTGCACCTACAACGGAGGAAGTTGCAGAGAAAGAAGATGTTGTCACACAAGAACCAACATCTTTGAATATTCTTGCTGAAGTTGCCACTAACTCTGGGACAGAGGAACCAAGGGATGAAGTTATTCCTGATTGTGGGGATGAAGATTGCACTATGACCCCAGAGTCCTCCCATGACACATAAATTATAGAAGTGGAACCACAACAGCAAGACAATGATGAGATTGAACAGGGTGCTACCACACAAGCACCAACATCCCTGAATGTGCTTGTCCAAGTGGTTAACCAGATGGGAGGAGAACCTGGGATTGAGGGCACTTTGGATTTTAATAAATAATTATGTACTACAACTCTAGAATTGTCCCATGACACAGAAATCATAGAAGAGGAGCCACAACAGCAGGGAGATGAAGAAGTGAGCCAGAATGTTGTCACACAAGAACCAACATCCTTGGAGGTTGCAGTAAGGACTCTTGAAATGAAACAAGAAAATAACCCTGAAGTGGATGTCATTCCTGATATGCATTGGAGTGAAGATGAACAAAGTCCAAACACAATCCTCAGGTGATACTAAAATCATTGAGGAGCAGCTGCACATTGATGAAGACATCCAATCTCAGCAGTAGGAGGACAAAGAAGAACAGGGCTCTACTCCACAAGAACCAATAGCCTCACAGCCTTTGGCTAAGACAACAACTGATAATCAGATAGAACATGGAAGTAAAATTCAGGAGGAAGTTGCTCCATAAGACCCAACATCCTCACAGTCAGCTGCCAAACTTGCCATGAGAGAACCTCAGAAAGAAAACATGGTTACACAAGAACCAGTGTCTCCAGGAGTGGTGGATGTTGTTGCAGAAGAAAGTCCAGAAAAGATTGCTACCACATAAGAACCAGCAACTCCCAAGATAGCTTCAGATGTGCAAGGTGTCCAATGTGGAACATCAAGCGACAAGGTGGGGATTGATCCCCTTAGAAATTTCATCGACCTGGATTCAGACAAGGAGGAACATCATAAAGAATAAATCCTGAACCTTACAGCAGAAGTCTCAATTCTGAGAATGGAGGTAATAAACTGGAAGAGCCAGGTGGAGGAATACCAAGGAGGGATAATTTCTCTTACTGAGCATAAAAATATTATCAGGGGATTGGAGGAGAAATGGGCAGAAGAACATATGACCTAGAGAATTTGAGAGGAAGAGCTACAGAGCAATTTAAGGAAGCTAAAAAAGTTCCAGTTTATGCAGAAGGAAAAAGAGCAGATGTATGCTCTCTCTCAAGAACTCCTGGGAACTAGGGTACCTTCTTCTTCTTACCCTGTCTTCCTGTTTGAACAGTTTGTTTGGTTTAATTTGAGAGCTATGAAAGAAGGGAGGTCATTTGAGATAATGACCTCAGAAAAAATTATGGAAACATTTTTAAGAAGTAATTTTGAAGATCAAAATTTGCTGTGTGAATTGTATTTGCATGAGATGGCTTGCCCTCTAGACTGCCATTCAAATCCTGTCCCTTTTTCAGGGGATGTTTAGTTGAGGGCCTTTGCTTCTTTTGTGAGCAATCACGCTCAGTGGGAAAGGTATTTTAAAACATTTTCTCACAATGAAGCTCACTCTAACCTGTGGGTTCGAAGTGAGCCTCAGAATCCGGGTATTCTTCTTGCTCGATACAGGAGTTTGCTTTCATGTCCCATCCAGACTCAACACATAATGGAACTACAGGAGGAAGTGATTTATACTTGTACCAACCATATTTCTATACACCAAGAAGCAGCTTTGGAAGGAAGTAAGCACAGATGGTAGGTTTCCTCTCCTATACTTAGAAGTCAATACCCCTATTATTTTAGGAATTTTGAACAGGAACTTTCTAGGGTCGAAGGTTATGTTGGATGTATTAGGGAATGTGGGGTTAATTGGTTGGGTATAAAATTTAAATTTCCCCTCATCTAGTGGCTGGAAAAACCATATAGGATGGACTTATCACTAACCAAGGCAGAGGAGCAACGATGTTGGAGATATTGGATTTCTCATAGAGGGTTCGTAGAAAAAGAAGGGGTTCTTGAGTTCCCCTACAACTTCTCCTCTCTTCACGAACAGAGCTCAGTTCAAGATTCAGATTCAGAATAATGGAGGTTTTTGCATGAGGACATGCAACAGGACAGTTGGGGGGAGATGTTGGGCCCAGAAATGGCCTCTTTTGACCACCCTTAATTACCTCTTCTTGTTCTATCCTACCCTATTCAGCATGCCAATTAGACGATTTACCCCCACTTTACTCTTCAAACCACCAAGGTATGATTGGTCATTGTTTTATTTTATTAATACTTATGATTGTGATAATTAAGGCTTCATATCTCTCAATGCGCTAACATATTACGGTTTATAAAGGTATTTTGAGATATGTGGACTGTAGGAAGATTGGGATGAACAAGCTACGAAAAGGATGGGAATTCACTGCTCAAGTTGATCCCCATCCATCCTGTCATCACCCAAAGAATGCGGTTCCAGTGAGAAATCCCGGACAAAGATGTGACAAGGTAGCTGTAACAGAATGCATCAGACTTGAAGGACAACAGTGAATTACTGCTTGTGTGTAGCCATAATCTAAAGATATCATCACTCCTGGGGTGATTAACAGTTTTCCTATGTTTCCTATTTTTCATCCTGCCACGTTTGTAACAGCTGTTGTCATTTAGGGTGCGTGAAGATTAGAGATCTTCATGGCTGCCCCATAATAGGATAGGATGTTATGATCTACATGGTATATATATGAAGAATTGTTTCGAGCCAAGGGTTGTTGAACATATAATCAATTCATTGTATTAGCTGTGAGGAGGAATTGTGTAATCACTCTGTCTTTTAATACAAGGAGTTACTTCTGATCCAAGGGTTTTTACGTGTGTTCAGCCAACATCTCTGTGTGAAGGTTGGGCCTGCCTTCCATAGGGATTGCTGAGTTAAATTAGGACTTTTCAATTCCTTCATCGTGTGATGTTATGTTTATTTTTTTTTTTTTCATAAGAAGCTATAACAAGTGTGGATTTACAGTGTGTTGTGATTTCATTCCTTGGAGATCTGTAGTGGCATAGTGTGACAATGACTGAGTAGGTAATTATTTCCTATGCAACTCATGTGTTAACTATGACAACTCTGTTCATCCTTATATCTTTTAGTTTTCGTTCCATGAATCTTTGCAGCTTGTCTTTTTATGATTACCGAATTTCATTCCTGCACTTCAGTTTCCTAGAATAGCCGAACTCAATCTTTGTGTTTGAATTCCTAGATCAATATTTAATTTATGTTTGTGGGTTCCTAGGACAATTGGATCGAATAGGTGAGTTAATCATTAAGTGATGTGAATAGGACTTCCTTTCATCTACAACTGTAATTTATATATGACTTTTATCTTTCCATTCCTAGATCAAGGCATAACAAAAGGTAATCGTGATTGTATTTCTTAGAAGATAACTGGATTAAGTAGATTCTTGGGATGAGCATAGCTGAATAGAGGATAGTATTGTTCAATTACAATGATTTTTTGTTTAAGCATATACTGTGCATGTTATCCTTTAAATACAATACTTTCCCAGGTTGACAATAAATATTGTACACTCCGTATGTTAGTGGTAATTCACTTGCATATTAGGTGCTCGACAGTATAGAGCTCTTTGTAAAGAGTTTCGAGATGTTTTTTCCTGGAAGTATGAAGAGATCCCTGGGATTGATCCATGCATCATTGTGCAAGAAATTAAGACTTATCCCATGGCGAGACCAGTCCAACAAAAACTATGTCAATTCCATTCTAGGAAGGTTGCGGTAATAAAAGATGAGGTTGAGAAACTTCTTAAAGTAGGTTTTGCGTATTCCGTACCGCTAACAAGGTTGGTATCAAATGTTTTCCTTGTAGCTAAGAAATAGGGAACTATTATGGTTTTCATCGATTTTCAAGATATGAATAGGGCTTTTCCCAAGAACAACTTCCCTACTCCACATATCGATCAAATCATTGATAACTGTACTGGCAGCGTCATCTTCTCATTTATGGATGGATTTTTTGGCTATATTTAGATAGAAATTCTACCCACCGACTTACATAAGACGACATTCATTTGTCTTTGGGGAACCTTTTCCTATCGGAATTTACCATTTGGTTTGCAAAACACCAAAGCTACATTATAGCATGCCATGTCCTATGATTTTCATGATATTAAACACATTGTGGAACCCTATCTGGATGACCTCCCTACTCATTCGCAGCAGCGTGAGGACCACCCAGGCCACCTTAGGGACATTTTTATTTGTTGTCATCATTATCATATTCCACTTAACAAGTGTGTCTTTGCTTTGAGACTGGATGTCTTCTTGGATTCTTGGTTTCCAAAGATGGCATCTAGATAGATCCTTTGAAGATAGCTTCTATTTTGGGCTTACCTACCCCAACTAATATCACTGAAATCCAAAGTTTGAAAGGGAAGGAAAACTTTCTTTGTCATTTTGTATGCAACTTTGTAGAAAAAATGCATGATTATATGTGTATCCTTAAGAAGAACACTTTGTTCATTTGGGATGACCAAGCCCAACGAAATTTCGATAATTTGAAACACGCTCTAGCAAATTCATTGATGTTACACCCCCCAAATTATTCGAAGGAATTTATGTTGTATGTTGCTGCCTCCACTACTACCATCAATATGATTTTAGTGCAGGAAGATATCAATGGCCAAGAGCATGTGATTTACTATTTATGTAATAGTCTCCTTGATTCTGAAACTTGTTATTCACATATGGAGAAGCTGGCTTTGGCCACGCTCATTGTTGTGCAAATATTTTGTCACTACACTTTACTATGAACCACAATTGTTCTCGCTGATCAAAACCCTATGTACTACATTTTGACTCGTCAAGTACTAGGGGGGAAGTCTTCATGTTGGATCGTCATCCTCGAGGAATTCGATCTCGAGTTCTCTATGGCTACTTCCAAGAAGTCCTTAGTTTTTGTGGTTTTAATGTGTGACCTTCCTTGTTATCTCATGGGTGTTGAGACCAATGATTCATTATCGGATGAATTTTTTTTCCTGATTAGCACAACTGATTCGTGGTATGGATATATGATTATCTATCTCTAGACCCAAAGGTTTCATCATGATATGTACCATGACGATTTCCAATGCATCTATCACCATGCGAAATATTACCTCATTTTAAATGATTCATTATATCGTCATGGTATTGACTATGTTCCTCGACGATGTCTTATAGACGAATAGGGTGTACAAGTTCTGAATGACTACCACTCTAGAGCATGTGGCGGCCATACTTCTGGGATGGCTACGGCTCAGAAAATCCATCATGCTGGGTGTTTTGTCCCTCAATATTCAAATATTTTCATGAGGCGGTTAAAAATTGCCCACCCTGACAACTTTTTTATATGAAAAAGTGCACCCTCCCTACTCCATTACACCCCGTCATTTCCATTGTCTCTTTCACCAAATGGGGGATATATTTTATGCATTTTAATCCTACCTCATCGTAGGGGCATGGATACATCATCGTAGATGTTGATTATTTTACAAAATGGGATAAGGCAATGCCTACATATGCAGAGAATGGCCGGATTTCCTCCCTCTTTTTGTTCAATCATGTAATAGCTAGGTTTGGTGTTCCGCAAGCCATAGTCACTAATCATGGATCCCATTTCCATAATAATATGATGGTTGAGTTAAGTGTTAAGCTGATTTTTTTCCATGAAAACTCAACTCCTTATTATCCATAGGGTAATGGTCATTTGAGGCCATTAACAAAGTTTTGAAGACTATACTATGTAGAATGGTGGAGGCCATAAATCCAACTGTAACTTGTCTCTATTTTCTGCACTATGGTCTTATAGGACTTCAGCTAAAACAACAACTGGTTTCACATTGTTTCAGTTGGTATATGGACTGGAAGTTGCCCTTGCTATTGAATGTGATATCCTATTACTCAAGCTCACAGTCGATCTTCTCCCAAGCACTTCTTCCGAAGAATAATGATTGTTGTATTTAACAAATATTGATGAGAATCAAAGAGATGATTCCTTGTCTAATGAGGCACATAAAAAACACATCAAGGCTCAGTACAATAAATCCATTCAACCTCATGTGTTTTATGAAGGTGACATAGTTCTGACTTATGATTAGAAACATGAAAAGATTGGTAAGGGGCAGTTAGAATCCATGTGTGATGGGTATTTCATCGTTGGTAAAGTTTAAGAGAAAGGGGCCTATGAGCTTGTAGATTACGATGGGATACCTTCGAAAAACCTCACAATGGGTTGTACCTAAATAGGTACTATGCTTGAAGTCATTTCTGTTATAGTACCTTGTATATATGTACATTGATTGAATTTTTGGTTTGGTTTTAGTATTTCAATATTTTTTTGAGTTTTTGTTAGTAATGTTTATACGATGTTTTGGTTATGCATATCATATGGATTTGTAAGGTTTTGCTGATGGTTCTTGCCATCATACCTTGAACCTCGCTTCAGTTGCTTGGGTTTTTTATTCCCCAGCTTGTGACTTAGTCAGTTTAGAAATGGTTTTCATAGGTCCAGCCACCAATAACATCCTCGAGTATCAAGCGGTAATAGGTTTGTTGACCAAGGATGCATCTCAGAACATTGATCAATTGGTAGTATTTATGGACTCACAGTTAGTGGTTTTTCATTTGAACCATATCTATTCCATCTGAAACCCTACACTCCTTCACCTTTTTCAAAGAGTGTGTTTGTTAGAAAGGTCATTTGAATCACTCACTTATCATCATATTCCTAGGTCTTATAACACTATTCCAGACTCATTGGTCAATTACCTATTGGACTGGTATATTTCCCATACATGACATTTGATAAATAAAACATGGTCATTGTAAATAAAATTAGTAAAAGACATAAAAACTCATATAAATTTCATTCTCCATTTGAACACATATAAAACGTCATAAATAAGTATGTATATATATATATATATATAAGCATTTTACAAAAAGTATGGTCTTGAGACCCCGATTGAAGCATGCTGGCTTTCAGATATACAAAATGTCAAAAATCCTGAAGCTGAGTAGCTTTCAGTGTCTACATCATGTAAGGTAACTAGTGATGCTCATTGTAACACATGATAGCTCTCACTACCCTGCATAGCAGGCAGCTGGATCGACTTGATACTCTAGCTATATGTCTCTGGTACCTCCTAGAGGGGTCGTCTATGGAAGCATATGGAATGTCAAGAGTTTATCGGTTGAGGTTCTTCTCCAACTCACTCAACTCATCGCCTCCTCTATGTATGAAGTGGGCCCCTGCTCTCCTATCAATTGAGGATGAACCCCTAGGTCATGTATATCCTACATCTGCATGAAAATTTTGGTCTCGTTATCATCCATAAAAAATATAACACATATAATGCAAAAATAATCAATGTTTTGAGCATTTTTCTTACCAATATCGCCCCATTAGGCACTTGCCAGTAAGGGTAGATCAGGATCTCCCCTGAAGTTAGTAAAAAAGCATGCATAATCCTCAACCATGAGGAGTTGGTCATCTACCCAACAGAAAAATGTGCTTCCATACTTGACCTTGGCCTGCCACCACCAGTACGGGTCATGATCTCTACCCACCATAGCATGCGAGGATCTCGAGCTCTCAGCTTGGTGAAAGCCACCCGCGGCCTCATATGAAGAACCTTCTAGAAGAAGAAAGATGCCAAGATGATGTCGTAACCAAAATGTTTCAACTTCCCCTGTCGACACATAGTTAGTTGTTCCTTGAAGATAATGTTGATGTAATTGTAAATTCGGAATGTATTCTCTTGTATTTCTTATGTATTGTAACCCGATGTTTATTCTGGGATGTATTTGTAATGTACTTGAGTCATGTCATGCCCCGAGGTTCATATCGGGAGTTTCTATAATTTAGAAAAGTCATGTCAAGTCAAGGTGGGTAACCCTCCTATTGTCTAAGGGTTAAAGTCCCCGCAGTTCCGAGGCACTAGGGTTATTAGAATCACCTAGTGAAGTCAGCCCTAGCTGGGTTTAGTCAAGTCAGGAATTAGTATAAATAGAGATCTAGTCTATCTATTTAACACACACTCACTCACACTCACTTGTAGTGCATAGCTGAGGAAGAGAAAGACACTAGCGACAGGAAGAAAGAGGTTACTGTTGTCAGGAGATCATCTTATTGTTTTTGGGTTCACTTTTGGTGTTGATTCTATCTCTGAGGAAGTTGCGGGGTTTTATCCATTTTTGGTTTCCCCAAGGAAAAACACTCTATTCATTGTCTGTTGTGTTTGATTGTTGTGCTTTTTTTTCTCTCAGTTAAAGATCCTAATGTTATGCTAGCTTAATGTTAAAAATATAACATGGTAGCAGAGCTAACCTGAGAAGAAGACACTGTGTAGTTGTGGGAACTAGGGATTCCTACTTTGTGGATCTCTCTCCATATATTTTCAGTAAAAGAAGGGTGGAATAACTCTCCTCCCTATGGTGCATCTTTCTATCAAAACAGAATCCAATTCTGAGGTTTTTTAGTTTTGGACTCGACACTACTGTCGTAGATTAGGGATTTTCATAGAAGTGGAATTTTTCAATGAGCCCAGGCCTAGATTGATCTCCTCCCCAAAATCAAAGCTAGGGATCAAGTTCAAATCATTTGGTTTGATAGAACACTGGAAAAGAAAAACCCTAATATGCTCATGAACCAGCACTACAGGATTTCAGCTCCAAATCTGTATTTGACATCTTGACTTGGTAAGATCTAAATCTTTTGTATTTCCATTTGAGGTTCTCATTTAAGATGTCTCATCATATCAAGCTTGATGAAAATATTGAGGGAGCTGATAAGTTCCGAGCCTGGAAGTATAGGATCTCCCTGGTCCTGGAAGAAAATGAGTTGGAATCCTATATTAGTGAGGAGGTTCCAGTTCCAGAGGGAGATGAGGCCAAGGCCTTACATAAGAATAAGTTGGTTATGGAAAAGAGGATCATTACTGATTCTATCAAGGATCACCTCATACCATAGCTGTCCTCCCTCAAGACACCTAAAGCCATGTTTGATGCCCTAACCAAACTGTTTGAAGGGAAGAACATCAATCGGAAGATGACTCTAAGGTATCAGTTGAAGAATGTAAAGATACAGAATGAGGAGACCATCCAGTCATACTTCACAAGTGTCTCCCATATCAAAGAACAGCTGGAAGCAGTATATGAAGAAGTGGAGAATGCATAAATTGTTATGACAACCTTGAATGGCCTCCCTAGGTCATGGGATTCTTTCATCCAAGGAATCTATGCTAGGAAGAAGTTAGTCAAGTTCAGTAGACTATGGGAAGAATGTTCACAAGAAGAAGCTCAGATAGCAGCTTGAGAAGAAAAGATGGGAAGTGAATATCAAGCTCTCATAGTACACTCTAGGAAAGGAAGAAGGGAAAACTATCATCACCAAGGTAAGCATTCTCATCAAAAAAAATAATCCTGTAAGAAGGGATCCATCCAAAATTAGATGTTATACATGCGATGAAATAGGACACTTTGCTAGAAACTGTCCCATGAATAAGAATGGATCCAAGAAGAAGAAGAACTCCAAAAGAAGACATCATGCTCACACTGCTGAGGATGATGATCCTCCCAAGAAGAGAGTAAAACAAGAAAGTGAAGACTCTTCAAGTGAAAATGAATATGTTCTGATCTCTTCTCTCAAGGGAACTGTCACTCATGGAAGTAAAGATTGGCTTATTAATAGTGGGGCTTCCAAACACATGACAGGTTTCAAGGAATCCTTTGAGAAACTATCTGAACATAATTCACCCCATAAGGTGAAACTTGGGGATGACTACCAATATCCCATAAAAGGTAGTGGTGAATTCTCCTACAATCTAGACTCCGGAAAGTCTATGAAAATGAAGGATTTCTTGTTTATACCAGAACTAAAGAATAATCTTCTATCCATATCAGCAATTGATGCAAAAGGCATGAGGGTTTCATTTGTAGATATCCAAGTCCTCATGTGGTCAAGAGGAAAGACTATTGATGATGCAATAGTGATTGGAGAACAAGAGGGAGGATTATACAAATTGAAGGGCCATCCAGAACAAGCTTTGGTGCAGGACACAGTAGAGCCAAATGAACTTTGGCATAGAAGGATTACACATGTGCATTACAGAGCACTACAACTTGCAAGCAAAGTTGTTGAAGGTCTTCCAGAAATTCAAGCAAAACATGAAGGGGTTTGCAAAGGATGTGCGAAAGGAAAGAATAGAAAGAAGGCATTTCCAAGTAGCGAGAGAAAGGCAAAAGGAATCTTGGAATTCATCCACTCTGATGTATGTAGAACAATGTCATCAAGTTCACTAAGCGGGTATGTATACTATGTTTCTTTCATTGATGAATTTTCTAGGAAGACATGGATTTAATTCATGAAGAACAAAGATGAAGTTTTCAACAAGTTCAAGGAATTCAAAGCCTTTATCAAGAACCACATAGAAAACAAGATCAAGACCT
Organism: Pseudotsuga menziesii; assembly: GCA_001517045.1. NCBI lineage: Eukaryota > Viridiplantae > Streptophyta > Pinopsida > Pinales > Pinaceae > Pseudotsuga > Pseudotsuga menziesii. Next base: position 374,158 of record LPNX011192819.1, read on the forward strand.
TTCGATCAGAAAATGGCGAAGAATTCACAACAAATGAATTCAAAGACTTATGAAAAGAATTAGGAATTAAGAGGGAGTTATCCACTCCATATAATCCACAACAGAATGGGGTTATAGAAAAGAAGAATAGAACTATCATGGAGGCTGCAAGAGCAATGCTTCATGATCAAGATCTTCCCATGCATCTATGGGTAGAGGCTGCTAGAACAGTGGTGTATGTACAGAACCATGCTCCACATAGAGTACTCGAGAACAAGACACCTGAAGAATTATTTTCCAGCAAGAATCCAGAAGTCGGCCATCTCAGAATATTCGGTTGTCCAGTGTACTTACATATTCCAAAAGAGAAGAGAACAAAACTAGATCCTTCAGGAAAGAAGGGTATATTTGTGGGATACTCTGAAAGCTCAAAGGATTACAGAATATACTTCCCAGGATTCAAGAAGGTCGACATCAGCAGGGATGTGACATTTGACGAAGGCACAGCTTACAACAAATCCAGAAAGAGACCTGCTGAAGATCTTGAAGAAGCAGAAACACCAAGAATTCATGATACAACCATGAATGAAGAAATTCAAGAAGAAGATCGATAATTTGAAGAACCACAAAGACCTGTAGATCCACCTCAGGAGAAGAATCCTCACAAGAGGAAACCAGCTTGGGTACGAGAAATGATCTAAGGTGAGGAAAGATATGGGGCTCCAGAAGAGAATCACAGAGAAAGAAAGAGAACCAGATCCTGCTCCGGATATGTAGCTTTAATATGTGACTTTATCAATGAAGAACCTTCCAATTATGAAGAAGCGACAGAAAAAAAACTAATGAAAGGATGCTATGATCAAAGAGTATCAATCGATCATGAATAATGATGTTTGGGATGTTGTCCCAAGACCACAAGGAAATTCAGTTGTAACTTCCAAATGGATATACAAGATCAAACATGTTGCAGATGGTAGCATAGAGAAATATAAGGAAATATTCGTGCCTCGTGGTTTCTCACAGAAAGAAGGAATAGCCTATGAAGAAACCTTTGTACCTATAGCTAGATGCACTTCCATTAGATCAGTACTTTCTTTGGCTATAGTGATGAAATGGAAGATACACCAAATGGATGTCAAGACTCCTTTCTTGAATGGTGTAATGGAAGAGGAAGTGTATGTAGAACAACCACTTGGTTTTGAGACACATGACAGGGAGTCTCATGTGTGCAGATTGAAAAAAGCCCTATATAGTTTGAAACAGGCACCCAAGACATGGTACAGAAAAATTGACAGCTTTCTATCCTGTTTGGGATTTACCAAGAGTAAAGCAGATTCCAACCTTTACTACAAGGTTGAAGATGGAAACCCAGTGATGCTCCTACCATATGTAGATGATCTATTTGTAACAGGTATGGATGGGTTGATTACTCATACAAAGAGAAAATTTGCTTCTGAGTTTGAAATGAAGGACTTGGGTATGATGCATTATTTTCTAGGCATGGAGGTGTGGCAGAATGCAGATGGAATCTCCTTCGGACAAGAGAAGTATGCAGTAGATATCCTAAAGAGGTTTGGGATGATGGATTGCAAGGACATGACCACACCTATGGAATCAAACTTGAAGCTATTGAGTGATGCTTCATCAGAGACGGTTGATGCTATGATGTATCGTCAGATGATTGGGTTCTTGATGTATCTAACAAACATGAGACCAGACATTTGCTTTGTTGTGAACACCTTGAGGTAGTTCTTGATAGATCCGAGACATGTTCACTTGATTGCTGCAAAGCATATTCTAAGGTACCTGAGGGGTACAATTGATTATGGACTCAAGTATGAGGTGAATCAAAAGATTAACCTAGAGGGTTATGTTAATTCAGATTGGGCAGGCAGTGCCATTGATAGGAAGAGCATTTCAGGGTGTTGCTTTAGTATGGGATCAGGTGTGATCTATTGGTTTAGCAAGAAGCAGTCCTATGTGGCACTAAGTACAACTGAAGCAGAGTATGTTGCAGCTCGTTCAGCTAGTTGTGAGGTAGTATGGCTATGGAATCTACTATCTGATTCATTTGATCTCCAGATGGATGGTACTTGTATACATTGTGACAACCAGAGTTGCGTGAAGTTGTCATAGAATCCAATGTTCCATGACAAGTTGAAGCATATCGAGATCAAGTATCACTATATCAGGGATATGGTGCAGAGGGGAGTAGTGAAGCTTCAATATGTTGCAATGGAGGAACAAATAGCTGATGTGTTGACAAAGCCATGGGCTAGGGTGAAGTTCGAGTACTTCAAGGAGAAGCTTGGTGTTCTCTAGACTGAGGTTTCATCCAAGGGAAAATGATGAGACCTAGAGCCATTCTGACATGGTGAGAGGATTGGTTCCTTCCATGGTCATATGTAAGGGCTGATCCATTTTGTCATGGTGAGAGGATTGGTTCCTTCCATGTCATATGTGAGTGCTGATCCATTCTGATGTGACTGTAGGATTGGTTTATACATGATCAAAAGTAAGCATTGAATGCCATTCTTGGAATGGAGGCACCTGGTCAGTTACCATGTAGCTCAGTCTAGGACTGTGGGACATTCTGATATGACTATAGGATTGATTCCTACATGATCAGATGTGAGTGCAAGCCCTTGTGACATTGGTTGTCAGATGTAAGTGCAGAGCCCTTTTGGCATGAAGGATTGGTTCCTTGCATCGTCGAATATAAGTGTTGAGCCATTCTGACATTGGTTATCAAATGTAAGTACATATCCTTTCGGCATGGAGGATTGGTTCCTCACATGGTTGAGTGTAAGTGCTGAGCCTTTTTGACATTGGTTGACGGATGTGAGTGCTGGGCCTTTCTGACAAGGTTGTGGGAGGTGTTCCCACATGGTCAGATGTGAGTGTTGGGCATGCCTTTCTGATATGATTATATGATTGGTTCCTACATGATCATATAAAAGTGTTGGGCAGGCCATTCTGACTTAAGGTTAGATATAAGTGATGAAGAAGACCTACATGAAGGCTAGGCCTACAACCAGCATGAAAAAGGGCTAGCTCTACAGAACTTCCTGTGACAAGAAGAATCATGAGATAACACCTGTGAAGATCCAGTGATGATGATCCAGCAGAGATGATCCAGATTGAGGGATGATCTAGATCCAGAGATGATGCTCGATAGATGATCCAGATTGAGGGATGATCTAGATCTAGTGATGATGATCCAGATCAAGTGATGATCCAGATCCAGGTGAATATGACTTGAAGATGAAGGTGCCTTGAAGATAGAGATGACTTGAAGGTGAAGATGACGAGGACTCGATGATGATAAAATGATACAGAGAAGAAGACTTGTGCTAATAAATTGTGTCAAGAGAATACCTTCCTAGTTGAGAGGGAGTGTTGTTGTAATTGTAACTTCGTAATGTATTCACTTGTATTTCTTATCTATTGGAACCTGATGTTTATTCTGAGATGTATTTGTAATGTACTTGAGTCATGTCATTCCCCAAGGTTCCTATCGGGAGTTTATATAATGTAAACAAGTCATGTCAAGTCAAGGTGGGTAACCCCCCTATTGTCTAAGGGTTAAAGTCCCCATAGTTTCAGGGCACTAGGGTTATTATACTCACCTAGTGAAGTCGACCCTAGTTGGTTTTAGTCAAGTCAGGAATTAGTATAAATATAGAGCTAGCCTCTCTATTTAACACACACTCACTCACACTCAGTTGTAGCTCATAGATGAGGAAGAGAAATATAGTGGGGCAAGGAAGAAAGAGGTTACTGCTGTCAGGAGATCATCTTACTATTTTTGGGTTTCACTTTTGGTGTTGATTCTATCTTTGAGGAAGTTGCGAGGTTTTCTCCATTTATGGTTTTCCTGAGGAAAAACACTGTGTTCATTGTCTCTTGTGTTTGATTGTTGTGCTTTTTGTTCTCTCAGTTAAACATCCTAATGTTATGCTAGCTTACTGTTAAAAATCTAACAGATACTCAGTAAATCCTTGACCCAGTTATAAAATGTAGGTGCCATAGCCTCCAAGGCATAAAGCATGTGTCCCCAGGAATCTTTATGAGCCTCTTGGCTCCCTGCAACTCACTGCATGGTAAAAATGACTATCTGGATAGGAAAATATACCACCTCTTTTATTGGCAGGCCCCCCACCTTGAAGTACTATTTCTATGGGCTCCACATTCTCAAAATATATTCCATTAGTCTCATATGAGACCTCATACTCGGAACATGGAAGAATTTTAGGAGGCCACATCCCCGTAAAGAAGATATGGATCTAGAATCTGATTTGGCAATGGAATCATCATTATCATGTTGTCTTTCCTTTCACAAAACCATTTTTCTGAAATGACTTGCCAAAAATCAAAATTGGTGTATTAGAACACATTATCAACCATTGAAAATACTTTAAATTATTTATTTTGGCTTGTTCGTTCATCATTTGGGAGAAACCTACGACATTGCCTATATCTCTTTGAGACAGAGCAGTGGCACCACATTAATCGGCATGAAAATTTTGATTTTGCTCGAGAACCGCCTTTCCCACAAAGGGAAAGAGCATTACCTTGTGAGCAATTTTTACCCTGGTGTAAAGACCTCAAAAAATTGTCATGGAAAGGAAAAATGAAACCATAAAAATTTTGGGCATAGGTTTAGCTCTTACCCGGAGCTTACAGATCGAAAAACAGATGGTGGACAGCTCCATAATCCTCTCTTGAAGTATGAACACAAATAGATCCAAAATAACTCTCCAACTTGGTAAATAGTAAAATGGTAAGTTTTTACTATTTCATTGGTTTTTATATGGAATGTTTTTGGTTTTTATTATTATTTTAATCATTTTTTATTATTTTTAATAAAATACCCTTTTACATAGTCACTGAAAAATTGTTTTTGTAATATCTTGGAGATCTAATAGTCTTTTATTCATTTTTTGCAGAGGATGAAAGTTAAAGTTTTTGGTTATGAGTGAGTTTGTTATTTAATTTTTTGTACTTCCATAAAACGGAAAAAGTCATTGAGCGCTAATTTTGACATTTTGGTCATGCTCTTTAAACACAGTGCCAAAGTTCTGGTTCAAATTTCGCCTCTTTTCAGACTCGGTAAAACCTTCATCATGAAAAGAGACCCTAATGGATTCTTATTTAAGCTCTTTTCACACTCCTTACATAGGAAAATATCGCCTAGCAAACTTGTCTTCTTCAAGATCGTAAAAGTACTTGAAGAGTCGTCTTTTCGATGGTAGTTTATCTCTTTTTTGGTTTAAATTGGCTAATTACAAAAAATTAATACTCTAACCAATCATGACTGGAATATTTCTCTTTGACATTATTTTATACGTTTTTGGGCCCTAGGGACAAAATCATATGAAAAAGGACCCTTTGGGTTCTTCTTCCATTTTCATTTAGACTCTCTAAATATGAACAGTACTGATTTAACTTTCAATGGACTCATTAAATTAAACACTTAGAGACCCTCTTTTGGGACGAACCCCTACTTTCTCAGGTTTGCAAAAAATATGAGAATGGACTTATCTCCAGATAAGATACAATGAGTGTTTGTTACCATCTTTGAACTCGTAAAAATGAAAAAATGTACTCATCAATCATGATGGGGAAGTTAAGGGAAGGGAACTATGTCATTCGCAATTAATGGAAAATATTAGTCACCTTTTAACATGGCACTTGTCTACATTCCATTAAGTCAATTGGGTATTCATCTTGCTTCCAAGTCGATCCACTTTCATGAGTTATGTCACTCCTTTGAGTCATTTAAAGAATGAATCGTCCACCATCACATTATGTTTTTCTATTTTCTTGATCAAGTCAATGTTTCCAAGTCTTTGATCATGCCGCCTGATGTTCAAAGGGAAGTCATGTTGAGAATTTGTATCTACAGTTTAAACTTTTGTGTTAGTTACCTTTGAGTCAGTCCTATGGTTACACCATAATCAAAATCCTGAAACTTTGTTCTGAGTTTTGTGTTGCCGATGTGGGATTCATCATCGCCCTCCTTCAACGAGACTATTCTTGTCGACTTCATCTCACCATCCAGGAATTAGTCTTAGAAACAAATTAGTACCTTGAGATCTATATGCATCAATTACATATTCTCCCTCTTTTGACATAGGTTCACATCATTAACCTTTGATCTAAAGATTCGACAGAGTGTTCGACATCACATCATCTATTCACACTCAAGAGATTGTAGTAGGTTACCTTGGGAATCATCGACACCAATGGTGATCTCCCTTGCTGTCACATTCCCAACCCTTACTCAGCGAAGAGGACGTGAGAACATCTATCAACCCGGGAAATCTAGGCCCCCATGAACATAATACATATATATAGAAATGCATTGAACTTAAAGCATATAAATGCACATATATATAATGAAATTTACATGATATATATAGTGGAATAAAATCATTCATGCAACACATTCATGCATTCAACATGTTCATGATAATTTCATAATAATTCATAAGAAAATACAGTTTTAGAACTTAAATGAACAAGAATACTTATATTTGGAGAAGCTTGTCTCGCAACCAGTTATGTCGCTACAACGTTCCACCCAACAATAGACCAGTGTACTCTTTAATCTCTCAGCAACACTGTCACCCTTGAGCTGGGCATGATTTTCCCCAAGGAATAAGGAACACTAGCATAATTTCCCCATAGCAAAGGATACAATAAAACTCAGTCAAGCCAACACAGTTGGGTTTATGAGACTTACATAGGAAGTGGTTTACACTTAGCCAAATTCACTTCAAACACCGCCAATCCATCCTTCCAGTTGGGCTTATCAGGCTGCCAAGGAGGTGGAAAGACAGATTGCTAATCTAGTGAGCTCAACCCTAGAGCTATGAACACCCACACCAAATATAGCCTGATTTCTAAAAAAATACACATCCAACACATGGAAGCATTCCCTTTTCTGCTACACAGTCCCTCAGTCCATGCCTTCCCTTCCAGTGCTATTCAGGGCATGCAACAAAGAAAACCAACCTTCTACATTGGTCTGTGAGGTTCTCTCACACAATAGGTTTATCAAGCAGGTCTAGACTCTTTTTCCATTCCTTCAATCAATTCAAATGCCAAACATGGATGCACATAAAGTGATCTTAGTCCTGGGATTTACCAAAACATAGCATATGCCAGGGATTACATACACACACAAAAGTTTACGAATCTTTGAACATTTTCGGTGCCAGACGGACTACTACAAAATACCAAAATGAAAACATTGTCAGTCTTTCAAATCAAATACACAGAATCGAATTTTGGGCAATCCGGTTCAAAAAAATGACTAGCAGACAGGAGAAAAACATGAGAGAGAACAAAATTTCCGAAAAGGGCAAAAATCATAACAAAAAAACCAAAAACATGAAGGATTCAAATCGGTCGACAGGAGAAATTCCTGAAAGGTTCAGACTCGGAATGGTTTTTCTTGCTTGCTACTACATGAATGCCCAATTGGGTTTCCAAAAACGTTTTGTTCAATCCAAATCATGAGGGGAGGTGAAACGTTGCTACATGAAGGAAAGGTGGTTGTTTTTGGTGTTTTCTTGCCCAAGAAATTCAAAAAATGTTTTTCCCAAAGTGGGGCTCTACCCAAATCGAATTTCCCCACTCTTCCAATCCCCTACTCCCTCATCCTTAGGAAAAATAATGCCCCCATCTCATTTAGTTGAGTTGACATAGTCGGCTATGGGTTTTAATTAAAATTCCAATTTAACATGATTTTCAGCTATTAAAGTTCATCTAGCATAAAAAAATACCATCGGCCACACCTAAATTGCTGAAACATAAACACTAAATCAATGGTGGGTCTTTTGCCTAGCAAACGGGGTATGAACACCATGATTATTTACATCATTTATTTAAATGCAAACAGGGTCAAAATCGGGGTATTACACTCGCACTTGTTAACGATTCTCATCATTGATTGGTAATCAAATGGTTTCTACCATGTTTGATGTCAAGACATTGTAATCACATGGATAGGATCGTATTTTGGGGAATACAAGATGAGTACCCTGGGTATTTTTCAAGCGTTCATTACTTTCCAAAGGTTTCGATGGAGTATTTGAATGAGTCCTAGCATGGATCTACATTTGTATGGTCATGGTTGTGCTCAAATTTGCATCCATATGACATGGATCTACATTGTATATATGGTAGCTATGTCCAAATTTGAGTCTCTTTCACATGGATCTACCATGTATTCTAGTAGCCATTTTTATTCATCTCTCTCATGGATCTTCCTTATATTGGTATGCAGCCATGATGAGGAGTTATTGGAATATGAGTAAAAAAGTATTGATGTATTTCAAAAGGTAGGTTGATGATGATCTATAATAGAGCGATTTTTTCCTAGAAGTGATAACTTGCTCTTACAAATATCTAGCCTATCACATCCCTCTAGCCTCATGATTTGGGGAGCATTTTGTTACACACAATTCTCGTCACCATCATGTGGTGAGGCCCAAAACATCAGAAATTTCATTTAATCCCCAAAATGTGAAATTAGACACTGGTCATGATTCTTATTTTCATACCCAAGTCCACGACTGCTTCTTCCCTTTCTGCAATAAGCGTTACCCTCTTAAGAAATGCCTCTTGTCTCTTAACAATGAGTGGTTCCACTACCTTTACCCTTTGATACGTAAGTGGTTCCACCTTGGTAACGTTGTGTCTTCATAGTGAAAGAGAAGTGCTCAAGTTTCAAAAGGAAAAAGAGAAGATTCAAGAATCTTCTTGAAGGAAAGCTTCGTGGAACCCTCATCCCTACTCTTGTGGACCACCTAGACTTAGGATCCCCTCTAGTAGGATCTCCATTCCAGCTCATCCACCATTTTCTCAGCCATTCCTATCCTCCCAAAGGATATAAATACTAGATCATCCCCCATGGGTTGGGAGAGGAAAGTTATGTTGTTGCACTGAAGTTTTGGACAAATCTAGGGTGACCATAGAGAAGGAAAGTTGGAGCTTTGAGGACAGGACTTGGTCTATGCAGAGGCATCACAACACTAAGGAAATGGTTGTAATATCTCTTCTTCATCTTAATGCAATGATGGTTTCTTTCCGATAAAATGTATTGTGTTATGATCACTCATTGTATTATTGGATTCCTTAGTCACTGATATAGAACTGTAGATCATTTTCTGGTACTTTTGATCTTGCTTGTTCTTTGATGTGTTTATTGCAGGTACATATTTGGATATATAGCACCATAGAAAGATGATACATGACACTATAGAATAGATCAAAAACTCATTCCAGATATCTACTAATTCTAGGAAAAGTGCTTATCCTTGTTATCACTCATTTGTTCTAGACCTGTACCATTCAGATCTAGGGAAACAACTTCTGCCTGCAAGAGGTGAGAATTTCCAGCAACAATACCCTTATCTATTCACGCCTATACTACTTTTTTCATCTTGCCTACATGAACTAATCAACATTTTTCCCCTGTTGAAACTGTATCTTTACATCCAATCCAAGTTCAATTTTTTACTATACTTTCAGGGCCATCTGTAATTCCTATTTTTGTCTCATCTTCATAGCCTATCACCTCATCGACCACCTTCATTCCTATACATTCAACCTCCGATATTATAATACCATCCATTTCCATTCCCTAAAAAACCATGCCCATTCCAACTCCTATTGTTTCCCAATCTATTCCCTTGGTCATAGTTTCAAAAATGTAAGCACCCACAGTGGAATAAATAACAGACTTTGGTGAAGATGGAGTGGTCTATCTGGGAGAGTATTTTTGGAGCAGATCAGAAAATGATGTGGTCAAAAAGGGTTGTAAAAGGGCTAGAGAAGGGACTATAGTGCAGGGAATTTTCCCAAACCAGGTGATATGAATCAAGAAGCTCTAGATACAATGACTGCCATGGATTCCTTTGCATCCTAAAAAACAATGATTATGTTACCTCATTAATTAAAGTGATTGAGGCGAAAGAGAAAGAACTACAAAAACTCAAATAGGAACAGTCTCAGATGAATGGGAATCATCAATTCACAAGGGACTATAGTGCAGGGAATTTTCCCAAATTAGATGATGTGAATCAGGAACATCTAGATACAATGACTTCCATGGATGCCTTTGCATCCTGAAAAACTATGATTATGTTACCTCATTCATTGAAGTGATTGAGATGAAAGAGAAAAAACTACAAAAACTCAAATAGGAGCAGTCTCAGATGAATGGGAATCATCAATTCACACTGCAAGGTTTGAAGGATGATTATGAATAATCTAAAAAGCATGAAAATCCATAATGAAGCTCTCAAACAACATCTCCAAGAATCACAAGGGTTGAGCTTCAATTACTCAGAAAATATTATAGCTCTTGAGCAACAACTAGAGGATTCACAGTCTCTTTCCACTGCTTCCTCTTTCTTGAGGTTTTCTAAGGAATAATTCAAGGAGCTTGATTTTAAGATTCAGGAAGATCATAGAAATCTTTTGGTTGAGTTATTTGAAGGGTTTAATGAGATTCGGGCTACCTACAATTCTTTTGAACATGATTATGATGTCCTCTATGATCATAATCAAATAAGGAATGATGACACCAAAGATTTTGAAGATGTAATAGATTGGAAAAAGTATATAAAATACAAACTTGAAGATATACCAATTTTGGACAAATAAAGTTTAGGAGGATTAAAATTTCCTTGGGATCTTGGGAAAATGTCTATGAGATGGTGGAATCCACAATTTAACAAGGACAAAAGGTATGTATAAAAAGATGGTTTGCATATAAAAACTTGTTAAGTTTGTTGAACATTTGCACCATGGATATGATTGAGGATTCTCTTCCACCCAATATTATGATTGAGCATGTTGAAGGGGAGTGTTTGAAGTTTAAGGAACATATTGAGAAGTTGGACCACATCCACATAACATATATTAAGGAGGTGATTGAGTCACCTATAGATTCAGAAATGAAGATCAATCTCTTTTTACATGAATGGGAAAACATGAAGAAAAGGGAGATCAAGTCTCTCACTTGCAAGGCCTACTTACAAATTGAGCATGCATAATATCAAGATGTTGAAGATATTTTGGATGTATTTTCCAAGTGGCAATCTTCCCTTAGAAAATATTAAAAGAATATTTTGTAATCCTTACTTCTCTGGGAGATTTGTTTCTTTGCATTTTTCTGTAACTATTATTTAAAGATAATTAGATCTCAAAGACGTGGGGGAGTGAAAGACTAGGGGAAAACGAAAGGGGAGAAGAAAAACCACTAAGGGGAAGAACTGGAGATGCCCTATGTTTTTGTGGAATTGTAATTTTTTGCAATATTAATAAAATTCAGTCATTTTCTCTTAACCTCTCTCTGTCATATTTATCAAATTTATTTGATGAAGCTATCGTTTCTATTTTAATCTTTTGATAAATATGTTACATGTTGTATGCTTACTAAATACATTGGTCTACGTGTGTATTTCGCATCATTCAATTTATGTGTAGGTTATGTTTTAAATGAATTTATTTATTTAACTCAGATATTTATTGTTGCAACTGCTAAACAGTCATCATCATTTTAATGCTAATTTGTTAATTGGAATTCCATTAATGAGATTATCTTATGTTTTAAATATTTAAATAAAATATCTCAATTTTGATTGTATTGTTTTGAATTCTGTAATGTTAGATCTAATTTATATGTTTATCAATTGGTATAACATTTATCATGAATCAAATTTTATATCTAATCGTTCTGCTTTTTCTAATCACATATCCAAAGTTTTAGCATAATCACATAGATTAGTTTACATTTTCACTGCAATTTTTTTAGAATTTCGTAACAGGAAGAGAGATCCACTTGGATCCACCCACACAGTTCCAATAGATGCCTAATATTCGTAGGCGTTAGTCACACCAAAAAAATTGGTGATAGAACGATCCTTGCATAGGGTTGTTTGAAGCCTTTCATATTGGTCATTCTCCTCCTGTTGTTTCCTTGTAATTTTCTAGCATTGCCTCTCAAGCATCAACACCCACCAAGGAAATATTATGACTATCGATCAACTTGATTTCTGCTCCCCAACCATCACTTCCACCACAACAAATAATGTTCCTTTGTTGGGGAAGTCACCCCTTCCATATCAGAATGTAGAAGTCGAGATTATAAAAGACACTTCCCTTATGGGAGTTTCATCTAATTCTTCCACTGCTACCTCTCAAGTTGCCTCGATGAACATGATATCCTCCACTATCGATGACATGTCAAAAGGAAGAGGGATTACTTGTGTGCCTTCTCTGAGTCCTCCTAAATCCTTATATGATTCCATTCAATATTATTCTAATCCATATACTGATGATCACTGTTTAGTAGCATCAGATCCTTACCATCTTCCTTATTGGTTAGATTACCCTCTCCCTACTCTCACATATCTCTTACATACTTTTTGTTTGAATGAGTCCATGTTATAGCGGATTTTACCACACTAGGTGAATCACACATTGTATGGCCTTCCCTTGTCCCGCTGCAGACTCATTACCCCCTTTGGACCACTTTATATCTTTT
>LPNX011192841.1:4126-49802 GCA_001517045.1 Pseudotsuga menziesii
TGCAACAAACTCTTGGACTATCTAGGAATTATTGAAGATAATCCAGGTAATTTTTTTTTTTTTTAAATTTCAAAACCCGTCGATACAGCGACGGAAATCCCACCAACCCGTCGATATAGCGACGATAAAGCGTGGATATAGCGACGATGAGGCGTGGGTATAGCGACGATACAGCGTGGATATAGAGACGATAAAGCGTGGATATAGCGACGATAAGGCGTGGGTATAGCGACGGCATTGCGTCGATACAGCGACGGAACGGCGTGGGTAAATTACTTCCATTTTTTTAAAAACCTTGTACAGAGTGTGGCTATAGCGACGGGAAGGGGTCGTCGCTCTTGCGACACAAATTAGGGGTCGTCGCTATTGCGACGAAATGACTGCCACGGGAAAAAAAACGCTTTTCCGTGGCAATATCCACGCTTTTCCGTGGATATTGCCACGTTTTTCCGTGGAAAAATTGATCACTTGTACTAGTGACAGTGGTTGTGTACAGACGCAACATGCATCAAAGTGAGGAAAAAACGAGAGGAAGTTAGAGTTTTAATGTGTTAGTTTAGGACAAATCTGTACTTTTGTGTACATGAGGAAGTTAAACTTTAGGCGCGCAGTCTAGGATAGATGTACTTTTTTTTTCATGTACATCAATGATGTTTTTCATACATGTACATTGACAGGCCATCTAAGAGCCTTATAATTTTGTATTATAAATTTCATGATATAAAAAATATTTCATATTGGCTCTTGAGATATTCATAGTTTAGTCTTATGTGTTATCATACATTCGTGGGAAAGGATGTTTCTATGTGGAATGTTCCCATTTTTTTATAGATTTTATGATTGCATGGAGATATTAGTTATAAATTTGAGAACAATGCACAATTACAACATTGCGTAATAATAACAATGTACATTTAAACTGTTTTTTACCACGATCCAATTGCATATACAATGTTAAATTGTATTCACAACAATGCAACATAACTAACACACATAAGCACCCAAAAAACCTAAGAAACTGACCCAACTAAGTGGAATAAAAAATAACCTTAACCACATAACAACCTAACAAACATTTAAAGGATGCACGAAGTTGACACACATAAGTGATGCACTTGTATGGCCCACATAAATGAAATTGGTGTTTGGAATGCCAATTTTCATGTAACCAATATATGGGATATACATATATCATCTAAAAAAAACACATAGATCATGCATGAAATACAACACATAATAAACCATGTGTATTAATAGTTGTATATGTAAAAGTTAGTGCAGCTACGAGACCCATTCTCATGGAGGATGGTACCCTTTGGTGACAAGATCAAACCTAAAAGTATCTGAGTATAAGGTTGATTCAAAATAATGGTTATGATTCTTTCCTGATGTATCTCCTGTACATTATTTTATCATTTTGTGTACATGGAATTTGATGAATCACCTCGAGGACCAACTTTAATGCAATGACTAATGGAGTGTTAAATTTTGTAATGTCCCCAAAATTTGAAAAAAAAGATTTATAGGCTCGTTAATTACAACCTGAATGTCAAAATAGTAGATTCAAGCTAACATAGTAACCTATTTAAGCAACCAACAACATATCATAAAATATAAGAACAGGAAAACAAAAGGACAAGAGAACACCGATATACGTGGTTCACCCTAATGAGTTACATCCACGGGAAGGTAGTCTTCTATTATCTCTAGAATGTCTTCTCCAATATTACAAGAGAGAAAAGCACAAATACCCCAAATAATATAGATGATGTACAACAGTGTCACAATAGTACCACTACTACATCAAGAATACATGATATGTAGAGACTTACTTGACCCTTTTATATACTAAGAGATGAGGAGGAATTACTCTCACATATTGCATGTGGGATAATATAATTCTCGAAAATAAAATCTCTTAATACAATACCATGGAAAAATACTCTAAACAAGTAAATACAACACCATATAACTATGGGTTAAATGTATTACTCTTTTACATAAGATTGTAGACAACTTCTGACATAATACAAAGACATTATTACCTTCCAAGGAATATAATATATTCCAACACTCCCCCTTAATAATGGCTAGGAGAAGGGCCCACACTAACAATAAGGAAGGAAGGAGTCATTACTACTCCCCCTTGATGACAACTTCCCGTATTCCAAGCAAGGAACGAAGATGCACAAACTTTGCCTCGGTGAAGGATTTGGTGAAGATATATACTGCCTGTTGCTCGGTAGGACAACACTGAAGTTAAAGAATACCATCTGCCATAAGTCCATGAATGTAATGAGTGTCAAGGTAGAGATGATTTGTATTAGAGTGATATACCATATTATAAGCAAGCTAGATTGTACCCTGATTGTCACATTTCAACACAGTGGACAATTTCAGAGCCAGACCAAGCACTATAAGAACATGCCGTAACCAAAATACTTCTTTAGCTACTTCTTTGGATTCTCTATATTCTGCTTCACATGAAGATAAAGAAAGAGTCTTCACCTTCTTTCTAGACCAAGAAATCAGACCTAAACCAAGTTGAAATACATAACCTGTAGTGGACCGTCGATCAGAACTATCACCTGCCCAATCAGAATTTGTGTAACTAGAGAGTGAAACTATAGTACTGATCAAATAAAAAACACCATAGTGTAATGTCCCTTTTAAATATCTCAGAATCCTCTTGGATGCATGCTAATGACTTTCATGAGTTTCTTGCATGAACCGAAAAACCAAACTGATGACAAAAGAGACATATGGTCAGCTGTGAGTTAAATATATCAAACTGTCTACAAACTGATGATAAAGAGTAGCATCAACAAGCGGTGTGGTACACTCAACAGTTAACTTTACACTAGACTAAAATGGTGTAGGAGTAGATTTAGAATCACTCATATGGAAACGAGCCAACAGGTTTGTAGCATACTTCAGCTGAGAGAGAAACATACCATCTACCATTTGCTTGATTTAAAGACCCAAGAAATAATGCAATAAACCAAGGTCAGTCATTTCAAACTGCTTTGAAGATCACTTTTTAGATTTTGAATGAATATAAGATGGTTGCTTGTGATGATTAGATAATCTTTCTCAAACATTTCTCTATGATTTTTATCAAGAACACAACCTTCATAAACACTGTTAGTATAAGAAATATGAGGCAAGCAATGTACCATTTTAGTTAACAATTGCATTTTACCATAATTCAAATGACCTAATCTTTCATGCCATAATTTACTTTTCTCGTCAGAATGGGAAACATAGGAATAACAAGGTTGTCTTTTAGTTGATTTAAAACCAACAAATTTATATAAACCAACAATATGATCAACAGGACCAGAAGAAACTACTTTGAAATTTTTATTGATATCTTTAAGAACATATTTGTGAGGCCTTGCTTCAAATTTAAACCCTTTTTGACAAGCACTATAAATAGAAAGTAATTTAATCGACATGTGTTCAACATGAAAAACATCTTCCAATTGACCATTAGTAACATTAACATTACCAGAACCAATTACGGAAAGTTGTTTACCATCACCTATAGAAACATTCTGAGATATGTGTTTACGATTGTTATAAGAAGTAAATAAAGAAGCATCACCAGTCATATGTTTAGATGCACCTGAATCCATTATCCATTCCATGTTAGAAGAAGAATTATTAGGCAAAACAACAGATTCACATAAAGCTACTTGAGAGTCATTAGAGGTTTTCTTTTTATCTTTAGCCATTTAACGTTTTGCTTTAAAACAATTCTTTTCAGGATGGTTAGTTTTACCACAATGTTTACAAGGATCATACACTTTCTTTTGTTTACTATTTCCATTAGAAGCATGTCCATAATTAGTATACTAGAAGGATTAGAACCTTTAGAATTATTAAAAATTTTCTTATGATTCTTATTAAGTGCAGTTAGAGCTCTATTAGGTGAGAGTTGTCCTAAAACAATTAACCTTTCTTGCTCATTCATCAATCCTTTACAAAAATCATCAAAATTTTGTTTTGTAGTACTTTGAGACAATTCTAGATCTATATTCTTAGTTTGGATGAACATATCAAAACAAGAGGGCATTTTACATTCTACAAGAATAATAAGAGCAGTGTCAGTTTTCTTGTAATCTTTACCACAACTATTTAATTTCTCATTTAAAGTTTTCAATTCAGCAAGATATAACTCAACTCTTTCGAAGTCAGAAGGTTCGAAGTCAAACATCTTCTTTTCAAGATAATATGCAGAAACATCATCAGATTTATCAAATAAAGAGGAAATAATTTTCCATACCTGAACCGGGCTATCTTCTGCCTCAATGCTCACCTGAAGACTATCTGCAACAGTTTGACCAATGATCCCTAGACTTGTTTGATCACTTTTAGCTTCCCATATAGCCAAATCATTAGCAGCAGTAGGTGTCTTTTGTTCATTATTAAATAGCCTCCAAAGATTCTTACTCTTCAGAACATCAACCATCTTTCTCTTCCAGGCAATATAAGTAGAACCAACTAATGCAGGAACATAAGCTATTTCGGAAGTCATAATGAGTGAAATTTTGTCAAGAAATAAGAAACCCTAATATTGAAAAAAAAAGACAGAAAATAGTGAAGAACTTGAAAATAGCTACACTTTACTGATCTGAATCTGCAAAATCCCAGTTAGAAATACAGTAAAGAAAAGAGGAGAAACTTTCACTTACAACCCTGTGAAAAAAAATGTCCCCAAAAAAGCCCAGTATTCTGTTCTGATCACATAGGTGGATCTAGAATGGCTATTCCAATTCCAAAAATAGGTTATAATAAAAATGTCGGTAAGAAATGATCATGTTACGACCCTTTTTTATAACTGTCATTTTTATTACCGAAAGGAACCCAGAAATGCCTAGTTTTCTGTTCTATTCACGCAGGTGGATCTAGAATGCCTGTTCTAATTCAAAACATATGTTATAATAAAAAAACCAGTAAAAATGACCAAATTACGGCCCTTTTGTATAACTGTCATTTTTGTAACCGAAAGGAAGCCCAGAAATACCCAGTTTTATGTTCTGGTCATGTGGGTGGATACAGTATGGCGTTTCCAATTCCAAAAAAAGGTTATAATAAAAATTTTGGTAAAAACTGACCAAGTTACAACCCTTTTTTATAACTTTAATTTTTATAATGGGATGAAAGATGTCCTTGAGTATATCCCCGAAATAATGTAGATCTACAGAAAAAATATCAAGAAACCCTTCAAAAAATTCTGCAAAAATCTTACACAACAAGTTAGGGTTAGGGTAAAAAAATGCAGAAATATGCCCAGATCTGAAGAGAAGGCTCATGGCTACCAGATAGAAAGCAAATCTACAACAAAATGACAATGCCCAAATGATAATCGTTATTGATTGAAATATATAGAAGGTACTAGATCATAGCAACCCACTCTGATACCATGTTAGAATAGTAGAGTCAAGCTAAACTAGTTAACCTATCTAAGCAACCAACAACATATCATAAAATATAAGAACATGAAAAGAAAAGGACAAGAGAACACTGATATACTTGGTTCACCCTAATGGGTTACATCCACGGGAAGGTAGTCTTCTATTATCTCTAGAATGTCTTCTCCAATCTTACAAGAGAGTAAAGCACAAATACCCCAAAGAATATAGATGATGTACAACAGTGTCACAATAGTACCACTACTACATCAAGAATACATGATATGTAGAGACTTACTTGACCCTATTATATACTAAGAGATGAGGAGGAATTACTCTCACATATTGCATGTGCGATAGTATAATTCTCCAAAATAACATCTCTTAATACAATACCATGGACAAATACTCTACACATGTAAATACAACACCATATAACTATGGGTTAAATGTATTACTCTTTTACATAAGATTCTAGACAACTTTCGACATAATACAAATACATTATTACCTTCCAAGGAATATAATATATTCCAACATTGAACTCGACATTAACTGATCTTCTGTGGAATATGTCGATCCTTGTTTTCTACACCGAAGTGACGTAAGTTGTTCTTACCATTTATAGATGTTTTCCTGATGTGGTTACTATTGTAATTATATAATGTGTTTATGTTACTTGATCTGATTTCAATGATTACACTATTCATTGATTATTTATTATCATGCATTTGCTTGTGTTTGTTTAGTTATATCTTACTTCCTTGTTATAATAATTGTTCATTGTTTATGGAAAATACTGACTTGACCTTTAACTATCAAGGGGTGGGGTGGCAAGACTTGTATCCCTTATGGGACCACTTGGAGAGGTAACTGGTTTTACTTGCGGTTACGAGGTTTACTTAGTTCATGTTGAACTGATGTAAGCCTCAGCTTTCTTTGTGCAGGTTTATTAGATGACGAAAGCTTGCTACGACTGTTTAAACTTGGAATGCGACCTATGTTATACTACGCCATAGCTGGGATTTATCAGAACTACATCTATTTGGTTAACATTATTAGTGTGTCTTAGGACTTGATACTTTTTTATTCCTATGCTTAGTGTTTAAAGATATGGTGGAAATGTTTTTAAACCTAAATAATGGAGGCTTAAGTCATAAGACTTACCCATATTGTATTAAAATTTATATGCCAAGTTGATATATATGGAGATCCATTCATGGCATATTCCATATGCCATGAATCTTGGTTTATCTTATGTCAACAATGATATTGATGGTGGTTCCAATACAAAACGTATTTCCAATACCAAATCGCATTTCGGGTTTTTAAACAATAGGAATCATGGTAAATATCACAACGTTGATGGTGGATAGGGTGGCGGAGTAAATGCTCTTTGGGATAGGAAAAAATCAAACCCTATGCTTGGTCTATTGTGGATGAAAGAAAAAATTTGTAACTATTGTGGGTATGGTCTATTTGGCTCTCTTTTTTTGTCACTGCGTGAAATATTGGTTCGTTCTATTCCTTGGGAAGGTATGCTCTTTACCTGGGTTTGCAGCATTATAATATTTGTTGATTTCAAGTGGAGGGTTAGCATACTTCTAATAGGCCTCCATTCCTTTTTGCAGGTGAAAGGGCTTCCATTTCACGGGTGGTGGTGTCTACCAGGCTGTCTACGATTACTCTTCATGGGTAAGCCCTGTAAAAACAATCTTGAACTATTACCTTTGCGTATAGATGTTTTTAGCAGAGCTTTGGGCATGGGGTTGTTAAAGAGTAATGTTGTGAATAATTTGGTTTCAGGGTTTCGAATGTGCAATCCTTCTGCTTTATTGGGTATCCAAGGATGTGTATATATACATTTTAGTTTGGGGAGGGTTTTGATATGTACAAGATGGAGACTCTGTGTTTTGGCCATTTATATTTCATGATTGTGTACAATTTTAGTTGTAAATTGTACAAGGTTCACTTGTATGTATTCCTAGCTAGGGTTTAGCATTGATACTATCAATATCTTGGAAAGGTTGTGGCAATATGCATTTTTTATGTCTGTAAATTAAACATTTGTTTTGGTATGTTAATGGAGATTTTGCGTAATGGTTTTAAATGAATAGTTTAACTTACTGTCATGCCATTCCTTGCAATGGCACCTCTGTTGATTCGCTACTGTGTATTTTCATACTGGCAAATGTTATTAATGGTGATTTATGTTGTAATTTACTTGCCTGTGATTTAGTATCAATATGTTCATAATCTTAGCTTACTGTTGTGAAGATGTAAATGTTGTGGCTAGGATAGCATAGGAAGTAGAGTTTTCACTTGGATTATTTTAATCGGGTTTTTTCTTTAATGGTTAATTTGGTGGGGTTTTTTACTTCTCAGCCACACGCCTTGATAATGAAATGCAATATGTATTTTTTTTGTTTATATTAATGTGTAACATTGATAGACCAACTATTTTGATTATGGATTAAAGATGGGTTTTGGGTTCAAGCTTGATAGCTGTGATTCCAACCCTTAAGTGAAATGCATATCCTGTGTAAAGTTTCGATGGTTAAACCTTCTCGCATTTTAATTTCATTAGTGTAGTTTTATTTTGACTTATGTGGAAATTGGTAAATTGTTACAGCGTGGTTTAAATGTTGCAAATAGAATCCTATAGGATTCGATTCCTGTCATGGTTTGATATAACCTATGGTTTTAAGACATGCGCCTGCTAGATTTGATCCTGGGTGTTGATGTATTTGTAACTTCAGAATCTATTCACTTGTATATCTTATGTATTGTACCCCGATGTTTATTCCGGGAATTGTCTGTAATGTATTTGAGTCATTTCATGCCCTGATGTTCCTATCGGGAGATTCAATAATGTAAATAAGTCATGTAAAGTCATTGTGGGTAACCCTCCTATTGATCAAGGGTTAAAGTCCCCACAGTTGTGGGGCCCTAGGGTTATTAGAATCTCCTAGAGAAGTCATCCCTAGTGAGTTAATTGTCAAGTTAGGAATTAGTATAAATAGAGAGTGAGCCTCTCTATTTATCACACATTCACCCACACTCAGTTGTAGCGCATAACTGAGAGAGAAGAAGCTGCTGGGAGAAGAGAGAGAGAGAGAGACTACTATTGTTGGGAGATCATCTTGTTGTTTTTGGGGTTTTTATTTTGGTGTTGATTCTATCTCTGAGGAAGTTGTAGGGTTTTCTCCTTTGTGGTTTCCCTGAGGAAAATATTTGTGTTCATTGTCTCTTATGTTTGATTGTTGTGCTTGTTATTCTCTCAGTTAAAGATCCTAAGATAATGCTAGCTTGAATGATAAAAATCTAACACGGTATCAGAGCTAACCTGAGAAGAAGACACTGTGCAGTTGTGAAAAATAGGGCTTCATACTTTTTGTATCTCTCTCCACAGATTTTCAGCAAAAGAAGGTTGGGCTGACTCTCCTCTCTAGGGCGCATCTTTTTGTCGAAGCAGAATCTGATTTTGAGCATTTTCAGTTTTTAACCCGACACTGCTGCCGAAAATTAGGGATTTCCACAGAAGTGGAATTTTTGAGTGAGCCCAGGCCTGGATTGATATCCTCCCCAAAATCAAAGGATTTGGTTGGGCAGAACTCCAGGAAATTCAAACCCTAGTCTGCTCATGAACCAGTTCTGTAGAAATTTAGCCCTAGATCTAGTTCGGACATCTTAACCTAGTAAGATCTAAATCTTTTGTATTTCCATTTCAGGTTCTCTGTTAATATGTCTCATCATACCAATCTTGATGAAAAGATTGAGGGAGTTGATAACTTCCGAGCATGGAAGTATAGGATCTCCCTGGTCCTAGAAAAAAATGAGTTGGACTCCTACATCAATGAGGAGGTTCCAATTCCAGAGGGAAACAAGGCTAAGGCCTTACACAAGAAGAAATTGGTCATGGCTAAGAGGATTATTTCTGATTCAATCAAGGATCACCTCATACCACAGGTGTCCTCCCTAAAGACACCTAAAGCTATGTTTGATGCCCTGACCAAACTATTTGAAGGAAAGAACATAAACCAGAAGATGACTCTGAGAAACCAACTGAAGAATGTGGATACCATCCAATATTACTTTACAAGGGTCTCTCAGATCAAGGAATAGCTGGAAGCAGTAGATGTATATGTAGATAACGTAGAAATTGTTATGACCACCTTGAATGGTCTTCCTAGGGCATGGGACTCTTTCATTCAAGGAATCTGTGCCAAAAGAAGCTAATCAAATTTAGAAGACTATGGGAGGAATGCTCACAAGAAGAAGCTCGAATAGTAGCTTGAGAAGAAAAGATAGGAAATGAATATCAAGCTCTCACAGTCCATACCAAGAAAACCAGAAGGGACCATCATCACTCCAAAGGTAAGCATTCACACTCTAGAAGAGACCTATCTACTATTAGATGTTACACATGTGATGAGAAAGGACACATATCCAGATATTGTCCTAAAAACAAAGGGAGATCTCATAATAAAAAGGGAAACAAGGAAAGACACCATTCTCACACTGCAGAAGATGATGAACCTCCCAAGAAGAGAGCCAAACAAGAAAGTGATGACTCTTCAAGTGACGAAGAATATGTTCTAATCTCTGCCCTCACGGGAACTGTATCACATGGAAGCAATGATTGGCTTATAGATAGTGGTGCTTCCAAACACATAACGAGATTTAAGGAATCCTTTATGAAACTATCATAACATGAATCACCCCACAAGTTGAAACTTGGGGATGACTACCAATATCCACTAAAATGTAGTGGTGAATCCTCCTACAAGATAGACTTTGGAAAGTCTATGAAAATGAAGGATGTCCTATTTGTACCGGGATTAAAGAAGAACCTTCTCTCCATCTCTGCACTAGATGAAAAAGGAATGAGGGTTTCATTTGTAGATGGCCAAGTCCTCATGTGACCAAAATGAAACACTATTGATGATCCAATAGTAATTGGAGAGCAAGAAGGAGGACTATACAAATTAAAGGGCCAACCAGAACAAGCTTTGGTTCATGACTCAGTAGAACCAAATGAACTTTGGCATAGAAGGCTTGCACATGTACATTACACGGCACTACCACTTGAAAGAAAATAAGTTGAAGGTCTTCCAAAAATGCAGACAAAACATGAAGGTGTAAGCAAAGGATGTGCAAAAGGAAAGAATATGAAGAAGACATTTCCAAGTAGTGAGAGCAAGGAAAAAGGAATCTTGGAGATCCTTCACTCCGATGTTTGCGGTCCAATGTCATCCAACTCTCTAAGTGGGTATGTATATTATGATTCTTTCATTGATGATTTTTCTAGGAAGAGATGGATATACTTCATGAAGAACAAAGACAAAGTATTCAGCAAGTTCAAGGAATTCAAAACCTTGATCGAAAACTACACAGAAAAGAAGATCAAGATTTCTCGATCAGACAATGGTGGATAATTCACATCAAATGAATTCAAGGAATTATGCAAAGACTCAATGATTAAGAAGGAGTTAATCACTCCATATAATCCACAATAGAATGGGGTTGCAGAAAGAAAGAATAGAACGGTCATTGAAGTTGCAAGGACAATGCTTCATGATCAAGATCTTCCCATGCATCTATGAGCAGAAGCTGATAGAACAATTGTGTATGTACATAATCATACTCCACACAGAGTACTCAAGAACAAGACACCTGAAGAAGTATTTTTTGGCAAGAAACCAGAAGTCAGTCATCTCGTAATATTTGGCTGTCTAGTATACATACACATTCCAAAAGAAAAGAGGACAAATTTAGATCCTTCAGGAAAGAAGGGTATATTTGTGGGATACTCTGAAAGCTCGAGGATTATAGAATATACTTTCCAGGATTCAAGAAGATTGACATCAGTAGGGACATAATCTTTGACGAAGATTCAACTTACAACAAATCCAGAAAGATACCTACTGAACAATTTGAAGAAATGGAAGTACCCAGAATTCATGACACAACCATGAACGAAGCAATTCCAGAAGAAGATCAAGAAGTAGAAGAAAATCAAGAACCTATAGATCCACCTTAGGAAAAGAATCCTCACAAGAGGAAACTTTCTTGGGTATGAGAAGATATCCAAGGTGCAGAAAGATATGGGGCTCTAGAAGAAACACATAGAGAAAGGCAAAGAACCAGGTCCTGTTCTAGTTATGTAGACTTATTATGTGACTTCATTGGTAAAGAACCTTCCAACTATGAACAAGCGACAGAAAAGAAAGAATGGAAGGATTCTATGATTGAAGAGTATCAATTGATCATGAAGAATGATATTTGGGATGTTGTCCCAAGACCAGATGGGAAGTTTGTTGTGACTTCCAAATGGATCTATAAAATCAAGCATGCTGCAGATGGTAGCATAGAGAAATATAAAGCAAGATTTGTGGCTCGTGGTTTCTACTAGAAAGAAGGAATAGATTATGAAGAAACCTTTGCTCCTGTAGCTAGATATACTTCCATCAGATCAGTATTTGCTTTAGCTATGGTAATGAAATCATGAAAGTACACCAGATGAAGTCAAGACAACTTTCTTGAATGGTGTAGTAGAAGAGGAAGTATATGTGGAATGGCCACTCGGGTTTGAGACACATGATAGAGAGACACATGTGTGTCAATTAAATAAATCCATGTACGGTTTGAAATAGGCACCCAGGACATGGTATAGTAGAATTCATAGCTTCCTATCTAGTTTGGGATTTACCAAGAGTAAAGCAGATTCCAACCTTTACTACAAGGTTGAAGAAGGGAACCCAATGATACTACTACTATATGTAGATGATCTGTTTGTAACAGGTATGGATGGGTTGATTGCTAATACAAAGAGGAAGCTTGTTGTCGAGTTTGAAAAGAAATACTTGGGTATGATGCACTATTTTCTAGGCATGGAGGTGTGGCAGAATGTGGATGGAATCTCCCTCAGACAAGGGAAGTATGCAGTAGAGATCCTGAAGAGATTCGAGATGATGTACTGCAAGGCCATGCCCACACCTATGGCATCAAA
Organism: Pseudotsuga menziesii; assembly: GCA_001517045.1. Taxonomy (NCBI): domain Eukaryota; kingdom Viridiplantae; phylum Streptophyta; class Pinopsida; order Pinales; family Pinaceae; genus Pseudotsuga; species Pseudotsuga menziesii. Next base: position 16,556 of record LPNX011192841.1, read on the forward strand.
CATGAATCTATTGAGTGATGCTTCATTTGAGTCGGTTTATTCCATGATGTATCGTTAGATGATTGGGTCCTTGGTCTACCTGACATATACGAGACCAGATATTTGCTTTGTTGTGAACACCTTGAGCCAGTTCCTGACAGATCTGAGACATGTTCAGTTGATTTCTACAAAGCATATTTTAAGGTACCTAAAGTGTACAGTTGATTATGGGATGAAGTATAAAGATGATCAGAAGATTAACTTGGAAGGTTATGTTGATTCATATTGGGCAGGCAGTGCCATCGATATAAAGAGCGCTTCAGGGTGCTGCTATAGTATGGGATCAGGTGTGATCTCTTGGTTTAGCAGGAAATAGTATTGCATGGCACTGAGTACAGCTGAAGCAGACTATGTCGCAGCCTGTTCAGCTAGTTGTGAGGGAGTATGGCTGAGGAAGCTACTGTCTGATTTATTTGATCTCCAGTTGGATTCTACTTGTATATATTGTGACAACCAGAGTTGTGTGAAGTTGTCTGAGAACCCAGTGTTCCATGACAAGTCGAAGCATATCGAGATCAAATATCACTATATCAGGGATATGGTGTAGAGAGGAGTAGTGAAGCTCCAATATTTTTCCACGGACAAATAGATAGCTGATGTATTGACCAAGCCATTAGCCAGAGTGAAGTTTGAATACTTCACGGAGAAGCTTGGTGTTCTATAGATCGAGGTTCCTTCCAAGAGGAAGTGATGAGTCCTTGAGCCCTTCTGACATGGTGAGATGATTGGTTCCTTCCATGGCCATATGTAAGTGTTGTGCCCTTCTGACATGGTGAGATGATTGGTCCTTCCATGGCCATATGTAAGTGTTGTGCCCTTCTGACATGGTGAGAGGATTGGTTCATTCCATGGTCAGATGTAAGTGATGTGCTCTTATGACATGGTGAAAGGATTGGTTCCTTCCATGATAAGATGTAAGTGGTGTTCCTTTCTGACATGGTGAGAGGATTGGTTCCTTCCATGGTCAGATGTAAGAGCTGTGACATGATGACATGATTGGTTCCTTCCATTGTCATATGTATGTGATGATGCCACATCCAACATGAAAAAGGTCTGGCTCTGTGATGACACATCTAGTATAAAAAATGAATGACTTTGTGTAGATTCCACATCTAGTATGAAAAAGGACTAGCTCTATGATTACGCATCCAGTATGAAAAAGGATTGGCTCTATGTAGATTCAACATCTGGTATGAAAAAAGACTAGCTATGTAATTACACATCCAGTATGAAAAAGGACTGGCTCTGTGTAGATGCCACATCCAGTATGAAAAAGGACTAGCTCTTTGATGACACATCCAATATGAAAAAGGACTGGCTCTGTGTAGATGCCACATCTAGTATGAAAAAGGACTAGCTCTGTGATGACAGATCTAGTATGAAAAAGGACTCTATGTTGGTGCCACATCTAGCATGAAAAAGGGCTGGCTCTATGATGATACATCCAGTATGAAAAAGGATTGGCTCTGTAGAACTTTCTGTGACAAGAAGAATTAAGAGATAGCACTCGTGATGATGACCCAGTGATGATCCAGATCGAGTGATGATCCAGATCCATTGATGATGATCCAATAGTGATGATCCAGCAGTGATGGTCCAGATCGAGTGATGATCTAGATCCAGATGAAGATGACTTGAAAATGAAGATAACTTGAATATGAATATGACGAGAACTCAATGATGATCCAGATGATATAGAGAAGAAGACCCATGCTAATAAATTGTGTCGATAGAATACCTTCCTAGTTAAGAGGGAGTGTTGATGTATTTGTAACTTCGGAATGTATTCACTTGTATATCTTATGTATTGTACCCCGATGTTTATTTCGGGAAGTCTCTGTAATGTATTTGAGTCATGTAATGCCTCGATGTTCCTATCAAGAGATTCAATAATGTAAACAAGTCATGTAAAGTCATTGTGGGTAACCCTCCCATTGATCAAGGGTTAAAGTCCCTGCAGTTGTGGGGCCATAGGGTTATTAGACTCTCCTAGAGAAGTTGGTCCTAGTGAGTTATTATCAAGTCGACAATTAGTATAAATAGAGAGTGAGCCTCTCTATTTATCATACATTCACTCACACTCAATTGTAGCACATAACTGAGAGAGAAGAAGTTGTTGGGACAAGAGAGAGAGAGACTACTGTTGTCGGGAGATCATCTTACTATTTTTGGCGTTTTGCTTTTGGTGTTGATTCTATCTCTAAGGAAGTTACAGGGTTTTATCCTTTATGGTTTCCCCGAGGAAAAACTTTGTGTTCATTGTCTCTTATGTTTGATTTTTGTGCTTGTTATTCTCTCAGTTAAATATCCTAAGATAATGCTAGCTTGAATGATAAAAATATAACACTGGGTTGCGTGGGTTTGTGGTTCAATTATGTATGCACGGATTTTTTTTTGGTAGAAGTGCCTACAGGATTCAATCATGAAACCTTTAAATGGATACGATATTCAATAATGAGTTTGTATTAGGTTTATGTTTGATTATTATTTTGATAATAGATAGTGTGTTTATAATAATCATGTCTACAGACCTTGAGAGGTCTCGATGGCTGGCATACGATATGGTAAAGCTATAAAGTGGAAATAATTTATTTGGGTTTTGTTCATGATATTTGGTAGGTTTTAAAATAGATTAACACTTCTTATCTTATGTTTTGTTATAATGTATAAAGTTTCAGCGATGATGTTTAAGTTATAATTTTATGCATAGAATTTATGCTAAGACTATAGGTAATAGTTTTGATGGTTATAAACAATACAAGCCTGCTCACAATATGAAATCTGTTAGCAGAGAAAAGATATAAAGTTATTTTTATATAGTTCTTTGGTTGATAAGGTTCTTCAGTTAGGGTTAATAATATTTAGGTACAAAATCTCTGTTATCATTTCTATGTTTTGAACTTGAAATAATAAACAGGAAATCTAACCTACTTAAAAATTTAGAATATGTTTAAAGAAATACCTTTGTGAGAGAAGAGTGAAATTAACCTTTAAATGATGAAATAAAATGCAAAAAAATAACCTAGTTATGGAAAACAGGTACTAATAACCCATTCATAATTTAATCTACTCATTTATGAAGAAAACCTATGTGAATTGCAAGGGAAAATTCAAGAACCTCATACCTACAAGAGAAGATATTTTAATGGCTGAAAATCCTACACACTCAAATACCTAGCATTAACAAGTACATAGACATATCTGACCTCTATTCAGATAATTAGATAACTTGGGAAATACCACGTTCCACCCAACCATGACCCGGAACCATTTCTGTTTTCAATTTGGATCCCCCCGAGCTGGTTCCAACATGCAAGTATCTTAGAGCTCCCAAGGTAAGGATTCCCTATCTGGGATATTAGATTCTGTATCAGTTTCCTTTTTCCTCTTAGAAAAAATGTTCTCCAATAACTCTCTTGAAAGTAATTAGGTAGAATAATGGAATAATCAAAACATACCCAATCCTCTCTTTGGATTGGGTCTTTATAGACAAAAATTATCAGGGAAAAGGGGCACTTAAATCAAGAATCATTTGATTTTTTGAAATAACCATTTTTACTTAATTTAGGTAATTTTAATATTTATTTAAATTTAACTTGGAACTTTTGAATAGTTCCTATTTTGACTCTTGTAGGTATTTAGTATAATTATCACTAGTAATAACAATAATAATATGTAGAGATTTCATTATTTATTCATAGTTACTAGTATTATTACTATGCTTACTCTTTTACACACATTATATATAAACTATATATTTTTCATATACCATTTGTCAACATTTTAACTTTATGTATCATATAGCATGATCCCTAATCATATGACACTTTTCTTTTAGCTTAGTCACTTTCTTTAATAAGGCCTTCAGGTAGGGGTTAGTTCCACTAGGTTAGGCAACTCTAAACCTCCTTGCATGTTGGATTTGCTCATATAACATGGCAGTTCTTCAGTAATTTGATGAGATACACAAATTTTAAATTTCATTTAATCACTTAAAAATAAGTAAGATGATATCAATGTTTTATTAGAGTCAATTTCACTCAACATATTAATTTTTCGAGTAACTCCTAGTACTTATCGAGATCCCATACTCAATGCTAAAAATAGGGAGTTACAACTTAGTGCAATTCCAGAGCTCCTCACTCAACACTAATGCTATGATGTATTTTTAGGATACACCTAAGGATACAATGGACAAGGATTTGATGTTCCAGAGCTTATGCTCAACATCAATTTGGAAGGCTTTGGGGCTTATGCCCAACACTTCCAATTCTTATCTTTTGATGTGCTTCAGAGCTTCCTGCTCAACACAAAGGTTTCATAACTCATGTGCTTCAGAGCCTTTTACTCAACACAAAACATCAAATACTCATGTGCTCTAGCGATTCTCGCTCAACACAGACATCTCATCAATTATGTGCTTTAGGGTCTACAGCCAACACATGAAATTATATATATATATATATATATATATATATATATNTAAAAAATAAAAAATAAAAGCAACATCATAAGCAATGGGGATTATTCCCATAAGTGTTAGGTAAAAATTCAGGATATTACATCCCTCCATGCTTAGAACAACACCGTCCCTAGTGTTCTAGGGACTCAGAATGAAATCATGAAACAAAGCAAGGTAATCCTTTCTCATGGTGGGTTCATTCTCCCAAGTAGCCTCATAGGCCTCGAAGTGCTTCCATTACACTTTCAACTGGACTATGGTGCACTTCCTGAGCTACACGTCTCTCTTGTCCAGTATATGAAGGGGTTCAGGTGCAAAATCCCCTTCAGGTTCCACCTGTAATAAGGACCAATCAATCACATATTTAGTATCATAAACATATTTCTTTAATAAATATGCATGGAAAAAATTATGGACTCTTATGTGAGCAGGTAAAGCTAGTTCATATGCCACTCGCCCTCTCTTGGCTAATATATTAAAGGCTCCACAAAATATAGGTGCTAACTTACCACTCCTTCCCAACCTTAATGATCTTTGTTTTTCTTTTACTTTCAAGTAAACATGATCACCTATATGATAATCGTTATCTTTTCTTTTATTATCCACGTAACTCTTTTGGTGGTCTTGTGCTTCTTTAAGGTTTAGTTGGACCTTGTTAACCAATTTTTCTAAGTCCTTTATTAATTCAGGCCCTAACATGAGTCGATCCACCGGGCTATCCCAAGTAACTAGTGTTCTACAATTTCATCCATAGAGTACCTCAAAGGGACTCATCTTGGTGGAATTATGGTATCTGTAGTCATATGCAAACTCTGCAAGATTCAAGTAAGCTTCCCACTTGGTGGGGTTATTCATGACATACATCCTAAGCATGTCTTCTACAATCTGGTTTACCAGTTATGTCTGCTCATTAGTCTGCAGGTGGTAAGAAGTACTAAAGTTCAACTGCGTCTCTAATCTAGAGAATAAGGATCTCCAAAAAATTTTGGTAAACTTAGTATCTCAATCCGAGATGATTACCTTGGGTATCCTGTGTAATCTAACTATCTCCTTTAAGAAGATTTCGACAATGTGCACTGCCTTGTAGGTCGACTTCACTGGAATGAAGTGTACTGCTTTTGACAACTTGTCAACTACTACAAATATAGAATCATTTTTCTTCTTACTCTTAGGTAGACCCATGATAAAATCCATACTAATGACCTCCCACTTCCATTCCGGAATGTGTAATGGCTGCAGCAACCCCAAAGGATGTTAGTGCTCAGCTTTGACCAGCTGACATTCTTGACATGTTGCGATAAAAAATGTTATGTGAGTCATTAACTTAGGCCAGAAAAAGTGTTTCTTTACTGCAGATATCATCTTTTGATATCCTAGATTCCCTAAGTAGGGTGTGTGATTAAATTCCATGAGGTTGTTGGACCTGATGTCCCCTCCTTCTAGAAGGTACAATCTCTCTTTGGACCATATCAGTCTTGTTTCATCTACCTTGTACTCTTTTTGTTGATGAAACAACTTGTCCTCTTGGACCTTCTTGAGGATTTCAACATAGAAAGGGTCAACTTTGTTGGTCGTTCTAATCCTCTCGTGTAAATCCAAATCGGTTTTACTTAAAGTCACCTCATATATCATATGATCTTGTTGGCTCAAAGCATCAGCAATTTTTTTCTCCTTGCCCTTTATATGATTTAGCTCGAAATGGTACTCACTAAGGAAAGCCAACCATCTGACTTGCCTCGAATTCAGATCCGACTGTTTAAATAAATACTTCAAACTCATATTGTATGTTTTCAAAAGTAATTTCTTCCCCATGACATAGTGCCTCCACATATTCAAGGTGTGGATGATGGTTGCTAACTCAATATCATGGGTGGGGTAGTTTGTTTTGTGTTATTTTAACTTTCGTGCTTCATAACAGATCGTATAATTGTTCCTGCAAGAGGACTCATCCGATCTCTTCATTGCTTACATCCATGCAAACAAAAATATCCCCATCGGGATCCGCAATTCGTAGTATTGGTCCAGTCATCAAAATTTGTTTAAGATTTTGAAAAATTTCCTCGCACTTGGTTGTCCATAATAACTTGTTTTCCTTCTTTTGCAAAGCGGTCATGGGACAAGCTATCCTCTAGAAGTTCTCAATGAACTTCTGGTAGTAACCGCCTAATCCTAAAAACGATATAATGTTAGTGACACTAGTCAAGGTATGCCAATCCTCTATGGCTTTAATCTTTTCTGGGTCCACGACAATCCCCTTCTTGAATTATGATGTGGGCCAATTACTGTATCTGTGGTTTGTAAAAATCACATTTACTAAACTTGGAATAGAGCTAGTGTTCATGTAACACTTGTAGTACTATGTAAAGATGTTCCTCGTGTTCCTCTTTACTCTTATAGTAAACAAGGATGTCTTCTATAAAGACCAAAACAAATTTATCCAGGTATTTACTAAAGATATTGTTCATCATACACATAAATTTTGTGCATGCATTGGTCAACCCAAAAGGCATCACTAAAAACTCATAGTGGTCATACCTCGTATGAAAAGTGGTTTTGTGAATATCCTCATCCCGAATTCATACCTGATGGTACCCGAATCGCAAGTCGATCTTCGAAACGATATTGGCTCCTCCTACTTGATCGAACAAGCCATTGATCCTAGGGAGTGGGTATCAGTTCTTTATGGTCTTGTTAAGTTGGCAGTAATCGATGCACATCCACATCATACCATCCTTCTTCTTTACGAAAAGTATCGGTGCTCCCCAAGGGGACACACTTGGTCAGATATATCCCTTCTAAATCAATTCCTACAACTGTATTTTGAGTTTCACGAACTCTGGTGCGCTCATACGGTAAGGGGATTTTGAAGCTGAAACTGATCCTGGAATCAGTTCTATGGAAAAATATAGGTCTCGTTTTGGTGGTAATCCTGGTATTTCCTGAGGAACTATGTCCTTGAAGTCTACCAGAACTGGGAACAAGGAAAAATTTAGGGGCAAAATTTTGTTAATTGGCTAATTTTTGGGTTTTTTTTCAAAAAATAAATTCACTATTTGGTCATGTTTAGTCTCTAATATCACCTATATTTATATAAAATATGTTTTCTATCATAATATTTACAAAAATTTACAAGTTTGAGTGGAAATTGTATGTTTCATATTTAATATTTTCCTACCTATTTATCTATATGTTTTTTTTAATCCAAAATTATATCCTAGAATACTATACTTAAGTATACGATTATAATCCTTAAAAAATACCCTGACTGGGAAGTCCTTGATGTGTTGTTCTCTTTAAGCTTCTATGTCCTGGATGTTTACTGCAAAAAATTTGTGTCCTTTCCTAATATACTTCTTTGCTTGTAAGGAAGATATCTTCTTTACGGATACTTTCTTTGGTATGCCTTGAATCTTTACTTGATTCCCTTGCCTGTTTGTACACAAGATTGACTTGTGTAAGCAATCGACCATGGCATGGAGTTGTTCCAACTAGTTCATGCTGATAAGTATATCATACGATCCTAAGGGTAGGATTTTCAGGTTTATCCTAGTAGGAAAACCATTTAGGTGTAGCTCACAATATCTAACTATTTCGGAAACCTTTTGTTTCGTACTCGTGGCTAATTGTACCACCCAGGGTTTCTCATGTTTAACTCTCCCTAGTTTACATGTTTCCACAATCTGAGGTGATACATAAATTCGGTAAGCACTGGGGTCAATCAAAACTAAAATAGAATTGTTTGAAATCTTACCTTCTATCAGAACCATAGTATCTTGGTGGTGTTCTTGTTGACCATCCAAGGCTGCATAAATCCGAGATGTTTCATCTATGTCCACTACCGTTGGTTCTTCTTGTAAGTTGTGTAAGACTCCATTGTTCTTGTTCTTACAGTCTCAGGCATAATGGGGCCCTTGGAATTTCCAACATTTGATTTGCAGCGGGGAAACATTGGCTCCCCCATTTTCTATTGGTTTGTTATCATTTGGTGCTGGTACTTATGGATTTGTTCCTGTCTTATTGAATTTCTTATTGGCTGAAAAAATGTTGTTATGTTTTCTATATGGTGGTGGGTTAAAACTTAGTTTATAGTTGTCTGAGAAGGTCCTAGACCTGTCTCTGCTTCTATTGATGTTCTCTTGCCTCAGTTGTCCATGATCATAGCAAATCCTATATTTTTGTAAGGTGGTGTCCAATGTTTTAAGCGTGTCAAACTAATCCTTTCCCAAAAGTTGGGAGGAAGACATCCTAAAAACTGTTTCATTTTAACTTTCTCATCCTTGATGTATGACACATAATGTAACCGATCCAAAAATATGTTCATAAAGGCATCCAAAGTCATCGAACCCATCTTTAACTTGCGAAATTATTTCACCTTTCTGTTGAAGAACCTTTTCGACATGTATTTCTCCTGGAAAATTTTGCGAAAATTACTCCATCGTATTTCTCTTACCTCATCTTTCTTGTTATGCTTTAGGTCTCTCTACGATCTAGATGGTTTTCCTTTTAAATTATAGATGGCTAGATGGGATTTCATCTCGCTAGAGTAGGGTGAAAACGTGAACCTGGGAAACAAATGTATGACAATGGAGTTAAAAAAAAATGAGGGCACGCGGATGAACACGCGAAAAAATTCCAACTCAAAATATAGGTTGAGAGTTTCAAGAAATCTAGACCGAGAGTTTGTGAGAGTTCAAACTCTCGGCTGAGAGTTTAATAAAAATCTAGGCTGAGAGTTTGAACCAATCACCGCACTATATTTTTGAAAAAACTCTCGGATGAGAGTGTTGTCGCCAAATCTGCTCAGGAAAAATTGTTTATCCTCAGTTCTTGCTTCCAGAGTGCCTATTATCCTTTTTCTCCAAGATTATGAGCATTATAGTCATCCAATATTTTGGACAGATTCCTTCGCATGCAAAATTATGCAATCTCCAGAAAGGAGGGAACGCACTCAACCTGGCAATCATTCATATTGAATCTCTTCTCTATTTTAACACCATTTCTCTGACAACAATTTCCGGAAACTCATAGACAAAGGGGGCGTAGTTAAACAATCTCATATATTCTATTTTATGGCTAAATTTGAAAAATCATGGAAAATTTGTAATGTGTGTTCACTTTGTCATTTGATGGAAAGTTTGAGCTCTTGAACAAACAAAGTATTCTCACAAAATTTGCATAGAGGGAGTTTATCAATGTTGATTTCTTTACATATTGTCAATCTAGATATTATGTATATATCATTCTATTGTTTATGCAATTGTTTGGTCTCGTGAAGTCTACTAAACAGATTCGATTTTGATCCAAGTACACGAAACAAGTGTACAGTTGCAAGCGAATTTTAGACAAAATTTCCAATTTCTTAGTTCCATTGGTTATCGCGATCTCCCTTTTTTATTCAATTAGTGTGGTTTGCAGCTGGAACAACATATTTCATATTCAGAAATGGTGTGTGGCCAAATATTTGAAAGAGTGGATAGAACTTGGAAAAGGAAATACTCCATTTCAAAACTGTTGCTCGAACGTATCATACATGAAAGGCACAAATATGTGTCCTAATAAACATGCCAAGAGAGATGGAAGAGGTTACTAACCTTTCTTTGAAATCAAAATATGTTCTCAACAAGTGCCAGATGAGATCCTTTGTAAAAGAAACAAGTTGAAGGCTTCATCAAATGCAATCATATTAGCAAATCTTTAGCTTACGTGGAGGAAATGCCAGGGATTATCATGACTTCGGTCATTAGAATATTTTTTATAAACAATCTTATATGATGACTCATAGGTATTCTATTGAGAGATGTAAAGGAATACTGGAACTGTTTCTCACGAGGAATCTCTATTATTTTATATATACATGGAGCTTTGGTTAGGGAGGGGGGCTTCCAGCCGAGAGGGCTGAGGATGTATTGGAAGTCAGACTGTTGTATGAGTTTTGTATCTCTTAATATGAAATGACTGCTTTAAAATGATTATGATCATTTGAGCCTATTTTTCTTTAATAATTTAATTGTATGTTATTATTATTTTATCTTGTGTTTGTTCTTATCAATCCATTGCAATATTCTTATGATTAATATGCAATTTTCTGTAAATGCTCAATTGTAGAATTTGGTTCAGTCCTTTATAAATTCATGCTCATAGTCTTTCCTATTATTGTATTTTATAGTGATACATTTCATGTTGTTTTATCTTTAAACCTAGCATGATCTTTGTATTTTTATACCTCCATCACTCTATCAACTCAGTTATCCATTAAACCAATTGTAAAGATTCACTAGCCATGCTCCTTATGCAGTCAAGATGCATCTTCTAGTGATAACAGAGAGTTTGATCTAAAATTTCAATCAAGAGTTTGGAAGATATTTTTTGACCAAGAGTTCATGGTCAACAAAACCTATGAAAATATATGGCATCTTTCTGGAACCTGCAACTTCAGCAAGCTTAAAACCCTGCAAATTTAAAATATTATTTTGTCAGACTTGGTAGCAATGGATTCATCTCTAAATTTAGTTTCTAATTATATAAGAATTGTTTCATTTCAATTTCAATTTCTATTTATTAATAATTTTTTTCTAAACCTTATCCTTTAATAATTTTACTACTCTGAAAATCACCGGTAATGAAAATTCAATATCATATCAAATACAACACCAAAAAATTTGAAATATTCATAGAGATCATAATTGCCTTTTCTTCTTCAAGAGGGTACTTTTATTTTTTCCAATATTATTCACAATAAAAAGAAATTTGAATCTCACCAACATGTGTCGATAATGCACCATTTTCTGAACTTATGTTGTTTCGATAAATAAGGAAAAATAGTTCTCAAGTCCGAAAAACCTGAAAATATAGTCCATGCACAATTTCAATCTGTGCAGATTATGACTATAAATTTCATTTCCCTAAAATGAATAACTATCTCTAAGAGAAATGTGGTGCACACAGGTCACTCATTATTCATACTTAAATATTTGAAGTATATGTCGTTGGTGGACGTAAAATCTTCCGCACTATATGTCGATAAAAAAAATTTAAATATGAGTACGTAGCTCATTCAATTCTATAAAACTTGTGTATTTACTTCAAGGTGAAATTCCAAAGGGAGATATCGGTTTGAAGGGGTTGAAGTTGAAAAACATAAAATTTTGAGTTTGTTTTGTCAAAAAACAAGCAAAAGTGTTTCCCAACTTCATGTTTTCACCCAGTAGTTATGTACTTGAAAATATTTTCTCATACCTAGAAGCCATTCTTCAACTTTCTCCCATGTGTTCATCTCTCCTTCATAGGTTGGGGATTTTATCTTCCTGAACTCTCCTTGTCTATTGTCATCATTTATCTATTTCATTCTGCAAGGAGAAAGAGAATCATCACTAGAAGGACTTTGAAAATATATTTTTGGAGGTTCAGGGGTATGCCATTATTTTTATTCTTCTCTCGGGATGTTGTCCCATATATGATAGAATTATTTCTTAAACCTATTCGTTGAATGAGTGGGTTTTCCCTTCAGGATTCCTCCCATCATGTTCCGCAGCAAGGCTTCATTAATTGCTTGTTGTTCCTTTCTTTCATTGATATTATCATGATTGAAACTTTGTAAGTCTGCTTGAAGACTTTGTATGGTTTTCAGTTTATCAGAATTTATCTCAACCACCATTTCTAATTCCTGTGTAAGGGTATTCAACTTTCTTTTCCAGTTGTTGTCTTCTTCTGTGTTCATGATCTGAACTGTTCTTTTATTCTTGCAATTGCAAATTTTTAATAACAGGAAAAAGTTATGTTAGTTAACAAAATATCAAACATACTTTATTTTCTATAATGAATGTTTGGCACGCCCATTAGGTATCTTAGTGTTGAAACTGGGGTCTGATACCACTTGTAATGACCCCAAAATTTGAAAAGAAAAAAAAATTATAGGCGAGTTAATTACTACCTGAAATGGACATTAACTGATCTTCTGCAGAATATTTTGATCCTTGTTTTCTACACCGAAGTGACGTAAGTTGTTCTTACCATTTCTATATGTTTTCTTGATGTGGCTACTAATGTAATTATATAATGTGTTTATGTTACTTGATGTGATTTAGATGATTACATTGTTGATTAATTATTTCTTATCATGCATTTGTGTGTGTTTGTTCAGTTATACCTTAAGTCCTGGCTATAATAATTGTTCTTTGTTTATGGAAAATCCCGACTTGACCTTTAACTATCTAGGGGTGGAGTGGAGGGACTTGTATCCCTTATGGGACCACTTGGAGAGGTAACTAATTTTAGTTGTGGTTACGAGGTTTACTTAGTTCATGTTGAACTAATAAAAACCTCTGCTTCCTTTGTGCAGGTTCATTAGATGATGAAAGCTTGCTACGACTGTTTAAACTTAGCATGCTACCTATGTTCAGGGATGATTTTAAGGAACCATGCTTATTTAAAAGTGTATAAATGTTGGCGAATATTACCAATTCTTAAAACACAAACTATAAAATGATTAGCGATATTTTTCAAAAAATATTTTAATTTCCAAGGATTTTATATTGTTTATATAATAATTTGGCAATTTTTTGGGTGAAAAAATTTTACCCCATCAGAATTGGGTGAAACAGGGCTTCAAAAAATGCAAAATGGTGAATCTTTTTTGGGAGAAAAACATGGAAAAATAGCCCACTGGGATAAAATTCGCCCCTAAAATTATCCCTGCCATTATTATACTACGCCATTGCTTTGTGAAGACAAGGTATGCACCTTGGGAAGGTATGCTCTTTACTTGGGTTTTCAACATTATAATCTTTGTTGTTTTAAAGTGGATGGTTAGCATACTTCTAACGAGCTTATGTTCCTTTTTGTAGGTGAAATGGCTTCCATTTCGTGGGTCATGGTGTCTACTAGGATGTCTACGATTACTCTTCATGGGTATGCCCAGTAAAAACAAGCTTTAGCTATTACCTATGTGTATATATTTTTTTAGTAGAGCTTTGAGCTCGGGGTTGTTAAAGAGTAATGTGGTGAATAATTTGGTTTAAGGGTTTCAATTGTGTAATCCTTCTGTGTTATTGGTAATCCAGGGATGCGTATGTATACATTTTAATTTGGAGAGGATTTTGATATTATAAGATGGAGACTCTGAGTTTCGACCATTTATATTTCATGTCTGTGTACATTTTTACTTGTAAATTGTAGAAGGTTTACTTGTATGTATTCACAGTTGGGGTTTAGCATTGATACTGTCGATAGCTTGGAAAGGATGTGGCGAAATGAGTTTTGGATGTCTATAACTTAAACATTTGTTTTTGTATGTTAATGGAGGTTCTGCGTAATGGTTTTAAACAAATAATTTAACTTACTATCGTTCCATTGCTTGCAATGGCACCTCTGTTGATTTGCAACTATGTATTTTATTACTGGAAAATGTTATTAATGGTGATTTATGATGTAATTTACTTGCTTATGATTTAGTATGGATATGGCCACAATATTAGCTTACAATTGCGAAAATGTAAATGTCATGGTTGGGATAGCGTAGGAAGTAGAGTTTTCACTTCGATTATTTTAATGGGGTTTTGTATTTAATGGTTAATTTGGTGGGGTTTTTTACTTCTTTTCCATGAGCCTTGATAACTAAATGCAGTATGTATTTTTTGTTTTTTATATTAATGTGTAACGTTGACAGAGCAATGATTTTGATTATGGAGTAAAGTTGGGTTTTGGGTTCGAGCTTGATAGTTGCGATTCCAACCCTTATGTGAAATACGTAGCCTATGTAAAGTTTAGATGGTTAAACCTTGTTACATTTTAATTTCGTTAGTGTAGATTTCTTTTGACTTATGTGGGAATTGCTAAATTGTTACAGCGTGGTTTAAATGTTGCAAATCGAATCCTATAGGATTCAATGCCTATCGTTGTTTGATATAACCTCTATTTTTAAGACATGTGCCCATGGGATTCGATCCTCTACTATGTCGGTTTGTGGTTCAATGTTGTATGCGTGAATTTTGTTTTGGCAGAAGTGTCGACATGATTCGATCCTGAAACCTTCAAATGGATACGATATTCAATAATGAGTTTGTATTAGTTTTATGTTTGATTCTTATTTTGATAGTAGATAGTGTGTTTCTAATAATCATGCCTACAGACCTTGAGAGGTCTCAATGGATGGGATACGATATGGTAAAGTTATAAAGTAGAAATTATTTATTTGGATTTTGTTTATGATATTTGGTAGGTTTTAAAATAGATTAAATCTCCTTATCTTATGTTTTGTTATAATGTATAAATTTTCAGCAATGATGTTCAAGTTATATTTTTATGCATAGAATTTATGCTAAGACTATAGGTAATAGTTTTGATGGTTATAAACAATACAAGCATGTTGGCAATATGCAATCTGCTAGCAAGGAAAAGTTATAAAGTTAGTTTTATATAGTTCTTTGGTTGATAAGGTTCTTTAGTTAGGGTTAATAATATTTAGGTACAAAATATCTGATATCAGAGTCTATGTTTTGAACTTGAAGTAATAAACAAGAAATCTAACCTACTTAAAAATCTAGAATCTATTTAAAGAAATACCTCTGTCAAAGAAGACTGAAATTAACATGTAAATGATGAAATAAAATGCAAAAAAATAACCTAGCTATGGAAAACAGATACTAATTACCCTTTTAGAATTTAATCTACTCATTTAATAAGAAAACCTATTTGAATTGCAAGGGAAAAGTCATGAAACACCTACCTGCAAGTGAAGCTATTTTAATGGCTGAAAATCCTGCACACTCAAATACCCAGCATTAACAAGTACATACATAGATCTGACCTCTATTCAAATAACTAAATAACTTGGGAACTACCACATTACACCCAACCATGACCCGAAACCATTCCTGCTTTCAATCTGGATCCCCCCGAGTTGGTTCTAACATGCAAGCAGCTTAGAGCTCCTAATGAAAGGCTTCCCTATCTAGGATATCAGACTCTGTATCAATTTCCTTTTTCCTCTTAGGAAAAATGTTCTCCAAGATCTCTCTTGAAAGTAATTGGGCAGAATTATGGAATGATCAAAAGATCCCCAATACTCTCTTTGGCTTGGGTCTTTCTAGAGAGAATTTTTTAGGAAATGGGGCAGTTAAATCAAGAATCATTTGATTTCTTGAAATGACCATTTTTACTTAATTTCAGGTAATTTTAATATTTATTTAAATTTAACTTAGGAACTTTTTACTAGTTCCTATTTTGACTCTTGTGTTGGAATATATTAAACCCACTCATAACTTAGGATAAAATAATTAATCATTATTTGATTAATTATTCACCCACTAGCTTAATAAGTTGGCATCTAGTTGCACCTTAAAGTCAATACATGCCATATATATACAAGGAATTCTTTATTTTTTATTCTGGGTTGATCTTGACCACCTTTTGACCATCCAAAATTAGTATACAACACTTTACAACAGATTCTTCTTTATTCTGATTTTCCTGCTTTTCTATGGATAAGGTAAAGCTAGTCAAACTAGGAAACTGGGTCCTTTTGTTGCCAACCTATCCTTCATGAATTTTCCTCCATTTTCTAGAATTAGCATGTTTTTTCCATCTCCTTGAAAAATCACTCATTCTTTTTCCAATTCGTGAGGTCCTTGATATATTTTGGAAGTGCATTAGCCACCTATGGGGGTTTGCTATATTTTGGTAAGTCATCCTTTTTGAGTTTTATGAGTTGTCTTCATACAAATAAATTTTCCTATGAGGGATGTACTATTTATGTACATTGTTATTCATCATTATTGAATGGAGGGATACACACCAATATTCATCTCTTCATTCATGTGATTCAGTCTCTTTTCTTCTCTCTATTTTTCCGATGTGTGCTTGTGAGAATTCTTAGTAGGAAGATCTATTTCTTGCGATTCTTCTTAGCATTATTTCTCATAGAATTGATATATTATTTCTACATGGTATAAGAGATATAGTGAGCACAACCTTGGAATCTTCTACATGGTATCAAAAAAACAAGGTTGATCAATTTCTACAGCGTTGAGGAGCGCATCTAGTCTCCTATCCCTCTCTAAAGAAGAGCTTGTCTAGCTTACAATATTTTCCGCTAGTTTGTTTTTCAGGTTGCAGAGAGTATATCCTAGAGCATATCAACAAATTCCATATAGATTGAAAATTTCCTCTACTATCTCCTTTCAACTATGCTGATTGGAAGCCAAAGATGAGCGCATACTTGAAGAGGCAATGTCTCTTTGATGTCTCCATTGGTGCATTGAGGGAACCTGAGACTTATGAACAGAATATTGATTGGATAAATAATTGTGATAGAGATTGTTTAATTATGTGTTTGGGAATTTCTCCAAATGTACATCATCTCATAGATTATGCTGAGTATCCATTTGAGCTTTGGAAGAATTTGGACAAAGCTTTTGGGTTGCAAGAAATAGAAGATGAAGCATGGAGTGAACCTAGCTTCTCCTCTTGATCTCTCTCTCAATATTTCTTGGCCTCTACATTCTCTAATGAAGTTGATCATGATGAATAATTTTCTCATGCAGCTCATGTTTCTTCTACCCTCTTTGATTCAAATGCTTCCTCCTTCAATCAAGAAGCAAATATTGAAGCGCCATCTTTATCTGTGTCTTTTGAAGGTGATTTTTCTTCTTGCGATACTAATGATGAAAAAGAATTAACATATGGAGCTGATATATATATTTATGATGATATTATAACCCATTCATTTTTCTCTAAATATCCTATCTTAGATTCTGAGATCTATGTGACAGATCCTTCACACTTTGTGCATACCTCTCTCATTGATCGTACGTAACCCAATGATTTCCAGGACGTTTTCTTAGCCAAATCAAGCCTTATTTTTGTCATACCACTTACCTTACTTGATATAATTTTCTTCATCATATCCTAATTTTTTCTTGGCATCAATACTCAGAACCTCCTTGAAGATTGTAAACATCTCATTCTTTCCTCCTTTCATACAGCGGATTCATTACCAGTGTATTCCCATGAGTCTACTGATATGCTTATATGTGATCCTTTGGATTCTGATTTAGAATAATATTAATAGGTTTATACACATATCATACCACCATCCATAGCATCTACCATACCTCTGAATAATCCTAAGACTATACAAATCCCAAGTTCACTAGTCGATTCCTCATTGGTCTCTTTCGCATTGATATTTATCTTACATGGTTTGAAGTATTTCCTATATTTTAGTGGCTCATTATCCATGAACTTAGTCATATTTGCATTGATATTAAACATGTTTGGATATTTTCTAAACACTTACGGTTCAGATCTTATGCCCATCCATCATTCATATTTTTACACCTATTAGTTTTCCCCAGTTGCTCATAATTTTCCTAGTCTAGCCCTATATCCTCATAGAGCCATTGAATACTTTGTACTTGTTTTTACATATGATAATATTTCTAATATATCAGAGTTTTATCATCCTCATATAATATTTGTAAAGGTGCTACATCAAATTAGAAGATTGACATGTGATTCACATCACAATTTTGCAGTTATTCAGGGAATTAGGTGTGAAATAGATTGTCTTAATTTTTGTACTCTTTGGAAAGGAGTATGCATAGATCTCTTTTCCATTTCAGATTATTTTTGTATATCAGAGTTTGACATCAAAAAGAATCATTTAGATAATTATCCTACTTCATTAGTTGATGAGATACAAGGAGTCTCTTCTATTCCTTCTTGTAGGTTCTACACTATAGTGCATGATCATGGAGTTCATGATTTCTTTAGCAAGTCCTTCATCCAGAAGCAGTTCATTCAGATTTTTAAAGTGAATATGAAGATATTTTGAAGACATGTTTCAAATTTTGTGCCTTGTCCTATCTTGAGGGAGGATTTTCCCCATGTCATTTTGCCTCTTTCCTCACTTTTCTGGACATAATAATTGTTAAAGGGTGAACATAGCCTTGTTGTTGGGCGCTATATGCATCCATATTTTTTTTCATGCCATCATAATGTCAGACTTATATAGGGGTGTTGGAATATATTAAACCCAGTCATAACTTAGGATAAAATAATTAATCATTATTTGATTAATTATTCACCCACTAGCTTAATTAGTTGGCATCCACTTGCACCTTAAAGTCAATACATGCCATCTATATCCAAGGAATGATTCATTTATGATTCTGGGTTGATATTTGACACCTTTTGACCGTCCAAAATTATTATACAACACTTTATAGTAGATTCTTCTTTATTCTTCTTTTCCTGCTTTTCTATGGATAACGTAAAGCTATTCAAACTAGGAAACTGGGTCCTTTTGTTTACAACCCATACTTAATGAATTTTTCTCCATTTTCTAGGATTAGCATGTTTTTCCATATCCTTGACAACTCACTCATGATTTTTCCAATTCGTGAGGTCCTTGATACATTTGGGAAGTGCTTTAGCCACCTATGGGGGTTTTCTATATTTTGGTAAGTCAGCCTTTTTGAGCTTTATGAGTTGTCTCCATACAACTAAATTTTCCTATGAGGGATGTACTATTTATGTACACTATTATTCATCATTATTCAATGGAAGGATAAACACCAATATTCACCTCTTCATTCATGTGATTCAGTCTCTTTTCTTCTACCTATTTTTCCTGTGTATGCTTGTGAGAATTCTTAGTAGCAAGATCTATTTCCCGTGATTCTTCTTAGCATCATTTTTCATAGCATTGATCTATTATTTCTACATATTGTAGGTATTTATTATAATTATCATTAGTAAAAATAATAATAATAATATGTAGAGTCTTTCATTATTTATTCATAGTTACTAGTATTATTACTATGCTTACTCTTTTACACACATTATATATAAACTATAGATTTATATATACCATTTGTTAACATTTTAACTTTAGGTATCATATAGCATAATCCCTAATCATATGACACTTTTCTTTTAGCTTAGTCACTTTCTTGAATAATTCCTTCAGGTAGGGGTTAGGTCAACTAGGTTAGGAAACTCTAAACCTCCTTGCATGTTGGATTCCTTCGTATAACATGGTAGTTCTTTAGTAATTTGATGAGATACATAAATTACAAATTTCATTTAATCACTTAAAAATAAGTAAGATGAGATTAATTTTTTATCAGCTTGTCATTTTCATTCAACATATTAATATTTCTAGTAACTCCTAGCGCGTATCCAGATCCCATACTCAACACTAAAAACATGGAGTTACAACTCAATGCAATTCCAAATCTCCTCACTCAACACTAATGCTAGGATGTATTTGTAGGATACACCTAGGGATACAATGGCCAAGGACTCGATGTTCTAGAGATTATGCTCAACATCATTTTGGAAGGCTCCAGGGATTATGCCCAATACTTCCAATTCTAGTATCTTTTCATGTGCTTCAGAGCTTCTTGCTCAACACAAAGGTTTCAGAGTTCTTATATTTGATTGACTTGGACTTGAACACAGAGTTATTATATCCAGGTATTGTATGGAAAAAGAGTACGAGAAACACCCTGGTGCTCTAGCTCAACCCTTTGCATGACTAATACCTTTATGTGATTCATGTGACTAATAACAAATGTGATTAAACTATGGTGTGCTTATTGGCCCTATTATTTACATAGTGTTATTTTATAAATTTCTATATTATATTTAATGTATGCTCCAGTATAAAAAAATTACCCAGTAGTATGGTAAACTGTTCGAATATAAGAGGAATACTAGGAACAAAATGTACTAATAAGGTAGCCTTATTTTGTGTGCTTCCAATATATAACTCTTAGTCAAACATAGATATCCGATCCACAGTCATCATTCTATGGCACATTGAAGCTCACCTCCTACAATCTTTTAGGGAAACCTGTTGAATCCCTACCCGGGGAATAGAATTCCAACTGTGCATCAAAAATAGGTTCTGGGGGGTCATGCAAGTGTGTTTAGGAAGATTCCATGTTGTAAATATAGCCATGCATTCTCGGTTGATCAATTTGAAAAGTTGACCCCTATGTGCAAAAATTTTGCATTCCCTTACCAAGCAAAAACTTGGTTTCCAAAATTTACCTAAAAGATGATCCCTTGTCCATGGAGACAGAGGATATGGCCATCCCTAGAAATATACTAATGATCTGAATCCAACGGATTCTATGATTCATCTATTCGAGCCACGATCATCATTCTATGGCACGTTGAAGCTCACCTCCTATAGGATTTTAGGGACACATGTTGAATCCCTACCCGGGGAATTGAATTTCAACTATGTATCAAAAATAGGTTATGGGGATTCATGCAAGTGTGTTTAGGAAGGTTCCATGTGGGAAATCTAGACACAATTTCTCGGTCTAGGAATTTGAAAAGTTGGCCCCTATGTGAAAATATTTCACATTCCTTAACTGAGCAAAACCCTACTTTCCAAAATTGACCTAAAACATGATCCTTCGTCCATGGATCTAGATTAAAGCTCCACCTCTATAACTATTCCTATGTGATGAATCCAATGGAGTCGACGGTTCGTCAATCTAAGCCACTGTCATCATTCTATGGAATGTTGAAGCACACCTCTTATAGGTTTTCATGGACACCTGTTGAATCCCTACCCAGGGCATATAATTCCAACCACAGGGGGTTCACTCAGTGAACTTAATACATAGCACATTCATTCATAGGACATTAAATAATATCCTTAATTTCACTAAATATTGGAAAATACAACCTAAAATTGTATTGTTGAACCCCCCTGACATATACATTTCTAATTAAGAAAAACCCCAGTTTCACCAGATATTGTAGGTATCCATTTTATCATCCCATTTTTAATACACCCTTTATATCATATTGTAAAGTTTCAACAATAAGATCCCTAACGCATCTTAGTATAAGAAAACAAGATGATAAACAAAATATAGTATAATGCTAGTAATGATCCCACTAGGATTGCAAGGGCGACTGATTCATTTTTAGTGTTGAATAGTGGAAGACCCAATGAAATAGTAATGGGAAAGGAAAAACATGTAGAAGGAAACCCAATCAAGAGATCAATGTAACAAAGAATGTGAAATATTGATAGTCCAATAGTCACTGCAATGCTTAGAAAATATGAGAATTGCACATATTTCACACCAAAACATGCTAATATACCAATTTTATATGAAGTAACTACAATTATAGCAATAGAGAGCTCATTTTTTCTATAATCTTAATAAATTAAACCTGATAAAATATTTTAATAATCTTAATAAATTTTTTCTGTTCTTTTTTTTAAAGCTATTTGTATGGGATTTTGAATTCATGCATAGTAAAATATGGTAAAATAACACGCTTATTGTTTGGATAAATTATGTGCAGATATATTCTTATGCTTAAATTATTCCAAGTGTAGTGAATGCATATTCTTCCATAACAAATCAATCTCATTTCTATATCTATACAAGATCAAAATTAGTCGAAAATTAGAGCAGATTCTCTTCATTTCCTATTTAAATTCTTAAAATAAATTAAAAGACACTCCCATATAAATTTAACATTGGTTATCCAAGATGTTATTGATTTTTCTTGGGTCAAGAAGTATTCTATTTTGGAATATTTGTAATTTTATTTAATTGGGAAGAGGTTTCTGTATGAAACTAAGACAAAAATCCTCAATTTTTTTTATGTATATGATCCAATGATATAATAAAATTCTTTGGTATTTTTAAAGATGGATTTATGAATTAGATTTCAATCAATAATATTATAATATGATTAACATAATGATATGAATATTTTCATTTAAAAACTATTTAACAAAAAAAATATCATAAGCATAATGATAATATTATAGAAAAATTATTTGAAATTAAATATTTTAATATACAACAATTTTATGTGAGGCTAAAATGTCATTTTTCTTGTAGTGTAGGGACATGTTTGCATTTAACCATGGAGGAATCAAACATGTCTCTGTAGCGATTTGAAAGTTATTCCTCAACCCACCCAAATAAAATAACCCCCAATATTTATATCACTATGTTAAATTAAAAAAAAACTTAACCCCTTAATACAAAGCAATATATTTTTGAGGATTTTAGGAGTATTCAAACCCCAAATATGAATGGACGTGATATAATATTGCCTTGATAGTGAACCCCTCTGTGATTCCAATCGTGCATCAAATATGGATTCCGGGGGGTCATGCAAGTGCTTTTAGTAAGGTTCCATGTAGTAACGCTAGCCACAAATTCTCAGTCGAGGGATTTGCAAAGTTGACCACTATGTGCAAAAATTTCACATTCCCTTACTAAGCAAAACCCTATTTTCCAAAATTGACCTAAAAAATGATCCATTTTCCATGGAGTTAGAGGATAGGGCCACCCATATCACTACCTCGATGTCTTGAATCCAACGGAGTCAACGGTTCGTCGATCCGAGCCACGTTCATCATTTTATGGCATGTTGAAGCTCACCTCCTACAGGATTTAAGGGACACCTTTTGAATTCCTAGCTAGGACATAGAATTCTAACTTTGCATCAAAAGTGGGTTTTCGGGCTTAATGCAAGTGTTTTTAAGATATTTCCATATGGTAATTCTACCCACAATTTCTTAGTCGAGTAATTTTCAAAGTTGACCCCTATGTGCGAAAAATTCATATACCCTTACTAAGAAAAACCCTAGTTTCCAAAATTTACCTAATATAGGATCCCTTGTCCATTGAGCCAAAGTAAAGGGACACCCTTAGCACTATCATGATGTCCTCAATCCAACGGAGTCAATAGTTTGTCAATCCAAGAAATGGATATGGATTCAATAGGTGTCGTTGAAATCCTGTAGCACAGTGAGATTCAACATGCTTCTCTCTCTTTTGCAACCTTCTTTCCTATTTGAATTCATTCATCCTTAGGGATCCTAATCTTCAAAAAATTAAACATAGAAGATGCATTGTTATAAAAAAAACTTCACATTTCTTACTAATGTATTAGATCTATCACTCATTAACTATGTGCCACATATTTATCAATTATATATACTATAAAATAGAGATTTATATTGTTTCAAATTAAAGATCACCACTAGGATTGTAAGTGGACCCCAAAAAAAAATCACTCAAAAATTGTCCAACAACAAGAAGTCTTCCAATATGTCATGTACCCATCCCAATAAGTCTACTAGTTGACAAAGTTTCACCCACCTATTAGTTCCCTATGTTGGGGGGAGGCATTAAATATTGCAATAAGGGAGCTTTTGGACCCAAGATAACTTTAGTTTATAATTTACACATTAATTTGTGCCATACAGTAATAAAATGGAGACACTAAAGTGGTATTGCTTGACAAGGACATTTGGAGGTCCATGGAGACCTTGGATGGCTAGATTCTTCCTTACACATGTCATGACTTAACCCCAAATTCGAAATTATGAGTGATGGAATGTTCCTGGAAGCTGAATATTTTTGAAATGAAATATCATGAGCTCAAGGATTCTAATGGGTGAGTAAAAGTAACTCCCCATAGAAGAGGAAGAGTATAGGAATAAACTAGGTGCCATGTGGAGCTAGATTCCCTGCATTTTATGACAACAATGATGGAAGATTCTATGACAATTTAGACGTGATTATAGAACTAATTGTAGACCTATGAAAATCTAACATTTCAGGGCTAAAAATATCCTCAAAGAGTGAACACTTGGTACTAGGTGGAATCCATTTGAATTCGGAGGAAGATGAAGAATTGAGGAATGGAAATGGATTTTTATCATTTGATCATTTACCTTTGGAATTTTTGGATAGAATCAACTTGTACATTGCATGATGAGTGTGCACTTACCCTACTAGTGAGACAATTAAGAGAGAGTGATATTTTCATCCAAGTTCGATATGGGAGAGGTGTTACGGAGAGAAATTCCTATGGCTTGGGGTACCACAACAAACAGCTTGACTCCAGAAATCAATCCTTTCCAATATGCAATAGAAATTAAATGTATAACACTAAAGGATCAGACCTCGTACCTTATTCTGGACGATTGAAGTAGATCCCCGTTGAGCTTTCCAATCTTCAGCTTGAATTGATATATTACTTCCTCAACAACAAGTAAACATTACAAGCATACTATATATCATGGTGTTAGATCTATTCTAGCATATATAATCAATAATGTAAAAGCATTTGACATAATCCCATGGATAAAATATTCATTCAAATACACATCATTGGACAGGAAAAGATATTTCTATTAATATAAATCAGAGATTACAAGATAGATACAACCTCTGACGGCACGTCTACGAACCGGAGAAACTGAATCCCCCACTTGGGCCTCCACCACTTCAATCCTCCATCTCTCAATAGCAAGCTCACAAGAAAAAGGCAAGCTTGGGAAGAACACCAAAGTGCTCCAAGGGACAAAGGGATGCAGACTCAAGCATGAGTTCTGAAAACAATGGACTATAGTTTCTTTGCTCTTAATTCTCTCTTATGCCTTCAATGTACCAAGGGGTTCCTTATATAGCTTTCAAAGGGATAATGAAAGGTTGAATCTGAGTGATCTCAAGGCATATGGAAGGCCAAGAGTCAAATGAGTCGGATCCATATCAAGGAAAACTCCAAAATGATTTGGATTATGCACACATCCCAATGTACGCGGTTATATGGTTCAAACCCACGTATGTACGTGGTTATAGGTTTAAAATCCGTGTATATAATTTTTCATATGTTTTTAGGGATGATCAAGGAAACATCAAACGACAAAAAGTGGTCCATAGGGGCTAATGAGTCTCCAGCGGGACAGGGGAAGGCCATACAAAGTGTGACTCACCTAGAGTGGTGAAATCCGCTATAAAAAGAGGACACATTGACCTCTAATTTGAATATTCATGTACTTCTTTTTCTACATAAATGAAGTTTCTACTATTTGTGACCCATCTCTCCTCCCATTCTCTCAATCCCCATTTCCATATTTCCATGTTTTTCTATGAAGTCGCACTTGTGTGAATGGTGGTTGCACCCCATTGAGTTCAGTTGATGACCAAGAATGGGTGACCCATTCATTTATATATAATGTTTCTCCCACATTATATGTAAGTCAAAATCAGAAGAAATACATATGCAAATGTACACATTTCCAGTCTTTGTTGTGACTAGTTTCCATGTGATGATTTCCCTTTAAATGGAGTTTTCTATCTAATGCATATTGCGACTTGGATCAATGTTAAATGATGTTAGTGAGATATTGAAATTTTTTTTAGTTGTATATAATCATATTTATCTTCCTTGAACCATTATATGTACCATTTATGAATCGAAGTTGAGCTTTCATATGTCATTTCCCTTAGGCAAATATCATTGAAATTATGCATTCGAATATGAATATTTAATATTATATTGAAGAAATTTTAACAATACAAAATGATAGTAAATGACACCTTATTACATACCCCATAATATTATTTAATATTTTGGATGGTTATATAGGATTTGGAGAGCCATTTATGCCCACACCCTAGGGGGAATTGCATCATAAATTGCTAGTAATTTTACCCTTTTTGAAATCATGTACAAATTGAGTTGTATATGTGTATGAATTATAATATGGATATTATAGAGTCCATTTAATATTCATAAGACTCCCCAAATAATTCCCTACAAAATTTGAGACCCTCTTGTTCCATTTGAATCCCCAAGAGTCAAGACTAGTTAAGACAAATTTTCCAAAATTCTGCCTTTGTTGGGAATTTTCGAATTGTGACATTAAAAGTAGTATCATATCATGATACTGGAACCTTATAAAACTATTTATTCATGTTTTATTATTCTAACCTCCTTCCCTTATAAATTGATACTGGATACCTTAACAGTGAAAAGGAAGGAAGTGGAGAAGCTAGTTCTTTTTGCAAGAATATTAAGGACAAAATATAACTGGGAAATACGGATGCCAAAGAAAATAATGAGGACCTTAATACATTCATTAAATAATCTCTTGTGGGAATGAAAAAACATTTTATGCAAAGATTCGAATGATTGGCTATCCAACTTGGGATCAAGTCAACACTCGTGAGTAGTATTAGTACACCCCATGATCAGAGGAAGACCCATGGGGAAGCCATTTTTTTGAATACTGGAACTCATAATCGACCCCATGAGTTCAAAAAATAGAATTGACCTAAAATACCTAATTTTTAAGAGTCCAAATAAGGCCCTTAAACCACCTATGATATTAGAGAAGCAACAAATGATTGGGAGCAATTAAATGATGAATGTAGGAAAGTCAGACATTTTGATTAGTTTATTAGAGTTTATCTTCAGTTCAATCAAGGAGGAAATGGGAATAGGGAACCTCCTATTAATCATAAATTAAAACACACGATGGGAAAAGTAACCATTCCATGGGAAAAAGGACTCCTATACCAAATAAAATAAAGGAGGACCAAGTAAAGAAGAACTTAGAAGAAATAAGCTATGTTTTACATGTCAACAACCTTGGGATCCAAGACATAGATGTGCAAAGGGGGAGGCATACTACATTGAAGTTTTTTTTTAATATGATGAAGAGGAGGAGGAGGAGGAGTATGAATCACAAATTGCAGCCAAAGAATAGTGGTTTGAAACAACATATTAAGAACAACCCACTCCTAATACATTTGAAAAATGCAGCACCCTTGGGTGTAGCTAGATTCCACACCTTGAGGCTCAAGGGTAGAATACAAGGCCAAAAGGTCACGGTTCTAGTGGATGGTGGAGCCACTCACAATTTCATAGATTAAACCTTGGTGGAGAAGAAAAATTTACAAGATGAATATTTGATGGTTTTACAATCATCATTCCAGGTAACAATTCTATGGATTGCACTAAATGGATTCCAAAGATTCAATTTACTCTAGGAAATCATACAATCAGTGACGATTTTTATGTAGTGAATGTGTCTGATATAAATGTGGTTTTGGGAGTACAATGGTTTTATTCTTTAGGGGAGTATACAGTGAATTATCAAGTCCCTGAAATAAGGTTCAAAAATTCAAAAGGGAAACCCATCTTGTTGAGGGGAATGAACACTTACCCAAATCAAGTGGTGTCCTCTCATAGCATGAGGTCTATATTGAGGCATGGAGGCATATAATGGGCTTTCTAAAGTTTAATTACATATCACATGCCTCACTTGAATATTTCCAAGCATCCTAAGGAGATAGAGAAACTACTGAGTGAGTATGAAAATGTTTTTGGAGACCTTCCCCTAGGAAGACCACTAGATAGAGGGGTGGATCATATCACTAGGTTAGATATAGAAACAAAACATATCAAAATGAATCCCTATAGACACCCCAAAATTATTTTATATGATATTGAAGATGCCATTAAATAACTCTTGGAGTTGGGGCTCATAAGGCCTAGTTCCAGCCCATATGCATCTTTAGTTGTTATGGTAAATAAAAAAGATGGAGCCTTGAGAATGTGCATTGATTTCATATCATTAAACAAGAAGATAGTAAAGAATAGATACCCCATTGAAATTATTTATGAGCTCCATGGGTTCAATTTATTCTCAAATATTGACCTTATATCTGGTTATCATCAATTTTGAATGACAAAATAACACATACCAAAGACTTCTTTCAGATGGCACTATCGTCACTTTGATTTTGTTTCCATGCCCTTTGTATTGAAACATGCACCCACCACATTTCAAGCATGCATGAACAATATATTCCATAATAAACTTCGTAATTTTGTACTACTTTTATTTGAATACATTCTAATTTACAATAAAACTTGGAAGGAACATTTGCATCATCTAGAAGAGGTATTAAAAATTCGGCATGATCAATCTTTGTTTGCTAAGCTACCAAAATGTGAGTTTGGTTTGAAATATCTCTTGTATATTTGACAGATCATTGTTCAAGATGGTGTGAATATGTATATGGAGAAAATAAGAGCCATTTTAGAGTGTCCGCGTCCCAAAAAATTCACTAAATTAAGAGGATTCATTGGAATTCACACCTACTATAGAAAGTTTGTGAAGGTGTTCTCCCAACTCACTTCACCTATCACTAATTTAAAAAATTAAATATTCTTTCCAATGGAATGAAGGGGATGAAAAGGATTTCCAAAGAATGAAGTAGGTAATAATAAACTATCCTATTCTATCATTTCCTGATTTTTCTAAGCCATTTGTCTTGGAATGTGATGCATCAGGAGAAGGCATTGGAGCAGCCCTAAAACAAGGACAACACCCAATAGATTTTGAGAGTAGGAAGATATGGCCACATGAGAATATTTACTCCATTTGTGATAAATAAATTCTATCCATCATTCCTTCTTTGATAAAGTTTAAACAATACTTGGTGGGAAACAAATTTGAGGTCAAAACTGACCATAAAAGCTTACGGTACTTCCTCCCTGAAAAGGATATAAATTAAAGGTAGAAAAAGTGGGTGAGTAAGATTCAAGAATTTGAATTTTATATTTAATATGTTAAGGAAAAAATTAATTTGGTAGCTAATGCCTTATCTAGAAGACCTATTTCTCTAATGGATGTAGCAGAAAATTGGAAAGCCACATTAGAAGTAGAGTATGCCAAGGATAAATTTTCTTGTGAACTTTTTGATTGGAATAATAATGATAATAGGTATAAGGTGTTGGAAGGATTCATATAATACAAATATATAATCTATTTGGTCCCTAATTTCAGTTTGAAGGAGGAAACTTTAAAGAAAGCTTGTCATTCTCACCTAGCAGGTCACCCCAGCTTCTTCAAAACATATTGAATTTTGAGGGAATGATTCTCATGGAAAGGGTTTAAGGATGATTTTATGAAGTATTTATTGAATTTCCCACATGTCATAAAAATAAAGCGGAGCACACTTATCCAGTTGGTCTCTTACATCTATTCCAGTACAAAAATGGGAGAGCATTTCCATTGACTTCATCACTCGTTTGCAAAACGTATTTGGTAAGGATTGCATATTTGTGGTGGTGGATAGACTCACTAAAATTGATAATTTATTTGTTGTTACTACCACTTTCATTTATTCACAAGTGGTTCAACTATTTTTTAAAGAATTTTTCAAATTGCATGGGCTTCCTAAGAGCATTGTGAGTGACAAATATAACATATTATTTAGTGTGTTTTGGAAAGAAGTCTTAAAAATGGTGGGGAAAAATTTGACACCTAGCACAAGCTATAATCCCAAAATTCATGTCCAAATAGAAATGGTGAATCAATGTTTGGAAGGATACTTGAGGAACTATGTTAGTGGGAAGCAAAAAGCATGGATAAAATGGTTGCATTTGGGTGAGTTTTGTTACAATACTACTTTCCATAAGTCCATTGGCATGTCTCATTTTAAATAAATTTAAGGTTATGATGCATCCATATTTATTAACCACATTTTTTGTGATAGTAGAGCTCCAAAGGGTAAGGATTGGATTGAATAAAGTAAAAAAATATTGAAGGTTTTGAGAGATAACTTGCAGGTTGCTCAAAATCAGCAGAAACAATATGCATACCAACATAGAATGGAGAGAAAATTCCAAGTCAATGGATTGGTTTATTTTAGTTTACATCCTTCCAAAAAAACCACCAAAAATGATAAAGGTTCATGAAATATCAAACCAAGGTTTTATGGTCGCTACAAAGTGATTCGAAAAGTTGGAGAAGTGGCTTATCAATTGGAGCTTCCCATGGGAAGCAAAATTCACAATGTATTTCATGTTTCTTGTCTAAATAAGGTTATAGGGAAGAATATTTTAGTTTCAGATACTCTACCACATTTGGATGATGTAGGACACCTTTTTCTCATTCCAGACAAAATATTGAGAACAAGGGATAGAAGACTACGCAGCAAAACAATAAAAGAATATTTGGTACAATGGAAGGATTTTCCAAGTGAAGAAGCCACTTGGGAAGATGAAAAAATTTTGCATAATGAAAAATTGGAATTTATTGAGTACAAGAAATATTGGGTGGTGATGGATTTCATGTCTCCATCCCAATAAGTCTACTAGTTGACAATGTTTCACCCACCTACTAGTTCCCTAGGTTGGGGGAGGAGCCATTAAATATTGCAATAAGGGAGATATGGGACCCAAGATAAATTTAGTTTATGATTTACACATTAATTTGGGTCATAAAAATAATAAATATTAAGAAAATAAAGTGGCATTTCTTTATAAGGACATTTGGAGGTCCACAGAGGCCTTCGATGGCTAGATTCTTCATTACACATGTCATGACTTAACCCCATATTAGAAATTATGAGTGATGGAATGTTATTGGAAGGTGAATAGTTTTAAAATGAAATATAATGAGCCCAAGGATTGAAATTTTTTAGTATAAGTAACTCCCCATAGAAGAGGAATACTCTAGGAAGAAACTAGGTGCCATGTGGAGCTAGAGTCCCTACGTTTTCTGAAAACAATGATGGAAGATTCTATGAAAAGTCAGACCTGATTGCATAAATTATTGTAGAAATATGACAATCTAATATGTCAGGGATAAAAATAGAATCCAATAGTGTGCACTTGGGACTATGTGGCAGCCATTCTAATTTGGAGGAAGATGAAGGGTTGAGGAGAAGGCCACGTGGCATGGAGGTTACTAAACATAAAGGATGAGTTGGAGGAATCCTATGGGAGTGAATTCGACCTTCCAGGATCTTAGGATTGTTATAAAAATATTTCATGAGGCATGGAAATTTCTTTTGATCATTTGTGAAATTTCCTTTGACATTTTGGAGAGCATTAGCTTGTCCATTGCACGGTGAGTGCACACTTACCATGCCAATGAGCCAATTTCGAGAGAGTGAGATTCTCATCCAAGTTGAATATGGGATAGGCCACCATGAAATCTAATTTGTAGATTAATGTAGTGTTTTTATACATATATTATGTTTCTATTTTCCGCAACTCATATTTCTTCCCAATCTCTCAATTCCCATTTCCATATTTCCATGTTTTTCTATGAAGGCGCACTTGTGTGAATGGAGGTTGCAACATATTGAGTTAATTTGATGCAAAACAATGGGTGAATGATTAATGACTCTTTATGTCTCCCATATTCTCTATAATTCGAAATCATAAGAAATCCATATGCAAATGTCCACATTTCCAAGCTTTGTTGTGACTAGTTTCCATTTGATGATTTCCCATTTCGTTGGAGTTGTCTATCTGATGTATATTGTGACTTGGATCAATGTTATATGTTTTTATTGAGATACAGAAATGATTTTAATGTTATATATTCATATTTATCTATTCTGAACAATTATATGTACCATTTATGAGTTGAAGTTGAGCTTTCATATGTCATTTCCCTTAAGCAAATATCACCGAAACTATGCATTTGAATATCAAGCTTTAATCCTCTGTTGTAGAAATATTAACCATACCAAATGATAGCAAATGAAGTATAATTAAATTCTCCATAATATTATTTACAGTTTGGGAGGGTTACATAGGATTTGGAGATCCATTTCTTCCCACACCCTAGTGGGAATTGCATCATAAATTGCTAGTAATTTTATCCTTTTTTCCATCAGGTCCAAATCGATGTCTATGACTTGTGATAAAACTATCAAAGTGTCCATTGAAGATTCCTAATACTCCCCATATCATCACCTACCAAATTCGAGGCCCTCATGTGCCATTCAAATCCCCTAGAGTCAAGACTAGTTAAGACCATTTTTCCAAAATTATGCCTTTGTTGGCAATTTTCGAATTGTGACATTACACAATATTGTTAGTAATGGATTCTATTGATGTAGTATGTCATGTGGATACTTCTCTTTTTCTTCGTTTGAAAATGTTAAAAATTACTCTCCATCATAGACTACAATTTTAATGGTTCACTAACACAAGTGGCTACAATAACTCACCTTTCATGGATCACTATCATGGAGTTGCTACCAAGCCCTTAAGATTAAAGGGGCTCTAATAGCATATTAGTAAATAGAACATAGGATAAGAACTTGGTAGAAAAGGATTAAGCCACTCTTAACATGTATATTCATCCAATGATATCACTTTGTATCACATGGATCTAACCACCTCTAGATATAGATATCTCTAACAACTCATTAGTGGATGACGATGACACCTCATCTGTATATAAGGATAACAACTCATAAGAGGTGATCTTAGAATTTGTGATAAGGCTAGGGAATCATTGCCTAACACTTTTAAATACATTATCTAAATTAAAAGATATCAATATTCATCCATATTGAAATGACTATTGTTCCTTCCAATCGATGTGATTACCTTTCATCTCAATTGATGTGATTACATTCATTTTTATGATTTCAATCTCCTTTTATTAAAAGAATAGTGGCCTCCTTCATTCTAACGATTGCATATCCTTCTTCCCAAGGATATTATTTGTCTATATACAAATGTATATGAATCCTCATTTTTTGAACTAATTGAGACCGGTGAGGGAATAAATCATTCACTTAGTCTCCTTCATTCTAAGGTTTATATGTTAGGGCAAATATTAGGGGGATCTATAGAGAGAGAAGGAGGGGAGGGTGTTAGTGGTAAGGGGATACATAGGGATGTGCATGTGAGATATATATATATAGAGAGAGAGAGTGGAGTGGGGAAGGGGGTCTTAGTGGTATGGGGTGACATGTGTATGTGTGTGGGTTTCTATGTGTGTGAGAGAGAGAGGGGAGGGGAGGGGGTTGGGGACTAGATAGAGGGTAGGATTTAGAGGTAGTTTGGTGATTTGGGGAGTGAGAGAGAGTGGATAAAGGGTTATAAAGAGTTAGGGGGGAGAGATATAGAGGGGGT
>LPNX011192841.1:50296-66678 GCA_001517045.1 Pseudotsuga menziesii
AGAAAGAGTTAGAAGGGAGGGAGAGAGAGGGGGGATAGGGGCTAATGTTATGAAGAGAAATTCCTATGGCTTGGGGTACCACAATAGACATATTAACTCCACAAATCAATCCTTTCCTATATGCAAGAGAAACCAAACATATAACACTAACGGATCTCGATTCGTACCTTATTTCGAATGATTGATGTAGATCCCCGTTGAGATTTTTTACTCTCACTTGTATTAGTAATTTGCTTCCTCAACATTCAACAAACAAGACAAGCATGCTATATATAATTGTGTTAGACCTACTCTAGCACATATAATCAATAACATATAACAATTTAAAAGCATCCATGGATCAAATACTCATTCAAATACACATTATATGATAGGAAAAGATATTTCTATTGATATAAAATAGAGATTACAATAGTGACAACCTCTATCGGCACGTCTATGAATCGGAGAAAATGAGTCCCCCACTTGGGCCTCCACCACTTCAATCCTCCGTCTCTCGATAGCAAGCTCACAAGAAAAAGGCAAGCTTGGGAAGAACACAAAGTGCTCCAAGGGACAAAGGGATGTAGACTCAAGTATAAGCTCTGGCAACAATGGACTATAGTTTTCTTTCTCTTCAATTCCTCCCCCTTCAATGTATCCAACGGGTTCCTTATATAGCTCTTCAATGGGGTAATGGAAGGTCGAATCCGAGCGATCTCAAGGCATATGGAAGGCCAAGAGACAACTGACTTGGATCCACATCAAGGAAAACTCCAAAATCATTAGGCCTTTTGCACACATCTCGATCTGTGCAGGTTTAAGGGTCAAATCCACGTATATACGCGAGAAAGGGATTAAAAGTCATGTATGGCAACTATTGCATGTTTTTAGGGATTGTCTTGGAAACATCAAAGGTAAAAAAATGGTCCATGGGGTCTAAAGTTTCTGCAGAGGGACATGGAAGACCATAAAGGTGTGATCCACCATGTGTGGTAAAATCAGCTGTAACAGATGCCCCCTAATGTGTGAGGTTAGAGGGGTCATACGATGGTCGAAATACATTATAAGTCCATCCCAGAAGTGGAGTAATGAAGAACCCAGTGGAAGAACCAGCCATCCAATCAATACAATATAATGATCAAACATTGCACATAATTGCAAGTAGATGTAGCAGTCCTGGATACATAAGAGTATAATGGCCATGAATAGGCATGATACAAAATATGATATGTGTGGTCATCGCCACATACAATATAGTTAGCTCAGAATATCCATGACGAAGATATACACAGGATCATGATGTCCATGTAGGATGAAGATATATAATGGATCAAGATCTCCATAATGGCTGAAAATATCTGACATATACTGGAATCAAGTCACGAGAGATAAAATCTCTTGAACACTGGCACAATCAAGGAGGTAGCATATATAAGATGCCACTAGTCTGGAAGGTCTTCTACATAAAACGCTACGAGTACATGTCCTACAATGTGAATAGAGGTGTCGAGGTCGAACATAGTAGTCCATCGTTTGATTACTAGCCATTGATGTATACCATTAACACATGTGAGATCCCCCACCGATAATGAAAATGGGAATGAAGGTACTAGAGTGCAAACTAACAAGTGTGAATAAATGTGTTGAGGTTGAAAACTTGAAAGGATCCGTCGATCAGGGGACAATTTATGTATTCCCAAAACTTTCGATGGCAAGAGAACCTCCCACTAATGGCTACAAATCTCAAGGCACTCGAAAATGACTCTAGATTCCTATCCTATAATAAACGTTCTAAAGTCAATCAGATGAAATTTGCTGGAAGGAGGGCATTAAGGCATCCCCCATAATCCAACACGAGGTACTCAACAAAGCTATATAATGTGGAAGGACTCGATCATAATGTGCACGAACCAGTAACTGTACCAGGAATGGCCAACATGCAAAGTCAATATAACTGAGGAATGGTCAACTCAGGTTTCAAATTCCTTCAAACAAGAGCATAAAGGAGAATGGTGACTGAATGTAGGTAGCATAAACTCGATATACAAAACCGGGACATCTCTGCGACACAGGAGGCATCGATAGAGGATCCATAGGGACTGGAAGCTTAACTAGTCAGTGGAGATAAACTCAGAGAAACGAGTACAAATCCTAAATTCAAACTATTAACCCAACCAACGGATGTGATATACAGCGCTCTGTTCGAAGGAGACACGACTTGACTACTGCCAAAGATAAAATCTTTTCTTTTCCAGCTTTTTGGTTTTTTGATTTTTTTGGACTTTTTCAAATATTTTGAAAATCTTGAAAAAGAATAAAAGTGCTTTATAGTTACATACTAGGAGGAGACGAGTGTCAATAGGAAAACAAACTAGTTCCAAGTAGCGGAACATACCTATGCTCAATGTAAGGACACATGTGTAGGATAGCGACACTTGGGGGAAAGTACCCTCTCGGTAAAAATAGGGAATCAAGCTGCAAAGGATATACAAAATGGCTCTGCGTGGCTAGACATGAGACAAGATCGGGCTATATGGTTGATACTCAAAGTCAAGGAAGCCAGCATAAGGCTCAATAATGTAGGCAAAGCTCATGATAATGCAATTACAACTTGACATCAGGGAGTCCTGAGGAAACGGGCCAGCAAAATATCAAGAGGAGTATGAGGCTCTTGTGAAATGACATGGCGATACTATACAATGGACTCCCACACCCTAAAGGACAAACTGTCAGCATGGGTGTCAAATGGAAACAAGGAGCTAACTATGGAACCCATGTAAGGTCAAACTCTACCATTCACATCATGTCACTTCTAAAACAACAAAAAGGTTCTGTGACAAAATAGAATGGGTTCATACCCAAGGTTATAATAAAATGGTCATAAGGTCATGCAAAATGAAAATGAAGGTGAAATCTAACCTATATGGCAGTTTAAATATCATACCTGAGATCGGCACGAACAGGTCAAAATAATGGTCGAAACGGCACTCAAAACAGTCTCCTACATCATCATATTAGTCAAAAACGGTCCAAAAGGGTCATAAACGGTTCAAAACTATAGAAAAGGTGGTAAAATTTTTCAAAATTTTTCAAAATTTCTATAAATAGTAAAAAATTCAAAACATTAGATATCATTTGAATTTTTTACCCAATTGAGCTCAGAACTTCAAACGCGAATTTCGGGAGTTTTGTTTGGCGAAATCCGACACCGTTTTTTCCAGGTAACTTCCCATGCCTTGCCCTTCCATTTGCATGTAAATTTTTTGAATTTCCATGGTCAAAATCAATTTCTATGCCATTCTAATATAGTCACTTTATCCCACAAGGAAATCGAGGATTTTTCCACATATAGGGATAGCTATACGTTGAAAAATGGCCCAAAGTCACGTACATACGTTGCTGTTTTACAAAAAGTTGTGTATGTGGCTATGTTTAATGTTTTTTAAGACAACTAATGACCAAAACTCAATTTAAATGTGCAATATGGTTCTAGAATAGAGGGAGAGAGAACACAGGGACGTAGAAGAGGCTGTACGGGGCAATCTAATGGCTCAACAAGCTCTTTGTGCATGTGGGCTATACAAGTTTTGGTGTCATAGGGGCTTAAGAGACGAACCAATATTGCTACAGATGCTAGTAGACTACTGGGATCCTGACTCAGAGTCATTCCATATCGATGGGATTTCCCTCACTATAGAGGTGGAGGACATATACTTCATTACAGGATTGTCCCGATGGGGGGAAGTGGTGAACCTGCGTTCTCGCGGGCCTAGAGGTGGCCTCACCATTGATGAGGATATTGTTGTATACTATTATCTGAACACGGAGAAGGTTGGAAGTCAGCTCCCAACAAACTCCATACAAGTACTAGACCTGAAGCCCATACTACTGACACTCGGCAGGATAGCAGGGCTAGCCTCACTCCACCAGGCCTCGTAGCCCTTGACGTTCTATACAGTGGAGTGCATGAGACCCACAATTTATGATTGGAGTACTACGCTGTTGAGTAACATGAAGCAACAACTTAGTGATTGCAAGATGGGCAGGGTACGAAACTTTAGTTTCAACAGTATACTGAGCACATTCTTCTTCGAGCATGTTCTGGGGCTCAGCCCTAGATTTGATGTTCCTCCTCATGAGGTTCGAGATCCGTCCCAATGATGTTGGGTAGATGTAATGCGTAGACTGGGTGGAGGTAGGGTTTCCAACCCCTACCTAGCTGATTTCTTTCCATGGTGGCGGCAGTAGATAGTTGCCATCGATGATTACCCCTATGCAGGGATATATTTTCAGGGAGATCTCGACATGCCCCTACCACCAGGATCAACATACAGTGACATTGGTAATGAATACCAATGCTCTTTTTAAGTTTTTTGAATTATTTAATTTTTTTTTGTGTTTTTTTATATGTGGAACCAAAGGACATGTTTTTGCATGACGACACATAGTGACAATCTGTTATATGTATGCAGATGTAGGACCATGGTGGCTTGACAGTTTCCCTCAGCATAGACGGAGGGGAAGAGGAGATGACATTATGGGTGTGGATGCGGAGCGGATGCTCCAAAGCATCCACACAAACTTTGTGCAACTGACACATAGGGTACCCATGGTGCAAGTTGAGGACTTGCCTGAATCCATGCAGTGCCAGGTGGTGGGTGTACCACTAGCATGGGTGCAGTTGTTTTGACGGATAGCTAGAGCTATAGTGACTTTCCATGATCAGAACCCCCCTCATCCTCCCTAAGCTTAGATACTTGGGAGTGAAACATTTTATACTACCGTGTATTATATTTTGGTGGCTCGGAAGCCCCATTTTTGTATTATCACACTTATGTATTGTCACATTTTGGATGTTTAATGAAAAACTTTTATGATGATCGATTTTATTTATTTACATGTGTAAAAATGTATGTTTGTGATGAGCTTATGGTCTGTGAAACAAATTCCAATCTAACACATAGTTAGCGTATGAGTCAGCAACTTGATTATAAATTCTTGGAACATGTATGTATGTTATGTTGTCAAATCGTCGTTCTAACAATTTCACACCTAAGAATCTTCGTAATAATGTTGGATCCCTAACATGATATAATCCATTCAGCTATGACACTATTAACTACGAATCAACACGTACCTCAAGAGAGAGAACACCATGTGAAATGGCATCTCGTAGAAGCTCGATAAGAACACTATATTCAGCAACATTGTTTGAAGAGGGCCATAAACATACGCCTCCTGAAGACAATACCTGACCCATAGGAGTATAAATCACCCAAGCAGCAGAGGCTAAGTGTTGAGTGTGATGACTAGCACCAGCAGCGAATCCTATATAAATGGAAGTCTCCATTTACATCTTCCATAAGAAATGAAAGCTAATCAATACCCGATCACCATAAGAAAAACCTAACTATGCAAAATATTGTACAATAATATACAATAATCAGCCCTGGCTGAGGATCATGCATAGTACTTTTTAATATAGAGCCCATTTCTAGGCTCCGCCAAGGCTATCCCCTCGTAATATACTAGCTCATAGGTGTCCTTCTTTAACACACATTTGACAACGTAAGGACCATGCCACATGGGGTTAAAATTTCTTGCCCCCAAGAGTGCTTTAGCTTGATCCCACAAAAAGACCAAATCTCCTTCACTAAACTTCCTTGGATGGACAGACTTATCATACTAGACCTTAACGCGACACTTATTTACTTATAGAGCCACTAAGGCATCTCGGTGCTGCTCATCAAGTTGTTCCAAGTGGACTAAACGTTCCTCCAATGGGGAAGTGTCTGGTAAGATTTCTATGGGTAGCTTCAATGAAGAGATTTCGCATTCAACCGGCAAGACAAACTCCACTCCATGTACAAGTTGATATGGAGAAAAAATGGTGGCAGTCTTAACCATGGTTCTATAAGCCCACAAAGCAGGATATAACATGAGATGCCAGTTGGTCTTTCTTTGTGCAATGGTTCGTTGGAGAATGGACTTAAGTGATTTGTTTACTACTTCAACCTGTCCATCCGCTTAAGGGTAATAAGAAGAGGAATGCTCCTTCTTATACCCTAACTTCGAGGCCAATTCTTCCATCATCCAATTCTGAAAGTGCCTGCCATGGTCAGTGACAAGCTCCTTTGGAATACCGAACTGAGTAATGATCTGGTTCAATATGAAATGTGCGGTTGTCTCACCGTTGGATTTAACTGTGGGCATAGCCTCAACCCATTTCATGAAATAGTCAATAGCCACTTTAATATGATGATGCCCCCTAGTTGAAGCTGGGTTGCAATCCATGAAATCAAGCCCCCACTTAGTGAAGGGACCAGCGGTGATAATCAAATGTAATGGGGCAGGATGTGAGCGCATATTGCGTGCAAACACCTGGCAAGGGTGGCACTTCTTGACCACATTGACACAATCTTTAAAGATTGACGGCCATAAATAACCTGCTCTCAATATTTTTTGGGTTGTAGAAAGCGCATATAAATGACCACCACACACCCCTCCATGGCAATCATTCAGCACAAGCTCAACCTCCTTATGAGTTAAACAACGACGTAAAATGGAATCTACCCCATGGTGGTACAATGTTTTATCTACTATAAGGTAGTTCTTGGATATGTGACGTAACCGTCATCGTTCATCCCATGAAAGGTAAGTAGGGACCTTCAATGTTTGTAAATATATGATGATATCCACATACCATGGATCCAAAGTTGAGATCAGGAAAATGTGCTCATCGACAAACGTATATTCACAAACTTCCTCCTCCTCCTCGTTTTGGAAATCGGATATAAGCTCCGCGATTTTTTTGATTTTTCTGAAACAAACTCGAGATCGAATTCTTCTAAGATGACAATCCACTTATTATACTTTCCCTTGATCATCCTTCTAGTGAGGACGAACTGAAATGGATTGACATGGGCTACCACCAAGGTCTGGCAAAGGAGAATATAGTGTCTCAACCTTTGAATCGCATGAATGGTAGCTAAGGAAAGTTTCTTGACATGGGAATAACAGCTCTCCACATCTATAATGTTTTGGCTCAAATAATATACGACATGCTCATGGAGCTCCTCGTCCTCTTGAACCAAAACCATACCAATCATCTCCATGGACGCGGCCACATAAAGTAAAAAGTCACAGCTATAGTCGGGTGGACTAATCACGGGGGTCGATGCTAAGGCTCGTTTAAGTGCATCAAAGAACTCTTAGGCTCGCTCATCCCAACAAAAGGTAGTGTCCTTCTTCAAAAGACACATAAAGCCTCTAGTCAAATTGGCAAAATTAACCACGAATCTCCACAAGAAATTTGCCATGCCTTGCAAACATTGAAGATGTCTAATGTTTCTCGAGGGAGACAATTGAAGTATTACCTCAACCTTTAAGGGATCAACTCTTATACCCTCCTTGGAGACAATGAACCATAACAAGCGACTAGAATTCACGCATAAGATGCATTTATGAGGATTTAACCTAACCAAATAATGGCGGCATCTTTCGAACACTAATCTCAAATGGTAGGAATGACGCATCCTCTGACAAGAATGAGCAGCAAGGTCATCAAAAAATACTTCAATAATTGATTTGAGATCATGGAAAATCAAGATCATAGCCCACTGAAATGTAGCTCTGGCATTTTTAAGGCCGAAAGGCATCTTTCGATATCCAAAGGTACCCCAAGGACAAATAAATGCAGCTTTATATTGGTCCTCGGGTTTGATCTAGATTTGATTGTATCTAGAAAAGTCATCCATAAAGGAAACTACCTCGCTTCCCACACACTCATCCAAAATTTGATCAATAAATGATATGGGAAAATTATCATTAGGATAGGCATGATTCAAGTCACGGAAATCAGTGCATATACGGATCACTCTCTGCTTCTTATCAACCAAAACGGAGTTTGAAACCCACTCCGTCAAGGGAATGGGATAGATAAAACTGGCATTTAACAGCTTTTCTATCTCAGCCTTAATCGCAGGTGCTTTTCTAGGATTCACCGCATGCAAGCGTTGTCGAACAGGATTAGCATTGGGATAAGTTTTAATTTCATGTTCAACAATGCGAGGGTCGATACTTGGAATTTCCTCTTATGACCAAGCAAAGGCATCACAAAACTCTTTGAAAAAATCAATATACTCTTCAATATTAGCATGGGAACATTCTGCCCCAATATAGACATTCTCAATCTTTCCAGGATTGCAAGAGATATTGATAGGGATAGTAGGAGATATATTCTCCATGTTTCCATTAGCCATCGGACCAGGAAAGCTCAATGGAACCACGGGATTACCAATTCTCTCACTAAGAATCTCCCTAAATTCTTCACACGCCAAATAGTCAAGCTCAGGAAGAAAATAATATCTATGATGTAACTCTTCCCAAGGTGGCTCAACTCGAGACATGGCCTCAATAATAGATTCATCTGATGGAAAAAAACTATCAAGGAAATCATGTGCGTGAGAAGACTCAACTGCCCATGCAGGTAGCACATATGGGTCCTGTAATGTCCCGGTTTTGACCCCGTTGCATTAGATGTATATGAT
Organism: Pseudotsuga menziesii; assembly: GCA_001517045.1. Taxonomy (NCBI): domain Eukaryota; kingdom Viridiplantae; phylum Streptophyta; class Pinopsida; order Pinales; family Pinaceae; genus Pseudotsuga; species Pseudotsuga menziesii. Next base: position 58,828 of record LPNX011192841.1, read on the forward strand.
GTATATATTGTAAATGATTATGGTGTGGAGCTAAAGGCCAAGGCCCCACCATTGATCGGTTATGCTATGTTTTGGATTTAAATTTGTCACCGATGGTATATTGGGGCATGCAGCATATGTTTTGAGTTTATCACCATGTAAATATGCATCTATAATTAAAATGAACACAACCAGCTACGGTCGCGGCAACTAAATCGAATGGGGCATGATTTTCACAAGGATAAGGGTGGGGAAATTTGTCAAACCTTGGCCAATAAGGGAAATTAACCATGTGTCTTATTCCTTTGTCTTATTCCAACCACTTTCATTGAAGAATGGCTGCTGGTGGTTGAGGCAGTTAATTATTTTGGGAGTGGGGTGGCAGGACTGTCAGTCCTTTCCCCCATGCACACTCCATCCATGTTTGACTTCACAATGGAAGGGGAAAAACGACCATCAATCCCTCACGTAGACATTCTCCTTCACCCCATGCTTGTGCTGAACACCCATGCCCTCCAAATTCGTGTCCTTGCCATTTTTGCTCATCTTCATGCAGGGAATTGTTGCTGTTACTCACACACATCAAATTTCGCGTCCTCTCAGCTGTTTTTGTTCACCCACGCTCCCACGAAGAGCTATTCATTCCTCACGGTGTCTGATTGTTCCTCTCACGCATAGGAGTTTCTAAGTTTTCCCACGTTGTTCTTTTCCTATGAAATCGCGGATGCTGTGGCTATCGAAAGTCGATATTTTCTCTCTTCCTCTACATGGTCTTTGTGTGTTTTCTCAATGATTCTGTTGCCCAGGACGGGCTGTATTCCCCACGTTTGCTGTGAGTTGTGCTCACTGATACATTTGGGAACTGTTATTTTCCCACATTGTTGGTTGTGTTGCTGGGGTCCTCCTTACATCTTTGGGGCTGTTGTAATTTCGTTTGAAGAGTCATTTTGGCCACGCTAGGGCCAATAATGACTCAGAATTTGTTTTCCCTGGATTAAGCTGTAATAGCTAAATTAATTGTCGGAGTGTAATGGTTGGTCTTCGGACTGTGAGAGGAGAAGGGATGTCGGCTTAGATTTGCTTGATAAACCTGGTGGCCGGAAACCACACAGACAGAGCTAGAGGGCTGGCCTTCTTCTCCATCACCCCTGAATAGCACTGAAAGGGAATGCAGGGCCTGAGGGACTGTGTAGTAGAGAAGGGACTGATTCCTTGTGTTGGGTGTGTTTGGGTGTCTTAGAGGTTAGGCTAGTTCTGGTGTAGGTGTTCTTGGCTCTGTAATGAGCTCACCAGCTTAGCAATTTGCCTTCTCCAGCTCCTTAATGGCCTAATAAACCCAACTGTGTTGGCTTGGCTTTGTTTTGTATATCCTAGGCTATTTGTAAGCCTGCTAGTTCCCTTATTCCTTGGAGAATCATGCCCAGATCGGGGGTGGCAGCGTTGCTGAGAGATTAAGAAGCACGCTGGCCTATGGGTGGGTGGAACGTTGCAGCGACGTAGCTGGTTGCGGAACAAATTCATCTTAATATAAGTGATCCTGTATTTTACCTTTGCAATTCTATATTTACTGTTAATGATATGATGAACATGTTGAATGAATGCTTGTTTGAATGCATGTTGATTCCACTGTGCAAGATAAATAATCATAGCTGTGCATAATATATAATTGTAGTTGTGTATGATCAATGAGGGTATCTATGCATATTCCACTGTACTGCATCTCTTTATCAGCATTTTGTTGTAGCATTTCAGCATTTTATTTATGCATGTACATGTTCATGGGCGGTTAGCCCGGGTGGTCAAGGATTGTGTCGCGTCTTCCTTGTCAGTTGGAGGCATGGGGACATGATAGGTCCTCCACCTCCTTCCGTGAAGAGGAAGGACTAGGCTCTGGAACACATTCAAGATTCGCTCGATATGCTATCATTGCTACAGGCAATGGCATGTCTGTTTTGATAGGCTTACTCGAAGGACTCGTTGTAGGAAGGATCCAAAGATATTCCATATAGGAAGTGCAAAAAGACACCGATCTCAATGAAGATGAAGCCCCACCAGAACTAGACCCAATCATAAGAATGGGTGCATGACAACTAAATATTCCCATAAGGGATGGATACATGCCAACACCCACACTCCCAGTTGCCGGCTGAGAATGATCGATAATAGGGATAGAAGCTCTCGATGATGTAGTAACACTCAGATTTTTTAATGATGTCTGATAAATAATAACAATCTTCCCATTAAATGGAAAGCATACAACTCAAAATAGAGAATAATATACGGCTTGCATACTATACATCCAGTTCCTACCCAGTAATAGATTGTAGTCAAGGGGTGCATCAACCACCTCGACCTCGATCGTGACGGTCTTCCCTCCCAAATGGACCTTAAGAGAAGGAAGAATTCCATGCGGCCAAAACGATCTACCATCAAAAGCAGTCAACATGGTAGTGGATTTAGACAGCTCGAGGGAACCCAAACCCTTCCAACACGACAAAGACATCATAGAAGCAGCACTGCCTTCGTCAATCACAATGCGCTTGATGGTCATGTTAAGACATTCTACATGAATCAAGAGAGACACATAGTAAGGTAAGCGAGGTTGTAGTCCTGTGGTTTCAAATTTTATGACGGAGGAAGAGTTATCATCATTAACACCAAGAGCAGAAAGCAAATCCTTCCTTTGCGAAGGACAATTCTAAAGTACATCAAGTGCAGACATCGCACAAGGAGTGTGGCTCAAATCCTAAACAACTGAATAGTTTGAGGTGGCTCAAGCATTAGGATTGTGTCCCTAATGCTTTAGGACTCCCTTAGGAATGCGAGGTGCGACTTTAGGTTTATCCACAGGGTTTTCAATACGCAAAGGACTCCCGGGTGGAGCAGGTTCCTTTCTAATGTCTGGTTGTGACGAACCATAGTCCTTCGCATGAGTCACAACCTTAGTAGCACACACCATGTTGATGCAACCATGACCACTACTGGCTTCCGGTGGATCTTGATCTCCACTAGACTGATCATGGGTCCTCGATTTCATGTTTTGATTATGTGGTAAAGGGTTGGTCAGCATAGCTGGGCCCTGTGCTATGAAACTCGAGGCGTGTTGCATACGAAGGCACAAGTGAGTGAGGTGGTCATCCTTACACAACTTGCAAGAAAGCTTAACCTTACGTTTAGACTGATTCCCCCCCCCCCACCAGCATTACGGGCGTTCTTATCATTAGAATTGGCATTTTCATTCCTATTCCCACCCTTATGATTGTTCTTACCCTTTTTCTTATTCCTTCCAGGTTGCTGGTTACCCTTTTGGTCCGACGATTGCACCAAAAGCACATTCGTCATTTGGGTGGGTTGAGACGAAGTCGGGGCTTGTCGCAAGGTATATTGGTTGATATACAATTGAATCACCTGTTGCACAACCGAATCCATAGGTTTGGTACTCATACAACCAACAATGCCATCAGTATGTGGTCCAGCTTTGACCTTAGGGTCGAAACTAGAACACGGAGCGTTAGGAATGATCTCATATAACAATCTAGATTGAGCATAAATCAAATCCAATTCCTGTGCCTTAAAAATGGCTTGTTCCTTGTTCTGAACTTCAAACATAGAAACATCCTTCCCTATATAAGGCGATAATGATTTAAGGAACCACTCGAGGAGAAAATACGGCGGTATGAAGGCTTTAATCAATCTCTTCTGTCTATGCCACTCTTAGATATAGTCCGAGATATGCGTGGCTTTGTCTTGTCAAAATGTCAACAAGAGTTCTGTACCAACGTCGTAATGCACTAGTAGTTGGAAGTGATTGAGAAAAGTCATAGCTAGGTCATCGAACAAAACGAATGCCCCCTAGGTAACTCTATATACCATTTCGTAGCAGGCCCAGTGAGGGTGCATTGAAACAGCCTTAAACGGATCGAATCATCATGTAAGGAATTAGAAGAGCACCAAAGGTGAAATGTAGTAACATGTTCACTAGGATCTTCTCCTAGTTTTCCCTCAAATTTGGGGATGTCTGAGGGAATCTTGGTAGGGACAGCCGACCAAGCTGGGTCATGAGATACTGAGTCGTTTGTTAGTCTCGACAAGTCAGGTAAATTTAATGTTGCGAGGAAAGAGAGCCTAGGTTGAGCAGGTCGATGCCACGCTCCTTGATAGTTTTGGTTCACATAAGACTAACTATCATAACCACCATGGCCATGGCCATAGTGTCCTCCTCCCATTTGACCCATATAGGGTGGCATGGAAGCACCATAATGTGGTGTACCTTGACTATTTGGAGCTACAAAGCCATAATTTGGGGAGTAAGTGGGTTGTTGATACCCGTACCCATAAGGTAAATAACTCTATGCATATTATGATCCATAATATTATCCATAATAAGCTCCATAAGATGTCCCATGAGAAACTCCATAAGTAGGAACATGAGGACCTACCTACGATAGACCATAGGACGTTCTAGAAGTAGGAATATGACCTCCTGAGACAACAGGAGTTACTTGACTCTGAGAAACAACTACGTGAGTAGCAACCGTCCGAACATGACTAGTAGCGACATTTCATCCCGAAGGACCACGTGAGTGAGGAGGAGGAATAACATTCGAAGAACTAGGAATAGAGGACAAAGGGACATGTGAAGTGATGTAAGCGGTATTCTCTTTAGTGACTAGTCTTGGTTCTGGTATCCAAATAGAACAACTAACACCATGTCTAGGACGAACATGTGATGTAGCCTCCACCACCGGGATGGAGGGTGCAATGTGACTCGTGCTCCCAAATCTCTCCACATGGAAAGGAATAGGAGTGCCCCCAAGCATAGTGTTAGGTTCAAACTCCGACTCAACATGGTGTGCTGGATCATGTGTAGAGATACCAGACATGCCATAACTAACATAACTAGTTGTCACAGGTTCATGATGAGTCTCGTCACCCAACATCCAATACCAACGACCTATGAATAAGGGATCATACCTAGAGTGTGTAGGTATATCAGGTGAAGGATCATATATAGGAGTAGGATCTTCTTCCCCAACCTCATGAGGTGGAGAAGACAACTCAGGAATTTCATCTTCATGATCTCCCATCGTGTGTGAATCAATGTGAGAAGTAGTCCACTTGGAATGTATGTTTCTCTCTCGCAAAGGAGGAAGAGATGTAGAAGGTAGAATTCCTGCTAAACGACGAGAACGGTGAAGTGCAGCACCGAATCCACAATGACTCAAAAAATGAAAAAGACTCTTCTAATTACACAAACCCTAAGCAAGCTAGTCTGCACAGAGCATACACCTATATAATCTAAAGCCAATCACAAGCAAACAAGGGTAGGATATGTGAGCTCCCAAATGAAGCATGTATGTCTCTCCTAGGAGAGGCTTAAGACTCCCATACACAACAAGCGAGGGTTCGTAACCAATTATTGTGGCCCTCAGCTTCAACACATATAGAAACTGTGCTGTCTGATCCCAACCTGGCCGAGACACCTACAGAATAACCCCTGTGAATTACCCCCTCGATAACCTAGGTAAGGCAACTAAGGTCGCCTCAATATAATCAATGCTTAGGTAGACAGTTGCAGGAGGGATTGACTGTATGGGAAGGGTAGCAAAGCCTGAAACTCTCGAAAGAGCCCCCAGATACAAATACAATCCTGGAAATATTTTTGGTGCTACTCAGTATTGACTAGGGGTCATCCCAATAAATAACCACTCACACTGCCTCGTGCTTAACTCCCTTGTAAGAGGAGGATCATGAGAAACACTAATTATACCAAGGAATTTCACACTCTCACCTGGACAGACATATACATGTTGTTGTTTAGTGGTCTTGGAGAATTTACTCACAATGAACTATTCTAAGACCCTAAAACCTAATATTGTTGGTGTACCCTATAAAAGAAAATAGTGTAATCCATTTTAATTAAGCGTTGATTTTATTTAACTTATTACTCAGAAAGGTAGATGATCGTGTAACCAATGGTGTTATGACGCAACATGAAGTAAAATGCACACCTAACAATCAATGCAAATGCATTGTGTCAAATGAAAAATAGGGCATGCTACTACATGAAATGCAAAATTTTCTTCAAATGACAAATGCAATCATTCCTAAATGAAAGCCTGACTAATACTTCTCTAAGCAAACCTAGTGCGTGTACCATGCAAAATGCAAAGTGCAATGATGCATTATGATGCAAAGAAGCAAATATTTTTGGATTTTTTGAATAAAAATGCGATAATAAAGCACAAGAATGACTCTACCATCCCCAGACTCTACAAGCACTATTCTAACAGCACCCACGCAAATCACTAAGGTAAAAGAGACCTAATGCACTAATCCCAAAACAAAAAATAAAAAATGCAATGACAAGAACATTCTTAAAAAGCATCTCTGGTCAAAAACAGAGGTGTATACAGAATCTAGAAGCACCTAAGGAGACTCAACAATCATAAAAAATCATCGAGCAACACTCAATCTTCCTCTAAAAGGAAAAACTCAAGGCATATGTGACTATGTGCAAAAAACCCGCGTATATACATGGATATCTCAGTCAAAACCACGTGTACACGCGACTGTGAGGAAAAAAATTGTGTACAGGAAGAAAAAGAGATAAAAATGAAGGCAAACAGATAAGCTGAGACAAAATTCACTCCTATCAGACACTACCAAGCAAACATGCCCCAATACCCAACTCAGAAACAGAGAAATCAGAGCAATTCAATAACATTGGATGCCGATAAAAACCCCCAAAGGAAAAATGACTAGGAATTCCCCAGCAGAGTAGCCAATTCTGTTACGGAGAGAAATTCCTATGGCTTGGGGTACCACAATAGACATATTAACTCCAGAAATCAATCCTTTCCTATATGCAAGAGAAACCAAACATCTAACACTAAAGGATCTCGATTCATACCTTATTCCGGATAGTTGATGTAGATCCCTGTTGAACTTTTCCACTCTTGCTTGTATTAGCAATTTGCTTCCTCAACATTCAGCAAACAAGACAAGCATGCTATATATAATTGTGTTAGACCTACTATAGCATATATAATCAATAACATATAAGCATTTAAAAGCATCCATGGATCAAATACTCATTCAAATACACATTATTGGACAGGAAAAGATATTTCTATTGATATAAAACAAAGATTACATTAGTGACAACCTCTGTCGGCACATCTGCGAATCGGAGAAACTAAGTCCCCCACTTGGGCCTCCACCACTTCAATCCTTCACCTCTCGATAGCAAGATCACAAGAAAAAGGCAAGCTTTGGAAGAACACAAAGTGCTCCAAGGGACATAGGAATGCAGACTCAAGTATAAGCTCCGACAACAATGGACTATAGATTTCTTGCTCTTCAATTCCTCCCCCTTCAATGTATCCAAAGGGTTCCTTATATAGCTCTTCAATGGGGTAATGGAAGGTCGAATCCAAGTGATATCAAGGCATATGGAAGGCCAAGAGATAAGTGACTCAGATCCACATCAAGGAAAACTCCAAAATCATTTGGCCTTTTGTACACATCCCGATGTACGCAGGTTTAAGGGTCAAATCCACATATATACGCGAGAAAGGGATTAAAAGTTGCGTATGGAAATTATTGCATGTTTTTAGGGATGATCTTTGAAACATCAAAGGTAAAAAAATGGCCCATGGGGTCTAAAGAGTCTACAGAGGGACAGGGAAGGCCATAAAGGTGTGATCCACCATGTGTGGTAAAATCAGCTGTAACAGCTAGTATGAGTACAAGTAAGAGTTGGTGGGGGAGTAGTGGGGACTAGTATGATTTAGGGGGGAGATTGGGGGGAGATATAAAGAGACGAAGGGGGGTGTTAGTGATTAGGGGAGACATAGGGATGTGTGTGTG
>LPNX011192841.1:67601-112603 GCA_001517045.1 Pseudotsuga menziesii
TTGGGGGAAGAGACGAAGAGAGGAGGGGGGGTCTTAGTGGTATGGGGTGACCTGTGGATGTTTGTGGGTATACATGTGTGTGTGAGGGAAAGAGAGAGAGAGGGCTTGGAAATAGATAGGGGGGTGTTGGTTAGGTGTAGTTGGATGAGTTGGGGAGTGAGAGAGAGTGTAGAAGGGTGGGTGTTAGTGGTAGGGGAGACATAGGGATGTGTGTGTGTGTGTGTGAGAGAGAGAGAGAGAGGAGTGGGGGTGTTAGTTATAAGGAGGACATAGGGGAGAGAGAGAGAGAGAGAGAGAGCCGTGGGTTGTTAGGGGATTGAATGGATTTGGTGGGGTTAGAGTTAATGGGAAGAAGAGTGGGGTTATAGGTAGGAAGAGGAGGGAGGATATAGGTAGGTGATACATTTGGATGTGTGTATGGGTACTGTAAGGGGTTGGGGAGGTAGTTATAGGTGTCATGGGTTGGGGAGTGAGAGAGAGTAATCAGGACCCAATTTAAAATGAATGGAAATTATTAATTGATCATCTTCCTTCTTAATCCCACATTTCTTGAGCATTAGAACATGTGAATTGAACTTGGTGAAGAAACTTTCAATATAATTGAAACCTCTTAGACTCAGTGAGAATAACTCAATCTCCAATTGATGTGCTCTTAGCTCATCTTCAACTCCAAAGAGAGACTCCAATTGAGTCCACACTTGGTTTGGAGTGGTCAAACCATCTAGATGAAAGAGTAGACCAGGACAAATAGAGAGGAAAAGAAATACATAGGCTTCATCCAACTTATTATGCCACTTAGCTTTCTCAGTCACAACATTGGGATCATTCTTCAAATCTAGAGTAACTCTGTATAGTCCTTTACTATGCAATAGAATGCCAATTTTGTCTTTCCATTCATGGTAGTTGAAGTGAGTAACAATTATAGCTGAATAAGAATCCTTATTGCTGAGTTGATGCACTCAAGAGGAAACTCTCTGTAACCTGCAAAACAAACTAGGATAAAAAATTGTAAGCTCGACAAGCTCTTCTTGAGAGAGGCATATGACACTGGATACGCTCTGCTGGAGAGAACAGATAGCTCCTCAAATTTGTAAAACTTGAGCAACCTTTCTCTCTGATACCATGTAGAAATATTAGCTCCAATGCTATGAGAAAATATGCTAAGAAGAAGCACAAGAAATAGATCTTTCTACTAAGATAATTCTCACAAGCATACACAAGAAAAATAGAGAGAATAAAAGAGAATGAATCACATGAATGAAGAGATGAAAATTGGAGTGTATCCTTCCATTAATTAATGATGAATAATAGTGTACATAAATAGTACATCCCTCATAAGAAAATCAATTTGTATGGAGAAAAATCATAAAGCTCATAAAGGTTGACTTACCAAATATGATAAACCTCCATAGGTGGATAAAGCACATCCCAAATCAGTCAAGGACCCCATGAATTAGCAAAAGCATGAGTGAGTAGTCAAGACTGATGGATAAACACGATAATCCTAGAAAATGGAGAGAAAATCATGGAGGATTGGTTGGCAAAAAAATATACCAGTTTCCTAGTTAACCACTAGTTAACTAGCTTTACCTTATCCATAGAAAAATTGGATAAAGCATAATAAAGAAGAATCTACAGTAAATCGCACTTACCAATTCTAGATGTTCATAAACTGGTTAATATCAACCCAGGATCATAAATAAATCATTCTTTGGGTATAGATGGAATGTGTTGACTTTAAGGTGCAAGTGGATGCTAACTAATTAGCTAGTGGGTAGGAATTTAATCAAATAATGATTAAATATTTTATCCTAAGTTATGAGTGGGTTTAATAATATTGCAAGAATTTTGGTCTTGAAATTAATTGTAAATCAACCAATCTCGTCATGTGGGATACAAATAAGTTCCTCTTTGAAACTTTTGTCATCCCTATTATATTATATGGTCATGAACTATGGGGGTGCAACATTTCTAGAGAATTTTAGAGGAAGATTGAGAAAATCCAGAAGCGGTTTATAACTTATAACCCCACAATTAAAAGAAATACACCTCTTCCTGTTCTCCTCATAGAAGTTGGTATTTCTCATATCTAGAGCATTGATATGACTAGGTACCTAATGTACAAGCATAAGATAAATAACATGGGAAACGAGAGACTTCTTAAAATTGCTTTAAACTCAAGTCAAAACCAACTACGCCTCAAGCGGTGTTGGTGTAAAGATACCATGGCTTGGTCAAACCATTGGGGAACTAATGAAAACGAAATTTTTCATAACATTGACCATGTAAAAAATATTATTACTTCTAAGTTTAAAGAGAAATTCTGGTGTGAGGAAAATTCAGCTGTTAAGAGAAATTAAGATTCTATAAGAAGGTCATTAATCCTATCTTGGAAGATCAGAAGTATTTATCGGTAGTAACTAGCTCACTGAAGGAAATTAATATAGCCATGATGAGAATTAACTCTCATGGACTCCATAGCGAAACAGGGCGTTGGTCTATTCCTAAAACTACATGGGTGGAAAGGGTTTTCCATCTGTGTGTCTATGAGCGTTGAGGATGAAAATCAATTTCTCTTAGAGTTCCTTACTTACTCACACATTATATATGAGTTTCATAGTATTTTTTACAATACAAACCCTTATAACCTCCTAATTTGTCAAAACTATAGTGAGCTTGGAAAGATTCTTGGAAATATTTTTTAGCACATAAACAAGATTTTAAATTAAACCAATTATTATCCTTCTTAAGGTCTGATAGACCAAAGTTGGTCTCAGTGGATGTTAATAATCATCATCATCATCATCAATATAATATTATTCATGTTTATAGGTATTACACTGTATCATGATGCCATGGATTCAATGACAAAGAATATTCAATGATATACAATGAATGTGAATACGTGTGCGAAAAGAGTTATAAATGTTAATATAAATCTAACAAGGAAATAAAGTTTCCTTCCTCACGAACCTTTACTGCAGTGTAGAGAAGCTACAGAATACGTTTATGGATACTCACAAATCCCATTTACTAGAGCACAAAGTTACGTCTGCACAGTCTAATGAAGTGCTTAAAATACAGTCTACTCCAATTGTCTATTATGTTTGTTGTTACAGTTAAGTTGGTCGTAAATATTATATATGGCTACTTCCAGTGGTGGTCGTTGTGCCCGTGGTAGAGATATGAGTTTTTTGGTGCAATTGCATAACCCCTCCAACATAAATAGTATCATTAATAGCGCAAGACGTAGTGGAAGTGGAAGTGGCGGCGATTATTGGGAGATCTCTCCCTCATCAACCATCACCAGCATTAAGTTGCTGAATAAGCTCAATGTAAAATATCTCTCTGATTTAGGAGAGAGAAATGAGAATATTGGTCCCAATGAGATAACCAGCTACTATACTTGTTATATTTTGTTTGTGTTCAAAGCGTTAATAGGAAGGCGATAACAGTTTAATAAAGAAAAGGGATATTACTCCCACAGGTCAAGGTGTCCATTTCTGTTAATGGGTCAAATCTGCGATGGAGAGGCAATTTTTCAGATGAAAAAAAGGAAGGCCATAACAGTTTAATGTTTCTAATAAGGCACTAAAGCTGCTTTGGGTTTCTCCGGTTTCAACCATGCCTTTAAATGATTTTTCGGTGTGCCTCGTTATCCATTTGAAGGGTAAGTCTGAAGGTAACAGTGATTACCAGAAGGATTCAAATCTGTTGGAATCTGTATGTTTTCTAATTAATGATTTCTAATGTTAATTAGTTATTTTGCACACCACTGTGATGTAGGCTCGGATAGTGTTCAAGTAGCATCAATGAGTAACGAACTGAGTAATATGAAACATACCTACAACATTTACACTTCTTATCATTCTTGTGTGCATCCTTTACCTTGGCCTCTTCTTAGTTTTGTCGGCATCCTTTACCTTTTGAAGTCTCTAAATGCCTGGGGAAAATTTTTCTTGCAAAATACTACAACATTCTCGGTTTGTACTTGGGCTCAGTTGGTTATCAATAAGTGTTTACATGGCGTATAAGATATTGAACATCGCCAAGAATCTTGTTGTCCTCGTTGCTCCTTCTCGGCCAACTTCGAAAGAGTATATACCTTTCCAATATCAATGATCAAGCGGCTTTGCGATCTCATATTAATCTTGTTCAGTTTTATTGGTTCGATCCGAGGAAGAAGGGTGAGGATCCCGCTAGGGTTATCAGAGAAGGGTTGGCCAAGGTTTTGGTGTTCTACTATCCGCTGGATAAAAAACTATGAGACGCACCTGACTATAAGCTCATGGTTGACTACACTAGCGAAGGCATGTTGTTTGTGGAAGCACTCTTGACACTATTAAGCAATAAATTCAAATGAAGGGTTCATCATACAAGTATTTGGTGTATGGTAACAAACATACACACTTTCCTCTGGCACCTCCTCGGACTCTTTTGATCAATACAAAGCTATGGTTGTTTTTCCTTCTACATCGTAAGCTCAACAAGAAGTTTCCATTGTAATAATGCAAAACAATTATAACGTAGGTCGCGTCGATTTCAATGAATGGTCATTTTTAATATTAATAACTTTAAATCTACAACTTTTAAATTTTTTTGAGATGTAGGTATGGGACGGATATTAGAATGAATTCCTTTTTTACATATTAACTTTGTATTTTTTATTTTTTTTTTTATGTTAAAAGGATATGAGAAATTCTGTAGAGATGTAGGTATGGGATGGATATTAAAATGTATAAAATGTGTTTTTTTAGGAGTAATTTTGTAGTGTTTTATGTTAAAGGATATGACTTAGTTGTATAGTATAAGGATAAAAAAATATAATATTATGAGCAACTATATATGCCTTTTATAAATAAGGTTTATGTTAAAACATATATTAGAACAATATTTATAATGCTTTGTATTAAAAACAATATAAGTATATTATATAATAATTGTATTAATAATAACATTATATAATAAGCATAAAGAATTTGAAATATTAAGTTTACTTTGTTTGTTAAGTTGGTGCTTATAGTTGTCAAGGATAAATGTTGTAATAACACGGTTGCTAAATTTCATAGCTTCATCTTTTTCCAAGTCAAGTGACATGGGAAACGATGCTAAGTTTGGCATCAACCATAAGGCACCCAACCAAATTTTTCAAGGAGGCTAAAGCATACTACATTTCCACTTGCATGCCCCTGAGAACAGTCATAATGGTATGGGATTCAACCCTAAACATAAAGGCTAAGAAAATGATTCATTGCTTCTAGTGTAAAACTTCCATGAACCTAGTTAGTTTCCATATGTTTCTTTTCACTACTCTTACCATCACATAATTTTGAAAGTTGAACCTACTACTAACCCCCACACTTCTTCCACGTCCTTCATGTACTACTTTATAATAGCCTACTGCTAATGAATTAGTGGCATGTATTATATTACATAATCACAACATTACTTCATTTTAGTAATCAAAATATAATTAGTGACATATATTTCAGTGCCATAGCGGTATTTCATGATGCTCAATCCATTTTTACCAAAATAAGGATTTCATCCAAAAACCACCGAAAGTCCAAAAAGTGGAATAAATACACAAGTGGCCCGATCCGATTCATGGACGGTCTCATGGTGGTCCAAGTCCTCATGGGAATCTTCAATGTTTCTCATCCTCTCGGGCTGATCCCACCTCCCCTTTGAGTTCTAGATCAGTTCTTTGTTGGAATCCTTCCTCCATAAGGGAGGAACGAGATGGTGCTCCTTCAGAAAATCACAGGACTTGTTCACCAAAGCCAGATCAGGTGAGAGGTAAGACAGAAACATTGTCCCAATCCATGTTATCTATCTAGGAAATGTAGATGGGACTCAAGATTATGAAAGCAGTATTTGTGGGGACCAGTGAATCTATATGCACAATATTTACTAAGGTTGTTAAAATAATGAGTGTAAGGTTCAATCCTTCTAGATCGTCTAATTTTTAAAAAAATATATATTCTTTTTTAACTTAATTTTAATATCCATTATGTCATATTATTAATCAATGTTATATTATTTAAAAACCAAACTATTAAAAAATGTTATTTACTTATTGAACACCACTAAAACAAAACTACTTAAAAATATGATTTACTTACCTAGCACCACTCACAATAATCGTTTGAAGTACTCTCTTGTCTTATTAAGAAGCCTTTCCTTCTTACTTTAATCATTTTCAATCTATCAAAACACACTATTGTTAACACTTTCAATCTATTAAGCTCATAGTGTTTTAGTTTTTATACATTTTCCTTTATGCCAAAGGCAGGTGGCTAACGTAGGTTTTGAATTGTCATTTTCAAGATGTCATATTGATTTGCTTTTATATTCTTACTTTTAATACATTTTCCTTTATGCCAAAGACAGGTGACTAATGTAGGTTTTGAATTGTCATTTTCAAGATGTCATATTGATTTGCTTTTATATTCAAGGTAAATAACTAGGGATGGAGTTTCACCCTCTCAACATGAGGTTTAATTTTTATTTTTATTTGCCTTTAGTTTCATATATAAAATTAAGACTTAACCTTTTTTTATGTGTAAGTACATAATCATGATCCTTTGCTGCAGTTTCAGTGATAACTGAAATAGTGTAACCAAAAAATTAATAATAAGTTTAGAACGCTTTTGTTTTTTATACCTTTCTTTTCATATAATTTTATTTTTAAAAATAATAATAATATTGAAACTACTTTTTTATTTTTTTATCTCTTTTTTCATACAATTTTATTTTTATAAAATAATAATAATAATAATTTATTTTTATACACCACCACAATAACAACTAACAATAACAACTAACAATAATAATGTTTTAGAACTGTTTGTTTTTTATACATTTCTTTTCATACAATTTTGTTTTTATTTATAAGATTCTATTTTGGAACGATTTGATTTTTCTACATTTCTTTTCATACAATTTTTTGTTTTTATTTATAAGATTCTGAAAAGCATTTGTCCTCTTCAAATATCGTCTGGTCAGTTCTGTTTTATTTGGTCATCGTTTTCTCAAATTATTCTGGTTTGTAGGTCACATGGCCCGTATAGTAACCCACCACTTAATATCCTCATAGAAGATAGACGCACAAGTGGAGGTATCGTTAGCATTTGACCTATTGAACATAGAAGATAGACTTATAACAAGTATTATCAAATCATTTTTATATACTTTGATATATAATTATAAATTATTTAAACGTTTAAGTAAAACAAAGTTCATTTTAAGTGATGTTAATAGTTACTATCATTTTAATTATCGAAAAAAATCAAATTTGAATATATATATGAAATAATGATGTATTTAATATTTCATTATGATTAATAACTAAATAATGTTTATTGGTTGTAACATGAATGGTTGAGAGGATTGAGTGTTACTTTCTCCACCAAAATTTAATTCTTATAAGTTTGAAGTTAATCTAACTTTAAATATTTTTTTTATAACTTTTAGAAAAACATTTATTAATATTATTATAAATTTTAAAATAATATTTGTATTCTCTTCATTTTTGGCCCACAAAAAATGGACTTCAAAAATCCTAGATATACATACTTCATATTTTTAATTTTTTATCATTTTATTTATATCCTTATCTCCCAACTAATATATAAAACTCTTTTTTAATTTTTTCAACATGAATACATATTTACATGGATACATATTTGATTGTTTATGATTTACTTTACATATATTTCTTTTTATTTACTTTAAATAATTTTGTTTTTCTTTAATATTAAAATAAGTTTTTCATAAAATATTTTTTTTTATTTTCTTTTTTCTTTTAAATTAGTTTACTTTTGTAAATATAATTAATACAATTTACATCTTCCACATTTTTAATTATTTTTATTTTTATTTTTATTTATAATATAAATAAAGTTATTTGCATCTTTGCACCCAAGTATAAAGGAGATTTTGTAGCTGTTGTCGATATTATGTTGTAAACTTTGTTACTAACAGAATAATAAGAAATAAAAAAATTAATTATCCCCCAAAACCATGTATAAGGAAATGTTGTACTGTCCGTTCCTGGCAAAATAAAAAATTTGCACCCAAGTATAAAGGAGATTTTGTAGCTGTTGTCGATATTATGTTGTAACCTTTGTTACTAACAGAATAATAAGAAATAAAAAAATTAATTATCCCCCAAAACCATGTATAAGGAAATGTTGTACTGTCCGTTCCTGGCAAAATAAAAAATAATAAACAATATTATATGTCGGCCACAAATAATATTAAATTTTAATAATAAAAATATTATATGTGGACCTTAAATAAAAAGATGTGTCTTTTGGTTCAAATCAAATCAAATTTTTAGTTATTGATTAATTTTCTTAGTATTTTTACATAAGTTTAAGATCATTGATTAATTTTCTTACTATTTCTACTTTTATTATTAGATCCGTGTTTACATTTTGTTGTAGTAGTTCACTTTATACATTTATTTTATAGTGGGTGTACTTTATTATGTCTATAGGTTTTTTCCTCAAAAAATAACTATACTTTATTTTTGTATATGTAAAAGTAGTACAGTAGAAAAAAGGATTTCCTTCTCATAGTCAAAAGAAGAACATGGGTCAAACAAGCTTAACCACAATAGAGAGCCATGGACAAAAGAGTCACCAACTGAAAATGGAAGATCAAATAGCCAATGGATAGGAAAGGAAGATGGTCCCAAACAAAAACAAAAACAAAAAAAAAAACTGGACAAAATATTATAGATTTAAAGTGAAGGCCCCATAATGAGCCTTAGTCAAAATTTTCCTAGAGGCTACCCTTCGTGGCAAGAGAACCAGTAGACCAAACCTCAAAAAAGATGAATCCCTTCGAGGCATGAAGGGCCCGCTTTGATAACACATTGGCCTGATAGTTCTGCTCCCAAAAACTCTGGGAGAAAGAGATGTTTTTAAAACCATCTATCAGCGATCTAATTTTTTCCATCCATGCTACAAGGTAAATGAGCCTAATATTCTGAGAGTTAATGGCCAATTCAATGATAACACTGGAGTCTCTAAAAATGTGTATCCCATCCAAACCAAGACATCGGGAAAATTAAAGTAAGATCCATAATGATAATAGCTTCCCCTTCGTGTTGGATATAGCATCATAGCTCATCCATAAATCGTAATAACATTGATCATCAATCTGGAGGACAACCCCAGCCCCACACTGAAACTTCTACGAGGCCCCATCAAAAAAACCCACAATTTTGTGGACAGGACACAAGTCTTTAAGAATCATGGTTTTATGTGGAAGCCCGCCAATAGAGGAGAGAACCTGTGTTGAGTCCAAAAATTCCTCCAGTTCCTTCAAGCCTACACGAAGACCCTATAGTCCTCAAATATTCGCTTATTCTTGCAAAGAAAGATTTCCCAAATGATGAAGCATGGTAAAGTGTACCACTGTGGATACCCAATTTTCCATGCAATGAAGCATTCTGATAAAGTATTTCCGTTCCAACATAACTGTTTCTTTACCAAGCTACCAACATCCTTCAAGATAGATTTAGAAAAACAACAGGATACAAATAGATGGAAAATAGATTCTTCATCCAAGCCACAAAGGAGACAAAGGTTAGGACCAAAGAAACCTCTTTTTAGGAGATTGTCCCAGGACAAGATGTGGTTTTCTTGCGCCAACTAGCAGAATAAAAGGATACATAAAGGAACCTTCCACTTCCATATGTTATGCCACCAAAATTAATTCACCTATAGATTGTTAGGAAGATGTTGGTAAGCTAGTTTAACCGATATAATCCCTAGTTCCTTGATGTATGACCACTTCAAATTATCAAAGCCACCATTCTAGAAAATCGAACCACATCGATGACCTCTGATATAGGAAGACCATTCGACCCCCATCGAACCATACAATTCCAATTGTACAGTAGTAATCCATCCTTGAGTTGATGTCTGACCAAAGGGAGGCATAGCAATGTGATAAAGTGTAAAAAATACTTTGTTATGTATATGGAACAATATATCTGCATACAACTGATAGTGAGAAGGGCCACCAATAATTGGGTCTTCACCCACATGGATAAAATGACCATCACCCACAACCCACGACAACCAGGATCCAAAATTTTTATAGGATTGAAGGAGGCCATCCCAGAAATTTAATATCCCGCGGTCTGGATTTTTGAAGCACCGAATCCACTAAATAATAAACAAAGGATTAATATATTTTTTATGAATAACACTTGTCCATAAATTGTTTCTAGAGATGACCATCCACAAGCTTTTATCCCTCAATGCAAGTGAGAATAAATGCATTTTTTTGAGGCCCCAACCACCTTTAGTCACTGGTCGAGCGATGATCTCCCATCTTACTAGGTGGTATTTGGTTCTATCTGGGGTGCCAGACCACATGAAATACAAACACAGAACGGTTAAGGATCACTCGACCCCCCAATGATAACCACCGCCAGCACCAACGTTTTATCCATTTGTCAAATCTTTTCAATAACCTCTGCTAGTCCCCAACTTTATAACGGTTTGGATTTAAGAAATACCCAAGGTATCGAGTACCACCATCAAAATGGCTAGTCTTTACCTACAACAAATCCTTGATCTCTATTAAATCTTGATCGAAAACCTCATTTACCAGGAGCCGGGGTAATAAAATCTGGGATCGATTCGTTGGTGGCCTCCTTTGCAGGAATGGAAGGATTTCAGACTCCCTTATAAAAAATGAAGCACTAGTCAAGGTGAATTTCCCCATCGCATCTCCCTTTACTTCCATATCCTTTATCAATTCACTTTCTTGATCATTTAGCAAAGAGACAAAGGAAGGGATGAGTGAGTTTAACTTACTTAGAAAGGGTTGGTCCACCAACAAATAGGATCAATAACAGAAGAAAAATTTGACTAAGGATCCAAGCTTCCTTCACCCGACTCATCAGACGACCAGGGTGTTGCATCTTTAGATTCACGATCTGTCTTCGAACCAGACGTAGTACAATTTTTTCCATAAATGGCCAATTTCCTTGCATTTAGTACAACAGAAAGGAATCCCCCAGTAGTTCAGTGGCTGGGTGAAATTCCAACCACGACAGTCGATCACAATCTTCTGGCGCAAACCCTTATGCATGTCTATTTCCACCATAATGCAACCCATACGCTTGTCAACCCCAAACAACGTCTCGGGATCTAGATGTATGAACTGACCCAAGTGGTCCCCAATGGCAGTTAGAGCTTCCCAGATCTAGAGCACCAGTGGTAAATATGGCAATAAAACCCATATATGGTGAGATTTTAGACCCTTTGTTGTAGGTTCGAACTCATAATGCCACCGACGTAATATCAAGCTTCCATGTCCTTTTAGCCAGATTGTTTTTAGGACAAAATTAGTGTGGGATTCCATCCTAAAGATGAGTCCATTACATCCTTTCTGAAACACATAAATAGTGGGACTGTACCCCTCGATAGGTCCCCATACCCCCGTAGCCAAAGCCTTTATTTCCTTACAATCCATAGCCTTATAGCTAAATTTCCCCACAAGCCCAAGTAGGGTCATCCCTATGACTTCTTCCATCCCAATTCCCTCGCCAAGCAAAATATTGTCTTCGTCCTGACGAAGCTCCCACTTTACAAATTTACTACTAATGTGTTTCTTAGTTGATTTGCTTATGAATATGTGAGAGGACTCGCCACCCTGAAACCCCTTGGGGTTGACATTTGAGCGAGAAAATAAAGAGTCGTCATTATCATTGACTTGGACCTTGTTTCCCTCCAAAGGCAGGTTTTTTCTCAAAATTCCACCAGTTTCGGCCGCCACAAGACCCTGGATAATGTTGGTCGAAGAGCTATGCCTAGGAATTATTCTATAGATCGAATCGAGGTCGAACCAGAAATAAAGTTCATCCGAGCCATTGTACCTCCCAAGGAATGCGATGGGTGAGACATCTTTGGTTATTCTTTTCTTTTTTAAATCTGATACATTGAAAAACACATGATCCCCATTCCACTCACTGGGAGGATGACCCACAACTAAAAGACACAAGAAAGAACTAGCCGCCATATGAGGAGAGATAGAATGCGTTCATAAATACTCATGCTCAAAGTTGAGGAGAAATACGACGCAGATACCAAAATGGTCCAATGATTAATAGAAACAACCCTCAAGGCAAAAAATGCCTACCAAAAGATTCCAAAGAGCCAGTTATTTTGTGTAATCCCAAGGGTAAGGTGGATGTCCACCACCAAAAGTACAGGCTTAAGACCCCCACGAGTTAAACACTTGAAGACCTAGCAGAAAACCCATCCACCAATGGAAATGCTCCACTTTTGAAGACAAACCCTATGACCATGAAATTTCAAGCCCTAAATCCCTTCATACCCAGTATCACATGCATTCTTTCACCCTTTCAGACCCACACTTTTGTATATTGAAACCCTAAATTCTGATGACATACAAAAACAAGCTTTTTTTTAATAGTATAGCTTCCATTGAATCACAAAAAATGACACTTTATTATGTCTATAGTGTATATAGTAATTGCTCAACTCTATTAGTTTGTTCCCTATAAACAATATTTGCGAAAAACCTATAATTTAACATAGTAATCTTGGTTTGTTTTGCTAATGTCTACATGGGGCTTTGGTGTCAAGGACCGAGATAGATAAACATAAGCAAAGTTGCAAATATAATTTATTGCAAATTGGTTTTAATGGTGCAATTACATTGGAAACTTGAGTTTCTTCCCCATTTCTAGGTACATTTCATTTAATGTGAACATGCAATGTAATTCACGCTCCCTTTACCATATATTCATATCTTCACATGATAATGGTTAAAATCAATGCAACCTATTCACTTTAAAGTATATTATTATTGGAATTAATGGACTATATTATTAAAAACTAATTAATCAAATTATAGTAGAAATTGAAATGTTTCAAACCATTTCATAGTAAATTGTTATTCATATGTTGATATTTATATAAAGTTAATATTAAAATATTCTGCTTGAGGTGAATAATGAAATTTCTTATGTTTTAATCTCCATTTTATTGAGTGTTGTTTAGTCTAAATATATAATATAGTTCACCCTCACTTTTAATATTTATTTATATCTTCACATCATTATTGTTTAATTATATGCAACTTGTTCACATTGAAGTATAATATTTCTAGAAACATTGCACTATATTATTAAAAATTATTGAATCAAATTATATTTGAAATTGAAATGTTTCAAATTAAAATGCAATGTTATTGATAAGTTGCTATTTTTATAAAGCTAATATCAAAATATTTTACTTATGTTTAGTATTTCTTATATTTTCATTTAAATTTTATTTGATGTTGTTTAGTCACAATATGTCATGCAATTCACTTTTCCTTTAACATATATTTATATCCTTCTTTTGTGATAGTTATTAAAATCAATGCAACTTATTCAATTTAAAATCTAATGTTATTAGAATCAATGCATTATATTATAATGTTTTTTTTTAAATTATTAACTTATTGAATTAAAATTTAGTTGAAATTGAAATATTACATAATACATTTTATTAATCGACCTTATCTTAAAAAATAGTGGAATAAAGTTGAAATTTAAATATTTCAAATAACTTTATGGTACATTGTTATTAACATGTTATTATTAATAAAAAAAGTTAATATTAAAATATTTTATTTAAAGTGAATAGTAATTTTTGTTATATTTATTTTATTTATTTAATATCACTAAAACTAATATATTAATTTATTTTCAAACATATTAATAAAAATTAAAGTCAAAAAGTTAAAAATATTAATATTTTTTAAAAATAAAAAAATAAGAAAATAATATTTGAAAAAAAAGCATTTTCTTAAAAGTTGACATTTAAAAAAAAGCATAAATGATCAACTCTCTTCTCCACAATGCAATGGTATTAATCACAATTATTTTTATAATCGCATGTTAGCAACAATGCTTTTTTTTTATTATTTTAATTTTTTTTCTTTGATATTATTCATTTTTCACAATGATATTAATCAGAATTATTTTTATAATTGTATGTTAGCAATAATGTTTTTTTTTGTTTATAAATTTTTTCCTCGATATCATTAATTATTTATAAGTTGTTGAAATTAAAATTGAGATCTCAAACTTATGTAGTTATTTTTATTTAATCTAATTTAATTTTTATTTAATCTAACATGTTTTTTTTTTAAAACAAGTAAACATGCAACATGTTTTCTTTGTTTAAAACAATGTAAACATATAATTATGAGATGTGTTCTTTTATCATTAACTATGTTATTATTTTGATTTTTGTTTGTGTAGAGGTTTATTTATTTATTTATTTATTAAAAAGTCATATTTATATGAAAAATAAATAAAAAAATTAATTGCAATATACTAAAACAAAAATGAATATCCAAACTACTACAATACTACATTTTTGAATCATAAATCTCTTAAGTGTCCAAATTACCATGATCAACAAAGCTATAAAAGGGCATTGTAAATATGCTATCAACAAAAATGATCTAATATGTTACATAAACATATTGACCATACAAAGTGAATATATTTATTTAAAAAAAAAATTCAATAAACCAAAATCCACGAAAAATGAATATCCAAAGAATTACAATGCCACAAAGAACTACAATGCCATAGTTTTGAAGCATGATCTCTTGAGTGTCCCCCAAGTATGGTCAACAAAGCTATAAGAAGCCACTGTAAATATGCTATCAATAAAGAGTATACAACATGTTACATAAATATAGTAACAATGCAAAATGATTATATTTGTTTTATTAAAATAACAATAAATAGACCAAATAATTTAAATGCATATCAAATAATTTAGATAAATGTTACTATGCAAATGTCATTTAATTATTATATAATATTAATGATGTAAGTTAGATAATTTTAATATGCATATGTCATTCAATTATTATATATTGTTAATAATGTAAGTCATAACAATACAAAATGATTATATTTGTTTTTGTTAAAATAACAATAAAAGGACCAAATAATTTGATTGCATATCAAATAATTTAGATAAATGTTAATATGCAAATGTCATTTAATTATTATATAATATTAATGATGTAAGTTAGATAAATGTTAATATGCACATGTCATCCAATTATTTATATATTGTTAATAATGTTATAGCCTGTTTTTGTTTTCTATTTTTGAACCATTCGCTTGTCTTAAAAATATGATTTTTCTTATTGTTTTCAAGTTTTGACCTTGGTTTCTTTTAAAATATTTTGATTTTAGCCTTATGTTTATAGTTGATTTTATAGATTTTCTTTTTAATTTTTGCTTGATTTAATTAATTTCATGGTTTTTATGGGCTTATAGGATGCACATATTTCTAAAAGGTTCTAAAGAAATATCATAAGACATTACTTAAAGTTATTTATCAAAAAATAGCACTTGGTTTGGATTTTTGGTTAAAAAATCACAAAACAGGATTCATGTAGCGCTAGCCAGAAAAAGTTACTTACACTAGCACGCTACAGGAAAGTCGCGAGTGCCAAAATAGTCATTTTTCAGTCTGATTTTTTTGGGGGTTTCATCCCTGAGGTATTAACCACATCAATTATCACATTTGATACGTGTTTTGCCAAGTTTATCATTGAAACAGGTTTATGGTCGTCGTATGAGGGAGATCGTGGCATCTGTATGCAAATTCATGCAAATGATGACAGTGAGTGGAACGAGGCATAATTTTCAGGAATAGGTTCCTAATCTAAAGATTACGAAGGAATTGAATGTCGTGGTGGAGGCATATTGCTGAAAAATCGGAAATTTGACAGTTGAAGGAAGAATTAGGGATTTCCAACAGTGACAGTTAGAAGCGATATGGAGGGTTAAAGACAGGTGGAATGTGCAATTCGACACCTAACCTGTCAAGGGATCAACTTCTAGTGCCTATATCAAGCTTTAAATGAGGTATCCCGCATGACCTTTGTCAAGGTTGGTTAACAGTGGGGTTTTTCCTGATAAAGCCCTATTATGTTAAAATTTCAAAGGAAGACGTGAATTTACTTATTCAATAAGCTTTCAATGATAAGATATAAATCAAAATATCTTAATGTGCATCATTTGATTTAGTAAAATTCAGAGCAGCAATGTTGTAGATGTTTGATTCTGGTTAAGCCAGATTATTGAAACTTGGCACAAAGCATTTCTTGAACTCGTGATAGGATAGACTGTGTAAAATTGAAGATAAACAGACTGTGAGAGTTCAAAGGAAAATTGACTGCCAAGACTGTGCAAACTTGAAGAAAAATAGGCTGTAAAATTACTAACATGTGCTGAAAACCATACAGAAGATGAAGAGGAGTGCGAAAACTAATAGGGTCGAGCCCACTGATCTCAGTTGGATAGACAAATTTTCAGGATGTGCTGAACTGTTTGAAAATGCTGGATGGATGATATTTTTTAAAAAATTGATGGATACAATGTTGAAGTCTCTCACAAGTTTTCTCAGTGTTATGACAAAGATACTGTATCTTTTGATACTATGAAATTAAGATTGACTATAGATTTGGTGGCTGAGGCAACAGGGGTTAAAAATGAAGGAGAACTTTGGTTTAAGAAAGTGCCATTTACTTTTAATGCACAAAGGTATCTGTTGCCTGGTATTGTTCCAGATTGGGGCAAGGGAGTGCCTATCCATAACTTTAGAGCTGAATGGGTAGAACCTATTAATATTTTACAAAGTTATATTACATGTGAAGGAAGGTATGCCTTTGTTTTTAAATACCATTTCAGGTTCCTTCAACACCTTAGTAGTGAATCAAAGATGAACTTGTCTTTCTTCTTGCTAAAGAGCCTACAGAAGATGTCCAATAGAATCAAAGAACACCAAGATCATACTAGATAGTCCATTTTTCACCATGGACTAATTAAACTCATTATCAATAGTGTTTTGCAGAAAGAAGGGGAAACCTGAGAATATTTCATTTTTTGGTCAGGGTTTCAGAATAGTCAAGAAGGACACTCTACTAGAAAGCAAGCTGATAAAGGACAGACCTTGAACAAGAAATTAAGACAGAGAACAAAGGTTGAAAATCAAGATTGTGTCAAATTAGAGGAAGTTGCAGAACCTGCAGTAGAAGATTGCAAACCTAAGCAGCATCTAGATGACAGTGAGAACAAAGACTTACAATTTACTAATA
This sequence comes from Pseudotsuga menziesii, assembly GCA_001517045.1. Classification (NCBI taxonomy): domain Eukaryota; kingdom Viridiplantae; phylum Streptophyta; class Pinopsida; order Pinales; family Pinaceae; genus Pseudotsuga; species Pseudotsuga menziesii. The sequence continues at coordinate 84,774 of LPNX011192841.1, forward strand.
AGGAGACTCAGTCTATTCAGAATGATGCACCAGCAGAGGCATTTGTTGATGAAAATATTGTACTTACAAAGAAAGTTTCAGGTGATGAAGATGATACTAAAGTCCAATAGCAAAGTTCAATTACAGTCTTGTCACAGGATGAAACATACCTGTTTGAGGAGGATAAACTTCCTATATTGATGCAACTAGGGTTTGTACTAAAAAAAAATTCACAGCCACAATGATGAGGTAGCATTACCAAAGATAAAGAAACTAAGGTTGCTAAATCCTAAGTTGAACAAAGAAAAAAGTAACAGTAAAAAAATGAAGACAAGGTGACACTAGAAGAAGTTTCAAATCCTGAAAATAAAAACTCTAAATTTGAAGAGCATGTTAATGATAGTGAAAGCAAGACTTTACAGTTAGAAATCAAGGAAGCTAAGTCTCTTGAAGATGTTGCACCTGCAAAGAAAATTCCAGATGTAAAATAAGATATTGAAGTACAAAAACAGACTTAGACTGATAGAAGACTTGGAGTGTGCAAAGATTGTTGAGAATTCTGCTCTGTTTTTCCTATTTCAGGTTATTGAAATTGAATGTAGACCACGAGCTGATGGAGATGAATTTTAGAAAACAAAAAGAGGTTTTTGTTAACAAGATACCCATTCACAAAAACCTCTCTCAGTTTTGCAACAGCTGTCAAGGTTTGAAAGATTCAGTTTAATCTTTAGAGCCTATTTTTCAGGGTTTTAAAAATATTTAATAATTTCCTGTTTTAGTGTTCATCTTGCTGGGCATATTATGATTGATTGGAGATGATGTTTTAAAAACCAAGAGAGGTTTTTGTCCATAACGAACCCATTCACAAAAACCTCTCTCAGTGTTTACACAGGTGTCACATATTGAGAGATATGGAGGCTTCTTTGACATCTATTTTTCATAAATTCACCATGTTCTTTGGCTTCATTTCTAACTTGTTTAGCTACACAATTGGTAATTTCATTGCTGGTTTATAGTTTTTATGCTTGTAGTGCTTGCCATTTGTGGATGAACTTCAATGTTATTTTCTGTTGGATACATGGTTATTATGTTATGCATCTCACATTTTCTTTATTTGTGATTTAGTTCTTATTTGGATTATGAATGTCTTGTCACCAAACTTCACAACCAAACCTTTTAAAAACCTTAAAAACCTAGTTTTGTTTGATTGAATATTTGAGATTATATTGGCTTGTTTCTTTGTAGTCTGGATACAATTTCTAGAATAAACAAATAATGTAAGTCATAATGTTAATCATGTAAGTCATATATACAATTGATGGAAGTGCATAAACAAATAATGTAAGTCATAATGTTAATCATGTAAGTCATATATACAATTGATGGAATTGCATATGTGATTATTGTTATAAAGGTTTATTTTATTTTAAGATAATATATGGGTGGTTGCACCAAGGAATGAAAGACAAATGGCATAGTGATAAGTTCAAAAGGTTTCAAGTATCTTAAAAAAAAATTAGGTCAAGTCTAATAATTTTCAAGTATGGTTTCAACTAGTAGATAGGTTCACTGTACCAAAACAGTTAATAGACTTGACCAAAACGATTGTGCAAGTTGAATATAATTTATAAAAAGACAGAGTACGGTGGTGGATCACGAGAGAACAATAACTCGCATCCTGCTAGAGATTACCAATGGAATCAGAAAGCGTTAATGGCGTATCATGCAGGCCTCCGCATGTTGTTGCAGTTCCAATTCCGGCTCAGGGGCATATTACTCCCATGTTTAATTTCACAAAGAAGCTTGCAGCCAAGGGCGTTATTGTCACGTTTGTTCATACAGAAGCTTGTTATTTGAGCATCGCTGAAGCCCATAACGGACAGGACCCTTTCTCCCACGCCCAGAGCTTGGGTTTAGATATCCGCTCCGCTCAGATTAGCGATGGATTGCCCTTGGAATTTGATAGGTCGTTGAATGCGCAGGAGTTTATAGAATCCTTCCAGACTAAAATCATACCGGATGTTGAAGAGCTGATCGCCCATCTCATGGACAAGGAGCCTCCCGTATTGTGTATCCTAGCAGACAGTTTTTTTGTTTGGCTTGACCGCGTAGCAAAGAAATTTGGGATTTCTCATGCTTCGTTCTGGACGGAGGCAGCAATGGTCTTTTCAATCTATTATCACTGGGATCTGCTGGTGGAAAATGGCCATTGTCCATTTCTGAAACGTAAGTAATTTTCCCATTAGATCCTTGAAAGAAAGAAAAACGATACTTCTTTATTTGATTTGATTTTGAATGAGGAACATAAGCTATTTGAAGTCTATAGTCTGAAAATGATCAAGCTCAATCTTCTTGTTTTGTGCTTTTGCAGAGGATGAGGATGAAAACATAATAAACTACATACCTGGAGTTTCGGCTTTAAAGATAACAGATCTTCCATCTTATTTTCAGGAATTGGATGTATCAAGTAGAACACACGAAATACTATATCAAGCATTTCAATCGGTTCGAGGAGCCGATTGGATTATCTCTAATACCGTTGAAGATTTAGAAATCCGAACTATTGCAGAACTACAGTTGGGAAAGCCATTTTGGTCTGTCGGTCCTCTGCTTCCTTCAGCCTTCCAAAAAGATCTCAATAACGAAACATCACACACCAACATGTGGCCTGAATCTGACTGTAGCAGATGGCTGGACTCCAAGCCACAAAATTCAGTGATCTATATTTCTTTTGGAAGCTATGCTCAGGTTTCTAGAGCCCAGATAGAAGAAGTGGCCATTGGGTTACTTGAAAGCAAGCAACCGTTCATATGGGTAGTTCGTCCCGATATCATTACCTCCGGAATTCAAGACATACTACCAGAAGGATTTATGGAGGAAACAAAAGATCAGGGTTTGGTGGTTCAATGGTCGTCTCAGCTTGAAGTTTTGTCTCATCCTTCCGTGGGTGGATTTCTTACACACTGTGGATGGAACTCCATTCTTGAGAGCTTATCATTCGGAGTCCCCATGTTGGCGTTTCCGTTATTTACAGATCAATTTACAAATAGATGGCTGATTGTAAAAGGCTGGGGAGTGGCCATGAACTTGGGTGGGAGTAGCAGGAGCTTCCAAAACTGCAAAACGCTGGTTGGTAGGGAAGAAATAGCAAGAACCCTCAAGAAATTCATGGATGCAGAAGAAGGGAGAAAAATGAGATTGAAGATCGAGCCTATTAGAGAAGTTATGACGAAGGCGGTGATGGACAGAGGCACCTCTGATAAGAATTTAGATTTGTTTATTGAAGCTTTAACGGCCAAAAGTCGTACTTAAGTTCGAAGAATATCGACCAAGTCTATGCCATGACTAGATCCACAGTTCTATTTGTTACAGGTTAATATTCGTCTTAAGTTCATTCACAGATTCCTTTATTTGTAATTTCGATAGCTTCTTTTCTTATTTATGGAATAGTTTCGTACCAGTTAATCTGTTTGCTTAACATGACAAGGATTTCATGAAATTGTGAACTTTAACCAAGAAATTAGAAATAATTGGGCTCTTCATCCACGCTGTATACAAACAGGTTCAAAGTTCTAATTACTAACAAAAAGAAATCTAGTCATGGCTAGTTCTACTGGCTGATGTAGCTTGAAGGGTAAACTACCGCTCTCGGGACAACCATAGCAGGAAAGCTACGAAGTAAACTGACAAGGAACAGGAACATCTGAACTAATTCATCTGAACTAATTGTGAAATATGGACATGACACAATGTCCCATTATCTTTGTGTAAAATTCATTTTTAGCAGCAATATCATCCATTTTAGCGGCAATTTACAGAACAATAGTTGCATCAAATGGTAATGCGGAGTTTGCTTAACATATTAATTACAAACGAAGTCAACCTAAAGAATAAATGACGTGTCTAAACTTTCCATGCAATATTCCAGAGAGAAGAAAATGTTCAATCTATAGATTCTCAAGAGGAATATAAGGCTGAGCCGTGAGTCCAAAGATCTGAAGATCTCTCTGTCATATAGTTATGAAATTGAATTATGTCAGAAGGTAAAACACAATTTCAATAATTACCACGCCATCCTATGTTATGCATATTCATATTTAATAGTTTACATGCATATACAATTATGAGAAAAAAGAACGTTTTTCACAATATTTTTTAACTAAAAGGCAATTCATGTATATTTATGATGAGTTGTGTAATTATAAACCTTAGAATAAGATATACAATGTTGGATTTACAACATTTTAAATATAATAGTGTATATCCTAATTTATATAGCTTTTATCATATTATTATTGATAAATCCTTTTATGGATGTCTATAGTTTGGTTGGTTGAGAGAAATAATTGGTATCTTCTTTATCTAAATTCAATTTTTATAAGTGACATGTCTATATGAAAAAACACTATAATCAATAAATGATGATGTTACAAGAAAATAGATGCACTAATTAAAATAATATTATTTACTAAGTCAACTTTGATCATTTTTAAGCTGACTTTGATGAAGTGACATAGTTAGTTAACTTTGATGAAGTGACACAATTGGTTAAGTCAATTTTGATAAGGGATGTGAAGTGACACAATTGGTTAAGTCAATTTTGATAAGGGACGTGGCTTTTGCCACAATCAAATTGAAAAAACTTTTGGAATTGGTATAATAAATAAAAATTGAAAAAACAAAATGTTATTTATTATGTTTTTTTTTTAAGTTTAATGAAAAATATTAACTATAAGATATTATAATATATATAAAATTTAAAAATCTATAAAAGTACACTATATCAAAAAAATTCTTGGCATAATTTCTTTTCACAAACCCATATAACAACATAAACCTTTCAAACCAAGAAATCAGCGAAGACGCAATAAAATATCATTTAGATAAGAATCCTCATATAGCATAGGAACCAAAATGTATCCAAATCCTGAACACCAACATTCAAATTCTAATTGTCGATGAAACATTGAGTAATTTCGGTGACCCATGGAACTCAATGTGAATGCAAAATTTGTTCGCACGTTTGTCATTTGTGCAGAAACCAGGTAAAACTACAGAATGTACACATTTGGCACTTGTACACAATGATTAGGGATGTGGGATGTCCATCGCTTTAACTTATGGATCGCCATTGGGTGAGTGCACAAAGTCGAGGGAGCTTTTAGATGCAATGGTAGATTGAAGCCAATGATTCAAGATCCATAAAACATAAATCATCCCAATCAATGCAGACCGTGCCAATCCTAGTCCCAAGCCTTCCAACATGCTTGCCAATTAGGATAGTTAAGTAAACCGTGTGCACGTTATGTTTCTCTAAAATGTGCACGCGTTATAGTGTACAAAAACACATAGCAACGTCTTCCGGCCAACCAAAACAAGGAAGGGTGAATGTGATTTGGGTGATAAAAGGAATAAAAACTCCACCTTGGTGATCAATCTCTTCACTGTGAGGTATTTACACCAAATCTTCACATGCTAGTTTCGCTTTTTTCAATCATTTATATGCCGTAATATAACCATCTGTTGGACCTAGTTAGTTATCCATTACAATTAATGAATTTCTACACAACAAACCTACATTATTATATATCCTAGAATACAATACTATCCAGATCGAAGAATCAATTCCATTTATCTATACAAATCTCCCAAGAACATTCATGCTTAATTATCCTAACTTATCTAAAAATCATAACAATCCTAAGCTATAATTTTATCTACAAATCAAAGATCCACATTGTATATCCCAACATTTATGCAATAATTACAGTACAATTCTCATGTACAAAATTAATAAAATTAATTCTTGAATAGATCTCTTAATCAACTTAGTGAAACTTTAGATACATTATTCCAAGTGGAATCTAAATCAAATCACATGTAAATCTTCATTATAGGGATAGTGGGATCAAATCCCTTTACGACAATAATTTTATGAGTTAACCGAGCCTTTAAGCAACCAATCAATTTATAGTAATAAGAACACATTACTTAAAGAAAAAGATCTGAATCAAATCACACGATAAACTACACGTCAAATATCGATGGATCGAATCTCTTTAAGTAAATAAATGAAATTATAATCCTATGATAATCAAAGTTAAACCAAATGCATTTAGAATCACAGACATAACCACCAAACTACACTACAGATCGTACCACTTAATTATTGTTTAATACAAAACGTTATGGATGTAAGCCCATGTCAAATGGATTCCACCATAATAAAAACATGCAATTCATCTTCTTAAACAGTTACAGACCCTACAGGGTATCTTAAATCTTACAAGAACCAAGAACATGTATAATATGGTTGTAATACCATGTAATGGCTACCATCGATTTAGGCAAAGTTTAAATCCATTTTCAAAGACGGGAATTATCACCATGATGAACCAACAAAACAAACAGAGTTTTAACTACTATCTTCAGGACCGTAAGACAAGCAAGGATGGTTGCCATTGATTTTTAAAAAAATTTACATGGACTAAAACCCTAAATCACAAACCATTAACAAAGTCGTATAGCTGAGACATAGTTAAACTAAATCAAAATTACTTTTAGAGAAGTGGTTGTAATTCCATCACGGATGGCTTCCACATTCTTCAAATAAAAACCCTTAATAGAAACAATATTGGAATGGGAATAGGTCCATGAGAGATGGCACCCAAAACCATTCCTACAGGTTTTAAGAAAACTCTTCCATATACTCAAAGCACTGTCGAGGAAATGGCTGGGTGAACCCTGAGGGTGGTATTACAAATGTACAGCATCAAAATTAAGAAATTTATCTTTTTGCATAGGTGGTTGCACTCATGGCCCAAGCATTTGCCCATATTTTACCTACAACAGACAAGTAAGAATTAGACTATATGCTATAGACAAACCTCAAAACCAAATAAAAGGATTTCTAGATAATTTTTGTGAATGGTTACCTAGGCATTTAAAAATGCAGGCCTATGAGGAGGTGACCCTGTCGCCTCCCTCTCCACCACCTTCATCCTGCACATTTTTGCAAGTTACAGTCATTTCTATGGTTGGAAAGATAAAAGAAATCAAGATGTATTTTCTTTAAGAACTTGGATAAACCCTTGCCTTGGCATTTGGCAGCAAGGGCGAGGGGTTAGCTCCTTCGGAGTACCCTTATCCCTCCGTAGCCTACAAACACCGAAAACATTTCAGTAAAATTTGAAAAAGAACTACTATAACCGTTTTAAAGTGTAGAGATAAGTTACCAAGCCTTAATTACGTGTCAAAGCAGACTATTTGCAAGGCAGAAGTGTTGGAAAGCTCATCAAAGCTCCGGTGTTGAAGGGCATATCGTTGAGGAAAGGATTTTGGAACCAGTTACCTTGGAAAGAACTAGACAATTCCATTAACATTGTGAGAACGGAGCAGAGTTCATCCGCTAAGACAAAGCAATTAACACAACAAAACCAGAGTAAGCATCAAATAGAGTAGAGCTCGGCTCTCAAATGGCCTCCGACCAAACAACATCACCAAATGAGGGCTAAGACAGAGTTAAGGATATTTTACAAACCCTACGAAACTGTAAAACCTCACCATCCAAGTGTAGGGCTGAGATCAAATTGTCATGCCAAATCACAGCCTTGTTGCACTGTCAACTCACATCTAGGTGTAATATACCGAATTTTGGACCTAATACTTATGGGCATGAACCCCATTGATTATGATGTCACCTTGATGTTTTATTTTGATATACTGGGTCAAAGACCACACTGCATATGAACATGATGATTTGTTTGATATATTGGGTGCAATCCAATTGCATATGATATACATATATGTCTTCTTGTTTTGGGCGTGAACCATGAAGAACATGATTGATGAGATGTTTTGTGTTGAGCGAGGAGCTCTGGAGCACCTAAGTACTTATATTTTTGTTGAGCGAGAAGCTCTGGAGCACATGAGTTTTGAGACATTTGTGTTGAGTGTGAAGCTCTCGAACACATGAAAAGATAATTTGCAAGTGTTGGGCATAATCCTTGGATCCTTTCCTGTTGATGTTGAGCATAAGATCTAGAATATCGGATCCTTGGCCATTGTATCCCTAGGTGTATCATATAACTACATCCTAGCATTAGTGTTGAGCGAGGAGCTCTGGAATTGCACTAAGTTTGTAACTCCCTATTTTTAGCGTTGAGTATGGGCTCTCATAAGCGCTAGGAGTTACTAAAAAGAATTAATGATTCCTAAGTGAAAACGACTCGAGAAAAATATTTATCTCATGTGACTTATTTATAAGTGATTAAATGAAATTTTGAATTTCTGTATTCTCATCAAGTACTGAAGAACTACCATGTTATACAAGGGAATCCAACATGCATGTATGTTTAGAGTTGCCTAGCCTAATAGACCTAACCATCTACCTAATGACCTTAATGAAGAAAGTATCATAAGTCTAGGGATCACAATATGTAATACCCTAAGAAAAATGTTATCACAATATTTTATATAGAGCATGTATAAAGAGTACACATAGTAATAATATTAATAATGTAAGAAAGAAGGAAAAGTCCCATCTACTATTATTATTACTAAGAGAAAATTAAATATTATAATACCTACAAAAGTTCAATTAGGAACTAGTTAAAAGTTCGTAAGTTAAAAATATTAAAAGTACCTAAATTAAATTAAAAAAAGGTTAAATCAAGAAATCAAAGGATTCTTGATTTAACTACCCCTTTGACTGAAAAGTTTGTCTACAAAGTCCCAAGCCAAAGAGAGGCTTGGAGATCTCTTCCATCGTTTTGGAGTCATGATTCTACATGGTTATTGTCAAGAGAGTTCTTGGAGAACATTTTCCTAAGAGGAAAATAGAGAACTGATCGCGACGTGATATACGAGTTAGGGCAGCCTTACCTTAGGATATCTAAGCTACTTGCATGTTGGAACCAGCTCGGGGGGATCTGTATTAAAACCAGGAATGGTTCCGGGTCATGTTTGGGTGGAACGTGGTAGTGCCCAAGTGATTTAGTCATCTATACAGAGGTCAGATCTGTGTGTGAATTGTTAATGCTGGGTAATTGAGTGTGTAGATTTCATCCATTAGAAGAGCTTCACGTTTTAGGTATGAGGTTCTTCACTACCTATTTCATTATCTAGAATAACTGCTCACTTGATGATTGCAAATGTTTATATTATATTTTCTAACCCTATGTACCTTTGCTTTCCTGTCAAATTCTTTTAGGGTTTACATTTTAATTAGAAACCCTAGGTTGTAATTTCATTCTTGTATAAGAATTATCAAGGGTTTTGTTCTTTGAGTTTTACTTCTATATCTTCATTTAGAGTTTACCCTTTGTCTTCCTAAAAAGATAGGAATTATTGCTAAACCATGCCTATGTGTTTATTTACCTATGAATCTCTACTTATAGATTTCATATTTCGAGGAGAGCTATGTTTATAAGTAAAAGACTAGTTTAGATTTAAGCTCCAAAAACAATATAAACATAAAACACTGTTAACTAAAAATAGAACCTATTAAACAAATCATTGTATAATATCCTGTATAAACAAAACCAGAATCTAATTAAATAATATTATAACCTCAATATTCTTTATCTAAGAATAAATCATAGATTCAAAGTAACTAAGCTAAGACAAAAACCTCTCATGGTATGTATAAATATACTCATGTCAAGAATAAGGATAACCACTATCACTTCTCATCAATCAAATAATATCATAAATCAAATCAATAGTCCAAGTATCGATACCATCTAATGGGCCATGATTTATATTATTTCTAACAATTACATCTACAAAACCTTATGCAGTAACTATTCACATAAATAACCCATTGCATAAACAACAAATCAAACCCTCTAAACCTTATCAATTACATTACAAGATTCACACACCTTAAATGCAATTCCCATTATAATAAAACCACCATAATACTAAATGCACAGCAATCATGTAAGAACGATATAATTAAATAGAGGTCGCAGGATCGACTCTTGTGAGTGTTTAAGCCCAAATCACAAACCATTTAAATAGAAACCCTCATCATAGTAAAACGACCTCGGATCGAATCCTGTAAGGTCTATTATTAATTTACAAATCCACGCTATATTATTTATACGTGGGTTGTCAACAAAACATAAACTCTCTACAAAGAGGTCGAAAGACCCATTTTAATATATACATTGTAATCTATGGCGCTCGACCTTTTACAACATGGCCCCAAAGCCATAATGATGTCACCCATTTCATCCATACAACCAACGGAAACAACGAATGTGAATCCACACATTCCACAAAATAATAGCCATAGAAATCAACACAAGTTATACATTTAAACACAATATTTATAAAACCATTAAAGAGTTTACACAGTCGTTTACTTCCAGCCATTGCACCGTTGCATGCAATGGTGCTTCCCACTTCCAGTATCATAACCAAAACATTATTTACAAAATACACAGATCCTATCGAGAGCTACCTAGGCCCTTTTCGCTGAACAGAGCACCCACGAAGTAAATCCCATTACATTTCAAGCTCAGGCCTGAAGGAAAATTAAAACCCCAACAAACAAAACCCCAAGCATGTCGCATTACGAAATATAGAGCCATTAAGTTACAGTCAAACCCCAACCCAAAATGCATCTATTAGAAACTAGACCCAAGTAAAAATCCAACCAACAATGAGTGACAACTGATTCAAAACAACGAAGCCAAGAGGGGACAAGTAAATGCTTGTACAATAGGCTTACCGAAGGGTATGGTTTTGCCCATGAGCTACGACCCACACCTAATCTAGCCACCCCTACAAATCTGTAACATAGCATAGCCACGATGTGAGAAGTATGAATAATATACATTTCCAAACCAACAACGATGCTAATGAAACAAGACAACCACATACCTAATGACTAAACCATGGTAGTCTCCTTCCTTCACATCGAGCAGGAGCAGAGAGCAAGTAGGAATGCTGCGAAATGCCAAATTATCACTTGGGCCAAGCCCTAAGCTTTATCGTCCTTTCTCCCAAGGCACATTCATACTACCACCCTGGCCACCATTAATGCACACTAGACCCATAATCGTATAGTCCTTAGAGTATGTTAAACCTTGCCACCAAAATCAACATAAAGGCTTAAACCATTTCATGCATCGAATAAACTTAGGATTAAAGCCCTAAGTCCATGGCATATGAAATATGCCATGGAATGTTTAAACCAAGGTTTTTACAAATCTTCTCCACACTATATAAGCAAACCATATAGTAAAAATATGATAGGGTATGAACAAGTCATAAAAATTTACACCATAGTAAATAATTATCAGATCAATAATAACTCGGTTTCACGTAAATAATAAGTGTTGTAGTGACCACGCCACTATCATACTATCTGTAATGATAACAATAAAAATTAGTAAAATGTCACTAGGATAGAGTTGCAAATGCGAGCGCTAGTGACCAAATGATCAGCACTTTTCATTAAGCTTTATAAACAAGTTTCTATCGCCAAGTATACTTGCACCTAAACGGGACATAATGCATTAGTTCGTTAGAACTAAGCAAGCCCGTTGTGACAAGTAGAAACTATTACCTCTCAAGTGGTTAGAAGGGAAACTAGTCTCGCCACTCCACCCCTTTATCCATTAACAAATTCAAGTTAGAATCATGTATACAATAGTAAGAACATGTTATAAACAATGAAGTACGTAAACAAATAACTAACTTACACACCAATGCTTAACCATAGTACAAACAATAATCGACATTATGACAACGAAATAACATAATAATAACCGCATCGAGAAATACAGAAGCAAGGTGTAAGAACAACTTACGACAATACAATAGTACAAACAGAGTACACCACATTCTGCAAAGTTCAATTAATGTCCAACATAGGTAGTTTTGACTAGCCTAATAATTTTTTATTTTATTTTCAATTTTTGGGGACATTACAAGTGGTATCAGATCCCATTTTCAACACTAAGAGACCTAATGGGAATACGAGACATTCATTGCAAAGAAAATAAAGTTTTTTTTTTTTTAATTTTGTTAATTAACCGAAATTTTCCTGTTATTAAAATTTTCAGTTGCAGGAATTTTTACAGAACAGTTCAGATCATGAACACTGAAGAAGATAACAGCCGGCAAGGGAAATTGAATACCCCCACCCAGGAAGTAGAACTGGTGGTGGAATTGAATTATGATATTATGAAAACCATACAAAGTCTTCAAGCAGACTTGCAAAAATTCAGAGATGACAATCTGAATGAAAGAAAGGAACAACAAGTAATGAATGAAGCATTGCTACGAAATATGATGGGATGAATCCCGCAGGGGAAACCCACTCATTCCACAAACAAGTTCAAGAAGGAACCTTATCATAAACAGGCCAGCAGCCCAAGAGAAGAAGGAAAAGAGGAACATACCCCTGAACCTTTGGAAGGAGAATATCGCAGTCCTTCCAGTGAGGACTCTCTTTCTTCATGCAGAAAGAAACAAAGAAGTGATCACAATATCTAGGGGGAGTTCAGAAAAATAAGAGCCTCAACCTATGAAGGAGAGGTGAACATGGGGGAGAAAGCTGAAGAATGGTTGTTGGGTATGAGCAAATATTTCTGAGTCCATAACTACTCTAGCGAAATGAAGCCTCGACTGAACATCTATGATTTAAATGGAAAAACAACGAGATGGTGGAGAGACTTGAAACAAACCAAGAAAGAGGAGGTAAGAGAAATACGTTGTAGTAAATTCCACAAGATATTTCAAGAAAAATATATGTCAGAAAGATTCTTCGACAGAAAGGTGAAAGAGTTTCACGAATTACGTATGGGATCCATGACTATTAATGATTTTATTAACATATTTATAGATCTATTACATTATGTACCATACATCAAGGACGGAAAGGTAAAGATCCAACATTTTTTAGGATGTATTCCTCCCAAATTTCAGGAAAGGATTGAGTTTGACATGCCTAAAACCTTGGAGACCACATTGCACAAAGCTAGGCTCTGTTATGAGCATGGACAACTAAGGCAAGAGAACATGAACAAAAACAGAGACAACTCTAAGAAATTCTCTGAAAACCGCAAACCGGGTTTTAACCCACCCCTGTACAGGAAACAAAACAATAGTTTTCCATCAAACAAAAGCTTCAACAAATTAGGTACAAATCCATATGTACCAGTTCTGAATGTTAACAAGCTAGTAGCAGCTTGGGGAGCTAATGCTACCCCGCTACATATCAGATGTTGGAAATTCAATGAGTCTCATTATGCCTAAGATTGTAAGAACAAGACCAATGGGGTCTTCCACAAGTTACAATAAGAACCAACGGTAGAGGACATAGCTGGAACACCACAGATTTATGCAGCCTTGGATGGCCGACAGGAATACCATAAGGATACCATGGTTGAGATAGAAGGTAAGATCTTGAACACTTCTATTTCAATATTGATTGACCCTGGTGCTTTCCAGGCTATGTATTGCCTAAAATTGTTGATGTATGTAAACTAGGCAAATAAAAGCATGATAAACATTGGCTGGTAAAATTAGCCACAGGTATGAAACAAAAAGTTTTGGAAATAGTTAAATATTGTGAGGTAAACCTGAATGGTTATCCTACGAAAGTAAACCTAAACATAATTCCTTTAGGATCATATGTTATACTTATCAGCATGGACTGGTTTGAAAAACACCATGTCATGCTTGATTTCTTACACAAGTCAATCTTGTGTACATATAGCCAAGGGAATCAAGTGATGATTCAAGGCGTTCCAAAGAAATTTTTGGTAAGGCATATATCTGCCTTACAACCAAAGAAGAGCATTAGAGATGGCTGCAAGTTGTTTGCAGTAAATATACGAGGCATAGAGGATGAAAAAGAACAACACATAGAGGAATTTCTTGTTCTTGTAGAATTCAAGGACATATTCCCTAAGGAAATCCCTCGATTACCTCCGAAATGAGACCTAGAATTTTCCATAAAACTCACACCACGATCAGTTCTGAATTCAAAAGCCCCTTACCGCATGAGTGCACCAGAATCAGTGGAACTCAAACTGCAGTTGCAAGAGTTTATAGAAAAATGATATATCTGACCAAGTGTGTCCCCTTAGGGAGCACCGATACTTTTCATAAAGAAAAAGGATGGTACGATGCAGATGTGCATAGATTACCGTCAGCTTAACAAAATGACTATCAAGAACCGATACCCACTCCCTAGGATCGATGACTTGTTCGATCAAGTAGGAGGAGCCAAAATATTTTCAAAGATCAGCCTGTGATCCATATACCATCAGGTACAGATTCGTGACGAGGATATTCACAAAATTTCCTTTCGTACAAGGTACAGGCACTACAAGTTTGTAGTAATGTCATTCGAGTTGACCAATGCACCCACGGAATTTATGTGTATGATGAACAATATATTCAGTAAATATCTGGATAAATTCATTTTGGTCTGTATAGATGACATCCTATTTTACTCTAATATTAAATAGGAACATGAGGAACACCTCTGCATAGTGATACAAGTGTTACGAGAACACCATCTCTATGCCAAGTTTAGTAAATGTGATTTTTACAAACTAGAGATACAGTACCTGGGTCACATTATCTCTGAGATCAGGATAGCTGTGGACCAAGAAAATATTAGAGCCATAGAAGAATGGCCTACCCCTACTAGTGTCACCAACATTAGGTCCTTTTTGGGATTATCTGGATATCATCGAAAGTTCATTGATAACTTCTCGAGAATATCTTGTCCCATGACTACTTTGCAGAAGAAGGCAAATAAGTTCTTATGGACGACCAACTGTAAGGAAATTTTTCAAAAGCTTAAGCAGATTTTGACGAACGCATTGATACAATGAATTGCGAATCCCGATGGGGATTTCATTGTTTGCACAGATGCAAGCAAGGAAGGACTCGGAGGAGTCCTCTTGTAGAAATATTATGTGATCTGTTATGAACTGCGAAAGTTAAAATAACATGAGCAAAACTACCCCACACATGATATTGAGTTAGCTTCCATCATTCATGCATTGAATATGTGGAGGCACTACCTCATGGGAAGGAAATTCCTTTTAAAGACAGACAATATGAGTCTGAAGTATTTATTCTAGTAACCCAATCTGAATTCTAGGAAAGCCAGATGGTTGGATTTCCTTAGTAAGTACCATTTCGAAATAAAGCATATTAAGGGCAAAGATAACAAGATTGCTAATGCTTTGAATTGATGAAATCATATGATATATGAGGTGACTTTAAGTCAAACTGATTTGGATTTGCATGAGAGGATTAGAATGGACAACATAGTTGACCCTTTCTATGTAGAAATTCTCAAGAAAGTCCAAGAGGATAGGTTGTTTCAACCACAAAAAGAGTACAAGGTAGACGAACATGACTGCTATGGTCCAATTAGAGATTGTACATTCCAGAAGGACGAGACATTCAATCTGGAATTCTCATAGAATTTCATCGGACACCCTACCTGGGGCATCCGAGATATCAAAATATGATAGCCGTTGTTAAGAGACACTTTTTCTAGCATAAGTTAAAGGATGACATTGCATTGTTTATCACGAAATGTCAGGAATGTTAGCTAGTCAAAGCTGAGCATCAACATCCTTTGGGATTGCTGTAGCCACTACCCATTCTAGAATGGAAGTGGGAGGTCATTAGTATGGATTTTACCAATGGTCTACTGAAAAGTAAGAAACAAAATGATTATATCTTTGTAGTAGTTTACAAATTCTCAAAAGCAACACAATTCATTCTAGTGAAGTCGACCTATAAGGTAGTACACATTGCCAATATCTTCTTGAAGGAGATATTCAGATTGCACGGGATACCTAAGAAAATCATCTCGGATCGAGATACAAGGTTACTAGAAACTTTTGGAGATCTTTATTCTCCAGATTAGAGACATAGTTGAACTTTAGTATTGCTTATCACCCACAGACAAACAGGCAGACAGAAAGGGTAAACTAGATTATTGAGGGCATGCTTAGGATGTATGGCATGAACAACCCCACCAAGTGGGAACACTACTACATTTTGACCAAAAATCTGACGACCGTCATGTCGGATTTTCGACACTTCCCTGTCGCATTTACGACACTTTGATTTTTTTTAAGCGTCAGAAACTTGTCGTTGGTTTTTCGACACCTAAGTAACCGTCGGTGAAGCGACACTTAAGTAACCATCAGTTAAGCGACGGAATATCTTCGACGGTAGTGAAAGTTTTTTAATAAAATAACCTTCATGCCGTCGGTTAAGCGACAGAAGGACCGTCAGATAAGCGACGGATATTAAAATACGCGTCGGAAAAGCAACAGATCTAACCGTCAAATAAGCGACGGATATCTAGAATAAGCGTCGGAAAAGTGACATCTGAAACCGTCGCTTAAGCAATGCTTGTTGAATTTTTTTTTTAAATAATTTTTTTTTTTGAAACAAATACCACTAAAACCATTGCCTTCAAATTCATTGACATCTATTTGGTTATATTGTACTGAGTCTCCCAAAACCATTAACAACCAAATTCTGCGTTCAGTTGTTACATTGTGCAAAGTGATGTGCATGGTTATTCCAAGAGGCACACCTATAACAAATTTAAGAGGATGCTCGTAACTATTGTCTGGAACAACCAAAACTGCTCTAATCTCTTTAAGTTCTTCATTGAGTGGTATGGATTCAAGGAAAAAATGTTTAGGTAATTCCTGAACAAGTTTCAAGAGACATGATGAATTTGGATCACCATCACAAAGTTGTTTCTTAGCTCGCTCTAAAAAGTCAAAATGCTCCAATCCAAGTCCTTCATAGAGTAGCTCAGCAGAAGAAACTAAAGACTTCAATCTGGTGAATATCCGAGAATGTACATTTAGTCCTGTCACAGAAAACCTCAACATATAACTGAGGGCATTAAGCTCAATTATCTGTAGCTCTTGTTCTTCACCTAAACCCAAAAAGCAGTTCACCATTCTTCTTAATGCTTTGTCTAATTGTTGCAGTAAGCGTTCTGATGAATTTATTCCAGAATAACATGTATTTTGGCGGCTTCCAGGTGTCATGTTGGCCCACAGTTTTGCTAAAAACTGAATTGAATATATATAGAGAGAAGAAAAGGCTATCACAGAGCTAGGCCCTTCAAGATTTCTTTGAATTTTTCCCAGGTCCTCCCTGCACTCACTGTTCCAAAATGAAAGTTAGTGGTAAAATATATGCCATGCAAAGAGAAAGGTGCCTCCTCACAAGATATTCACCTTTGAGAGAGGTGCCTCCTGAGTGGTCTTCTCTTAACCTGAAATTTGCAGGTGGAGCTGGTATTGAGCTTCGAAGTGATTGAACTGCAACATAACATCAAACCACCATTCAGTCTGTGTACCAACAATATGTTTTAGTATTTAATCAAGAAATTTCAGCACTCTGTAATGTGTGGGATACTCTTTAGGAACATGATACATACTCGAGCCCTCTTCATGGAAACTGCCACTTTCTACAGGGCCACTTAAGATTCCATAATCATAACTTTTGTCATATGAGGGTTGCACTGGTGCAAATCCCATAGAAGGGAAGGGCATACCTGAGATACTATGTGACAGAGAAAGGATGGCTTCCTGTGTTGTGTGGAAAAAGGTGAAGTGTTGCACAGGGCTAGCTTAAAAAACAAGCAAACTTCTCAGCAGTGACAACTTGGGTTTTTGACAAAGGTTTGACTTTTTAAGTGCTTGTTACTCTTGACTTTTTCTTCTTCTTGTTAGTGACCTCATAGCCAGCACGGGTGTGGAATTCTGGAAAAGGAGCAGCCTATGGTAGGAAGGAAGTCAGCTGCCTTGGAACATATTTATCAGACAAAAATGAGTTTCTTAAACCCCATTTCTTTGCTTGAAATTTGACATGTATGCCTGTCACTTTGTTATTCTGAATGATGCAGCAATATGTTATGACTATAATTTGGTATTCCGAGTTGTGAAAAGGCTTAATAGTTACTGTGGTAGCAGGACATGGATTTAAACTCTGAATTTGTTTCACAGAAATCAAGAATTGTATGCTTTGTTTTATCATGTAGTTGCATTTCACTCCTGTACTATGCCGTAGTCTATGTTTCTAAGAATGGATTGAATCTCCAACTGTGTGGTTTTCCAATTATATTCATGCATGTCTATAATGGTTGAAAGTGCAATACTGTGGAATGAGGATTCTTCTAATCTTGATCCTAAGTGCGTTGTAATGGAAAATTGGTTGTGGTGTTCGAAATTCTCCTGATGATGCTAACCACAGCCTCTGTATTATTATTTACTTCATCCTGCAACTCTGCATTCGCATGTAATTGCTCAAATGGAGAGCTAATAACTCTATTATTGGCCTCCCAGCTATGGACATCTCCAAAAGTTAAAACTGAAGAACAGGATGTGTACGAGGTAATCATGTCTAGTTATGACAGATTGTGTTAGATTTCCTTTATTGAATGGATCAAAATAATTTGTCCACACTTCAAATATCCAGAGGCATGCACTGAGAAAATATAGGTATATACACACATGTTAGTGTGCATTTCTTATGTTGAAAACCAAAATTAGTTGCAGAGTAGCCATATATTCCTCAACAATTCTAAGTTGCAGATTGCCTTTCTTATGTTTGATTTCACCCAGCACCTTAAATTCCTGTAAATTCCTTCATCCTTTATTGTGCTTTATGGCCCATGGGCCACAATATTTTTCTTTTGTTGTTGAAGGAGTCACCTAGAAAACATTAGGTGTATTGGAAGAACTAGAGAATGCTTTAATGGCAGCGAATTTGAGCAGATCTTTGCCGGTACAGGTAGAGTCTTCTATCTTTAAAATTTATCTGACAAAAATGGTTTTCAACGTAATACTAAAATAATTTATTATAATGAAATCAGAAAAATGTTGTCATTTTATTTTGAATTTGCGCTGGTGGGGCTGAGGGCTCAGACATAACTCTGTGCTGTTGAATGCGGTATATTTAGTCACAGCGATACTTCTTACTGGAAAATGAGCCTAAGTAAGTATAATTGTTACCATTGGCTGGATTGGCATGTTCACCTTTTTATTGGCTGGATTGGCATGTTATATCTACTGAGTTGATCTATTTTGTAGTGTATTCGAGTTTACAAGTTTTGTTGAACGCTAAGATGCTCATTGAGTATAAAACGCTGAGAAGCTCAACATTACTGCCTGTCCAGGGTTGAGCCCGGTATTTGGTGGTGGGACTACTTCACTGCATGGTCATGGTGTACTAGCTGGCTATCAGAGAACAAGGTTGTGGCCTATTAATAGTAAAAAATGTTGAGGATATCTTATTTCTGAATATCACATCTGCATGGCTAGTATGCATAGAAATGCATATACACACCAAATACAGAACTACTAAACAAGATTTTCTTGTTGAAGAGAAGAAAAAGAGAATAACTCTGGAATGTTTAGTTCCAGTGATTGTCAAGATAGCATACAATAAATTCAACAAGCCATAATATAGATCATAGTATTAGCAATTACATGAAAACGATTTTTGGGAAGAACCATTCACAAAAAAATAAAATGGAGTCTGCAACAAAGAAAAAAACCAAGTCGTTAAGATCTTTCTTCTATTAAAAGAGAATAAACAAAAATAGTCAGACTTGCATTCAAGGGTTTACCAGAATATTCTCCATTCTCCTGAATGAAAGAAATATTTACGGAAGTTCAAGGATATATGGAAGAGAAATCCATTTGAAAGCAAACAAGATGTTTTTCCAAAGATTTAAGGAAATCAAAATCCTATTTATTAATGAATAAGATAGTTGATCTAAGGAAAGGATCAAAACATAGTTTGGAATTAACAATAATTCCTAGAATTGTGGTATTTCATCCAATCCCGGGTGTAATATCCTTGGAAAGCTGTGTCATTTGAACCGATTCCCAATACAAAGTTCAACCTACTAGTGAGACAATTAAGAGAGAGTGATATTCTCATCCAAGTTGGATATGGGAGAGGACACAGTGACCTCTAATTTTAATATTTGATAATCTCATCCAAGTTGGATATGGGAGAGGACACATTGACCTCTAATTTTAATATTCATGGAATTTTTTTTCTACATATAGGAAGTTTCTACTGTTCGTGACCCATCTCTCCTCCCATTCTCTCAATCCCCATTTCCATATTTCCATGTTTTTCTATGAAGTCGCACTCGTGTGAATGGTGGTTGCACCCCATTGAGTTCAGTTGATGACCAAGAATGGGTGCCCATTCATGGATCGATAATGTTTCTCCCATTTATCTGTAAGTCAAAATCAAAAGAAATACATTTGTAAATGTACACATTTCCAATCTTTGTTGTTACTAGTTTCCATGTGATGATTTCCCATTTAAATGGAGTTTTCTATATAATGTATATTGCGACTTGGATCAATGTTAAATGATGTTAGTGAGATATTGAAATTTTTTTAATTGTATATAATCATATTTCTCTTCCTTGAACCATTATATGTACCATTTATGAATCGAAGTTGAGCTTTCATATGTCATTTCCCTTAGGAAAATATCATTGAAATTATGCATTCGAATATGAATCTTTAATATTATATTGAAGAAATATTAACCATACCAAATGATATTAAATGACACCTAATTACATACCCCATAATATTATTTAATATTTTGGATGGTTATATAGGATTTGGAGAGCCATTTATGCCCACACCCTAGGGGGAATTGCATCATAAATTGCTAGTAATTTTACCCTTTTTGAAATCATGTACAAATTGAGTTGTATATGTATATGACCTATAATATTTATATGAGAGAGTCCATTTGATATTCCTAAGACTCCCCACATCATTCCCTACAAAATTTGAGACCCTCTTGTTCCATTTGAATCCCCAAGAGTCAAGACTAGTTAAGACAATTTTTCAAAAATTCTACCTTTGTTGGGAATTTTCGAATTGCGACATTAAAAGTATGATATGATACTGGAACCTTATAAAACTATTTATTCATGTTTTATTATTCTGACCTCCTTCCCTTAGAAATTGATACTGGATACCTTAACAATGAAAAGGAAGGAAGTGGAGAAGTTAGTTCTTTTTGCAAGAATATTAAGGAAAAACTATAACTAGGAAATATGGATGCCAAAGAAAATAATGAGGACCTTAATACCTTAATTAAATAATCTCTTGAAGGAATGAAAAAACATTTTATGCAAATATTCGAATTATTGGCTATCCAACTTGGGATCAAGTCAACACTCGAAAGTAGTAGTAGTACACCCCATGATCAGAGGAAGACCCATGGGGAAGCCATTTTTTTGAATAATGGACCTCATAACCGACCCCATGAGTTCAAAAAACAGAATTTACCTAAAATACCTAAGTTTTAAGAGTCCAAATAAGGCCCTTAAACCACCTATGATATTAGAGAAGCAACAAATGATTGGGAGCAATTAAATGATGAATGTAGGAAAGTCGTACATTTTGATTAGTTTATTAGAGCTTCTCTTTAGTTCAAGCAAGGAGGAAATGGGAATAGGGAACCTCCTATTAATCATAAATTAAAACACACCATGGGAAAAGTAACCATTCCATGGGAAAAAGGACTCCTATACCAAATAAAATAAAGGAGGACCAAGTAAAGAAGAACTTAGAAGAAATAAGCTATGTTTTACATGTCAACAACCTTGGGCTCCAAGACATAGATGTGCAAAAGGGGAGGCATACTACATTGAAGTTTTTTTTGAAGATGATGAAGAGGAGGATGAGGAGGAGGAAGAATCACAACTTGCAGCCAAAGAAGAGGGGTTTGAAACAATATATTAAGAACAACCCACTCCTAATACATCTGAAAAATGCAGCACCCTTGGGTGTACCTAGATTCCACACCTTGATGCTCAAGGGTAGCATACAAGGCCAAAAGGTCATGGTTCTAGTGGATGGTGGAGCCACTCACAATTTCATAGATTCAACCTTGGTGGAGAATAAAAATTTACAAGATGAATATTTGATGGTTTCACAATCATCATTCCAGGTAACAATTCTATGGATTGCACTAAATGGATTCCAAAGCTTCAAGTTACTCTAGCAAATCATACAATCAGTGACTATTTTTATGTAGTGAATGTGTCTGATATAAATGTGGTTTTAAGAGTACAATGGTTTTATTATTCAGGGGAGGATATAGTGAATTATCAAGTCCCTGAAATAAGGTTCAAAAATTCAGAAGGGAAACCCATCTTGTTCAGGGGAATCAACACTTACCCAAATCAAGTGGTGTCCTCTCATAGCATGAGGTCTATATTGAGGAATGGAGGCATATAATGGGCTTCCAAAAGTTTAATTACATCTCACAAGCCTCACTTGAATATTCCCAAGCATCCTAAGGAGATGGAAAAACTGTTGAGTAAGTATGAAAAGGTTTTTGGAGACATTCCCCTAGGAAGACCACTAGATAGAGGGGTGGATCATATCACTGAGTTAGATATAGAAACACAACATATAAAAATGAATCCCTATAGACACCCCAAAATTATTTTAGATTATATTGAAGAGGCCATTAAAGAACTCTTGGAGTTGGGGCTCATAAGGCCTAGTTCCAGCCCATATGCATCTTTAGTTGTTATGGTAAATAAAAAAGATGGAGCCTTCAGAATGTGCATTGATTTCATATCATTAAACAAGAAGACATTAAAGAATAGATACCCCATCACAATTATTGATGAGCTCATGGATGAGCTCCATGGGTTCAAATTCTTCTCAAATATTGACCTTATATCTGGTTATCATCAAATTTGAATGACAGAAGAACACATACCAAAGACTTCTTTCAGATGGCACTATCGTCACTTTGATTTTGTTTCCATGCCCTTTGTAATGAAAAATGCACCCACCACATTTCAATCATGCATGAAAAATATATTCCATAATAAACTTCGTAATTTTGTACTACTTTTATTTGAATACATTCTAATTTACAATAAAACTTGGAAGGAACATTTGCATCATCTAGAAGAGGTATTAAAAATTCGGCATGATCAATCTTTGTTTGCTAAGCTATAAAAATGTGAGTTTTGTTTGAAATATCTCTTGTATCTTGGACACATCATTGGTCAATATGGTGTGAAGATGGATATGGAGAAAATAAGATCCATTTTAGAGTGTCCGCATCCCAAAAGTTTCACTGAATTAAGAGGATTCATTGGAATTCACACCTACTATAGAAAGTTTGTGAAGGGGTTCTCCCAACTCACTTCACCTATCACTGATTTAAAAAATGAAATATGCTTTCCAATGGAATGAAGGGGATGAAAAGTATTTCCAAAGAATGAAGTAGGTAATAAGAAACTATCATATTCTATCATTTCCTGGTTTTTCTAAACCTTTTGTCTTGGAATGTGATGTATCAGGAGAAGGCATTGGAGCAGTCCTAAAACAAGAACAACACCCAATAGATTTTGAGATTAGGAATATATGGCCGCATGAGAATATTTACTCCATTTGTGATAAATAAATTCTATCCATCATTCCTTCTTTGATAAAGTTTAAAAAATACTTGGTGGGAAACAAATTTGTGGTCAAAACTGACCATAAAAGCTTAATGTACTTCCTCCCTGAAAAGGATATAAATTAAAGGTAGCAAAAGTGGGTGAGTAAGATTCAAGAATTTGAATTTTATATTTAATATGTTAAGGAAAAAATTAATGTGGTAGCTAATGCCTTATCTAGAAGACCTATTTCTCTAATGGATGTAGCAGAAAATTGGAAAGCCACATTAGAAGTAGAGTATGCCAAGGATAAACTTTCTTGTGAAATTTTTTATTGGAATAATAATGATAATAGGTATAAGGTGTTGGAAGGATTCATCTAATACAAGTATATAATCTATTTGGTGCCTAACTCGAGTTTGAAGGAGGAAACTTTAAAGAAATCTTGTCATTCTCACCTAGCAGGTCACCCCAACTTCTTCAAAACATATTGAATTTTGAGGGAAAGATTCTCATGGAAAGGGTTGAAGGATGATGTTCTGAAGTATGTTAATTAATTTCCCACATGTTAGAAAAATAAATCAGAGAACACTCATCCAGTTGGTCTCTTACAGTTATTCCAGTACAAAAATGGGAGAGCATTTCCATGGAATTCATCACTCGTTTGCAAAATGTATTTGGTAAAGATTGCATATTTGTGGTGGTGGATAGACTCACTAATATTGATCATTTATTTGTTTTTACTACCACTTTCATTGCTTCACAATTGGTTCAACTATTTTTTAAGTAAGTTTTCAAATTGCATGGGCTTCCTAAGAGCATTGTGAGTGACAGAGATAACATATCTTTTAATGCGTTTTGGAAAGAAGTCTTAAAAATGGTGGGGACAAATTTGACACCTATCACAAGCTATAATCCCAAAATTCATGGCCAACTCGAAAGGGTGAATCAATGTTTGGAAGGATACTTGAGGAACTATGTTAGTGGGAAGCAAAAAGCATGGATAAAATGGTTGCATTTGGGTGAGTTTTGTTACAATACTACTTTCCATAAGTCCATTGGCATGTCTCATTTTAAATAAATTTAAGTTTATGATGCATCCATATTTATTAACCACATTTTTTGTGATAGTAGAGCTCCAAAGGGTAAGGATTGGATTGAATAAAGTAAAAAAATATTGAAGGTTTTGAGAGATAACTTGCAGGTTGCTCAAAATCAGCAGAAACAATATGCATACCAACATAGAATGGAGAGAAAATTACAAGTCAATGGATTGGTGTATTTTAGTTTTCATCCCTCCAAACAAACCACCAAAAATGATAAAGGTTCATAAAATATCAAACCAAGTTTTTATGGTCGCTACAAAGTGATTCGAAAAGTTGGAGAAGTGGCTTATCTATTGGAGCTTCCCATGGGAAGCAAAATTCACAATGTATTTCATGTTTCTTGTCTAAATAATATTATAGGGGAGCATATTTTATTTTCAGATACTTTACCACCTTTGGATGATGAAGGACACCTTTTTCTCATTCCATACAAAATCTTGAGAATGGGGTATAGAAGACTACATAGCAGAACAATAAAAGAATATTTGGTACAATGGAAGGATTTTCCAAGTGAAGAAGCCACTTGGGAAGATGAACAAATTTTGCATAATGAAAACTTGGCATTTATTGAGTACAAGAAATATTGGGTGGTGAGGGCTACCATGTCCCCATCCCAATAAGTCTACTAGTTGACAATGTTTCACCCACCTACTAGTTCCCTAGGTTGGGGGAGGAGGCATTAAATATTGCAATAAGGGAGCTATGGGACCCAAGATAAATTTAGTTTATGATTTAAAGATTAATTTGGGTCATACAAATAATAAACATGGAGAAAATAAAGTGGCATTTCTTCATAAGGACGTTTGGAGGTCCACGCAGGCCTTCGGTGGCTAGATTCTTCCTTACACATGTCATGACTTAACCCCATATTAGAAATTATGAGTGATGGAATGTTATTGGAAGGTGAATAGTTTTCAAATGAAATATCATGAGCCCAAGGATTCAAATGGTTGAGTATAAGTAACTCCCCATAGAAGAGGAAGACTCTAGGAAGAAACTAGGTGCCATGTGGAGCTAGAGTCCCTACGTTTTCTGAAAACAATGATGGAAGATTATGGGAAAAGTCAGACCTGATTGCAGAACTTATTGTAGAAATATGACAATCTGATATGTCAGGGATAAAAATAGCATCCAAGAGGGTGTACTTGGGACTAGGTGGAAGCCATTCTAATTTGGAGGAAGATGAAGGGTTGAGGAGAAGGCCACGTGGCATGGAGGTTACTAAACATCAAGGATGAGTTGGAGGAATCCTATGGGAGTGAATTCGACCTTCCAGGATCTTAGGATTGTTATAAAAATATTTCATGAGGCATGGAAATTTCTTTTGATCATTTGTTAATTTTCCTTTGGCATTTTGTAGAGCATTATCTTTTCCATTGCATGGTGAGTGCACACTTACCATGCCAGTGAGCCAATTTCGAGAGAGTGAGATTCTAATCCAAGTTGGATATGGGATAGGCCACCATGAAATCTCATTTGTAGATTAATGTAGTGTTTTTATACATATATTATGCTTCTTTTTTCTGCAACCCATCTTTCCTCCCAATCTCTCAATTCCCATTTCCATATTTCCATATTTTTCTATGAAGGCGCACTTGTGTGAATTCCGGTTGCAACATATTGAGTTAATTTGATGCCAAAAAATGGGTGAATGATTAATGAATATTTAATGTCTCCCATATTCTCTATAATTCAAAATCATAAGAAATCCATATGCAAATGTCCACATTTCCAAGCGTTGTTGTGACTAGTTTCCATGTGATGATTTCCCATTTCGTTGGAGTTGTCTATCTGATGTATATTGCGACTTGGATCAATGTTATATGTTGTTAGTGAGATACAGAAATGATTTTAATGTTATATATTCATATTTATCTATTCTGAACAATTATATGTACCATTTATGAGTTGAAGTTGAGCTTTCATATGTCATTTCCCTTAAACAAATATCACCGAAACTATGCATTTGAATATCAAGCTTTAATCCTCTGTTGTAGAACTATTAACCATACAAAATGATAGTACATGAAGTATAATTAAATTCTCCATAATATTATTTACAATTTGGGAGGGTTACATGGGATTTGGAGATCCATTTCTTCCCACACCCTAGTGGGAATTGCATCATAAATTGCTAGTAATTTTATGCTTTTTTCCATCAAGTCCAAATCGATGTCTATGACCTGTAATAAAACTATCGAAGAGTCCATTGAATATTCCTAAAACTCCCCATATCATCACCTACCAAATTCAAGACCTTCATGTGCCATTCAAATCCCCTAGATTCAAGACTAGTTAAGACCATTTTTCCAAAATTATGCCTTTGTTGGGAATTTTGGAATTGTGACATTACACAATATCGTTAGTAATGGATTCTATTGATGTAGTATGTCATGTGGATACTTCTATTTTGATTCATTTGAAAATGTTAAAAATTACTCTCCATCATAGACTGCAATTTTAATGGTTCCCTAACACAAGTGGCTACAATACCTCACCTTTCATGGATCACTATCATGGAGTTGCTACCAAGCCCTTAAGATTAAAGGGGCTCTAATAGCATATTAGTAAATAGAACATAGGATAAGAACTTGGTAGAAAAGGATTAAGCCACTATTAACATGTATATTCATCCAATGATATCACTTTGTAGCACATGGATCTAACCACCTCTAGATATAGATATCTCTAACAACTCATTAGTGGATGACGATGACACCTCATCTGTATATAAGGATAAAAACTCATAAGAGGTGATCTTAGAATTTGTGATAAGGCTAGGGAACCATTGCCTAACACTTTTAATTACATTATCTAAATTAAAAGATATCAAGATTCATCCATATCGAAATGACTACTGTTCCTTCCAATTGATGCGATTACCTTTCATCTCAATTGATGTGATTACATTCATTTTTACGATTTCAATCTCCTTTTATTAAAAGAATAGTGGCCTCCTTCATTCTAACGATTGCATATCCTTCTTCCCAAGGATATGATTTGTCTCTATACAAATGTATATGAATCCTCATTTTTTGAACTAATTGAGACCAGTGAGGGAATAAATCATTGACCTAGTCTCCTTCATTCTAAGGTTTGAATGTTAGGGCGAATATTAGGGGGAGATATAGAGAGAGGAGGAGGGGGGGTGTTAGTGGTAAGGGGATACATAGGGATGTGCGTGTGAGATATATATAGAGAGAGAGAGAGTGGAGGGGGTAAGGGGGTCTTAGTGGTATGGGGTGACATGTGTATGTGTGTGAGAGAGAGAG
>LPNX011192841.1:113094-127382 GCA_001517045.1 Pseudotsuga menziesii
TTAGAAAGAGTTAGGAGGGAGGGAGAGAGAGGGAGGATAGGAGCTAATGTTACGGAGAGAAATTCCTATGGCTTGGGGTACCAAAACAGACATATTAACTCCACGAATCAATCCTTTCCTATATGCAAGATAAACCAAACATCTAACACTAAAGGATCTCGATTCGTACCTTATTCCGAACAGTTGATGTAGATCCCCATTTAGCTTTTCCACTCTTGCTTGTATTAGAAATTTGCCTCCTCAACATTCAACAAACAAGACAAGCATGCTATATATCATTGTGTTAGACCTACTCTTGCACATATAATCAATAACATATAAGCATTTAAAAGCATCCATGGATCAAATACTCATTCAAATACACATTATATTGCAGGAAAAGATATTTCTATTGATATAAAACATAGATTACAATAGTGACAACCTCTGTTGGCATGTCTACGAATCGGAGAAACTGAGTCCCCCACTTGGGCCTCCACCACTTCAATCCTCCATCTCTCGATAGCAAGATCACAAGCAAAAGGAAAGCTTGGGAAGAACAGAAAGTGCTCCAAGGGACAAAGGGATGTAGACTCAAGTATAATCTCTGGAAACAATGGACTATAGTTTTCTTTCTCTTCAATTCCTCCCCCTTCAATGTATCCAAAGAGTTCCTTATATAGCTCTTCAATGGGGTAATGGAAGGTTGAATACGAGTGATCTTAAGGCATATGGAAGGCCAAGAGACAAGTGACTTGGATCCACATCAAGGAAAACTCCAAAATCATTTGGCCTTTTTCACACATCTCGATGTACGCGGGTTTAAGGGTCAAATCCATGTATATACGTGATAAAGGGATTAAAAGTTGTGTATGGCAATTATTGCATGTTTTTAGGGAAGATATTGGAAACATCAAAGGTACAAAAATGGTCCATGGGGTCTAAAGAGTCTGCAGAGGGATAGGGAAGACCATAAAGGTGTGACCCACCATGTGTAGTAAAATTAGCTGTAACAAATGCCCCCTAGTGTGTGAGGTTAGAGGGGTCATACGATGGTCGAAATACATTATAAGTCCATCCCAGAAGTGGAGTGATGAAGAACCCAGTGGAATAATCAGCCATCCAATCAATATAATACAATGATCAAGCTATGCACATAACTGCAAGTAGATGTAGCAGTCCTGGATACATAAGAGTACAATGGCCATGAATAGGCATGATACAAAATATGACATGTGTTATCATCGTCACGTACAATATAGATAGCTTAGAATCTCCATGACGAAGATATACACAGGATCATGATCTCCATGTAGGATGAAGATATATAATGGATTAAGATCTCCATAATGGATGGAAATATCTTACATATACTGGAATCAAGTAACAAGAGCTAAAATATCTTGAACATTGGCACAATCAAGGAGGTAGCATATATAAGATGGCACCAGTCTGGAAGGTCTTCTACACAAATCGCTATGACTACATGTCCTACTATGTGACTAGAGGTGTCGAGTTCGAAAATAGTAGTCCATCGTCTGATTACTGGTCATTGATGTATACCATTAACAGACGTGAGATCACCCACCCATAATGAAAATGGGAATCAAGGTACTAAAGTGAAAACTAACAAGTGTGAATAAATGTGTTGAGCTCAAACACTTGAAAGGATCCATCGATCAGGGGACATTTATGTATTCCCAAAACTATCGATGGAAAGAGAACTTGCCACTAATGACTGCAAGTCTCAAAAATGACTCTAGATTCCTATCCCAGAATAAACGATATAAAGTCGATGGGATGAAATCCGCTGGAAGGAGGGCATTAAGGCATCCCCCATCATCTAACACGAGGTACTCAGCAAAGCTATATAATGTGGAAGGACTCGATCATAATGTGCACGAACCAGTAATTGTACCAGGAATGGCCGACATGAAAAGTAAAGATAACTGAGGAATGGCCGACTCAAGTTTCAACTTCCTTCGAACAAGAGCATAAAGGCGAATGGTGACTAAATGTAGGCAGCATAAACTCGATATATAAAACTGGGACATCTCTGCGACACAGGAGGCATCAACAGAGGCTTCATAGGGACTGGAAGCTTAACCAGTCGGTGGAGATAAACTCAAAGAAATGAGTACAACTCCTAAATTCAAACTATTAACCCAACCAACAGATGTGATATACAGTGCTCTGTTCGAAGGAGACACAAATCGACTACTGCGAAAGATAAAATCTTTTCTTGTCCGACTTTTTGGTTTTTTGATTTTTTTGGACTTTTTCAAATATTTTGAAAAGCTTGAAAAAGAATAAAAGTGCTTTATAGTTACAGACTAGGNAAAACAAAATAGTTCCAAGAAGTGGAACATGCCTATGCTCAATGCAAGGACACATGTGTAGGATAGCGACACTCGGGGGAAAGTCCCCTCCTGGTAAAAATATGGAATCAAGCTCCAAAGGATATACAAAATGGCTCTGCGTGGCTAGACATGAGACAAGCTCGGGCTATATGGCTGATACTCAAAGTCATGGAAGCCAACATAAGGCTCAATAATGCAGGAAAAGCTCATGATAATGCAATTACAACTTGACATAAAGGAGTCCTGAGGGAACAAGCCAGCAAAAGATCAAGAGGAGTATGAGGCTCTTGCGAAATGACATGGAGATACTATACAACGAACTCCCACACCCTAAAGGACAAAGTGTCCGCATGGGTGCCAAATGCAAACAAGGAGCTAACTAGGGAACCCATGTAAGGTCAAACTCTACCATTCAAATCATGTCACTTCTAAAACAACAAGAAGGTTCTGTGATGGGATAGAATGGGTTTGTACCTAAGGTTATAATGAAATGGTCATAAGGTCATGCAAAATGAAAATGAAGGTGAAATCTAACCTGTATGCTAGTTTAAACATCATACCTGATATCGACATGAACAGGTCAAAACAATGGTCGAAACGACGCTCAAAACGGTCTCCTACATCATCATATTAGTCAAAAACAGTCCAAAAGGGTCAGAAACAGTTCAAAACTATAGAAAAGGGGGTAAAATTTTGAAAAAATTTTGAAAAAATTATATAAATAGTAAAAAATTCAAAACATTATATATCATTTGAAATTTTTACCCAATTGAGCTCAGAACTTCAAACGCGAATTTCAGGAGTTTTGTTTGGCGAAATATGACACCGTTTTTTCCAGGTAACTTCCCATGCCCTGCTCTTCCATTTTCATGTAAATTTTTTGAATTTCCATGGTCAAAATCAATTTCTAGGCAATTCTAAGATAGTTGCTTCATCCCACACGAAAATCAAGGATTTTTCCATGTATAGGGCTGGCTATACATGGAAAAATGGCCCAAAGTCGCATACATATGCTGTTGTTTTACAAACAATCGCATATGCGGCTGTGTTTAATGTCTTTTAAGACAACTAATGACCAAAAATCAATGTAAATGTGGAGGATGGTTTTAGAATAAAGGGAGAGAGAACACGGGGACGTAGAAGAGGCTGTACAGGGCGATCTAATGGCTCAACAAGCTCTTCGTGCATGTGGGCTATACAAGTTTTGGTGTTTTGCGGGCTTAAGGGCCAAACCAAGACTGCTGCAGATGCTAGTAGACTACTGGGATCCTGACTCAGAGTTATTCCATATCGATGGGATGTCCCTCACTATAGAGGTGGAGGACATATACTTTATTACAAAATTGTCCCGACGGGGGGAAGTGGTGAACCTACATTCTCGCGGGCCCAGAGCTGGCCTCACCATTAATGAGTATATTGTTGTATACTATTATCTGAACATGGAGAAGGTTGGGAGTCATATCCCAACAAACTCCATACAGGTACTAGGCCTGAAGGCCATACTACTGACACTCGGCAGGATAGCAGGGCTAGACTCACTCCACTAGGCCTCGCGGCCCTTGATGTTCTATGCAGTGGAGTGCATGAGACCCACAGTTTATGATTGGAGTACTGCGTTGCTGAGTAACATGAAGCAATAGCTTAGTGAATGCAAGATAGGAAGCATATGAAACTTCGGTTTCAGCAGTATACTGAGCACGTTCTTCTTCAAGCGTGTTCCGGGGCTCAACCCTAGATTTGATGTTCCTCCTCATGGGGTTCGAGATCCGGCCCAATGACATTGGGCAGATGCGATGCATAGACTCGGTGGAGGTAGGGTGTCCAACCCCTACCCAGCTGATTTCTTTCCATGGTGGCGGCGACAGCTAGTTTCCATCGATGATTACCCCTATGCGGGGATAGATTTTCGGGGAGATATCGACATGCCCCTACCACGAAGATCAGCATACGGTGACATTGGTAACGAATCCCAACCCTCTTTTTAAGTTTTTTGAATTATTTAATTTTTTTTTGTGTTTTTTGATATGTGGAACCAAAAGACATGTTTTTACATGACGACACATAGTGACAATCTGTCATATGTATGCAGTTGTAGGACCACGATGGCCTGACAGTTTCCCTCGTCATAGACAAAGGGGAAGAGGAGATGACATTATGGGTGTGGATGTGGAGCGGACTCTCCAAAGAATCCACACAAACTTTGTGCAGTTGACACATAGGGTACCCATGGTGCAAGTCGAGGACTTGCCTGAAGCCATGCAGTGCCAAGTGGTGGGTGTACCACTAGCATGGGTGCGGTTGTTTCGACGGCTAGCTAGAGCCGTAGTGACTTTCCACGATCAGAATCCCCCTCCTCCTCCATGGGCTTAGATACTTGGGAGTGACACATTTTTTACTACTGTGTATTATATTTTGGTGGCTCGGAAGCCCCATTTTTGTAACACTTATGTATTGTCACATTTTGGATGTTTAATGAAAAAGTTTTATGATGATTGATTTTATTTATTTACATGTGTAAAAATGTATGTTTGTGATGAGATTATGGTCGGTGAAACAAATGCCAATCTAACACATAGTCAGCATATGAGTCAGCAACTTGATTATAAATTATTGGAACATGTATGTATGTTATGTTGTCAAATCATCGTTCTAACAATATCACACGTAAGAATATTTGTAATAATGTTGGATCCCTAACATGATATAAGCCATTCAGCTATGACACTATTAACTATGAATCAACACGTACCTCAAGAGAGAAAACACCATGCGAAATGACATCTCGTAGAAGCTCGATAATGACACTATATTCAGCAACATTGTTTGAAGAGGGCTGTAAACATATGCCTCCTGAAGACAATACCTAACCCATAGGAGTATAAATCACCCAAGCAGCAGAGGCTGAGAGTTGAGTGTGATGACTAGCACCATCAGCAAATCCTATATAGTTGGAAGACTCCATTGAAATATGTCATAATAAATGAAAGCTAATCAACACCCGATCACCATAAAAAAACCTAACTATGCAAAATACTGTACAATAATATACAATAATCAGCCCTGGCTGAGGATCATGCATAGTAATTTTTAAGAGAGAGCCCATTTCTAGGCTCTGCCAAGGTTGTCCCATCGTAATATACTAGATCATAGGCACCCTTCTCTAACACACGTTTGACAACATAAGGACCATGCCACATGGGGTTAAAATTTCTTGCCCCAAAGAGTTCTTTAGCTTGATCCCACAAAAGGACCAAATCTCCTTCAGTAAACTTCCTCAGATGGACAGACTTATCATACTGGACCTTAACACGAAGCTTATTTACTTCTAGAGCCACTAAGGCATCTCGGCGCTGCTCATCAAGCTGCTCTAAGTGGACTAAACGTTCCTCCAATGGGGAAGTGTCTGGCAAGAGTTATATGGCTAGCTTCAATGAAGGGATTTCGCATTAAACTGGCAAGACAGACTCCACTCCATGTACAAGCTAATATGGAGAAAAACTGGTGGCAGTCTTAACCATGGTTCTATAAGCCCACAAAGCAGGATATAACATGATATGCCAGTTGGTCTTTCTTTGTGCGATGGATCATTGGAGAATGGACTTAAGTGATTAGTTCACTGCTTCAACATGTTCATTCACTTGAGGGTAGTAAGAAGACGAATGCTCCTTCTTATACCCTAATTTCGAGGCCAATTCTTCCATCATCCGATTCTGAAAGTGCCTACCATGGTCAGTGACAAGATCCTTTGGAATACCAAACCAAGTAATGATCTGGTTCAACACGAAATGCGCGGCTGTCTCACCGTCAGATTTAACTATGGGCATAGCCTTAGCCCCTTTCGTGAAATAGTCAATAGCCACTATAATATGATGATGCCCCCTAGCTGAAGCTGGGTTGCAATCCATGAAATCAAGCCCCCACTTAATGAAGGGACCGGCGGTGATAATTAGATGTAACGGGGCAGGATGTGAGTGCATATTGTGTGCAAACACCTGGCAAGGGTGGCACTTCTTGACCGCATTGACACAATCTTTAAAGATCGACGGCCAGAAATAACCCGCTCTCAATATTTTCTGGGTTGTAGAAAGCCCGAATAAATGACCACCACATGCCCCTCCGTGGCAATAATTCAGCACAAGCTCAGCCTCCTCATGAGTTAAACAATGACATAAAATGGAATCTACCCCACGGCAGTACAATGTGTTATCTACTATAAGGTAGTTCTTGGATACGTGACGTAACCGTCGTCGTTCATCCCATAAAAGGTGAGTAGGGACCTTCAATGTTTGTAAATTTATGATGATATCCCCATACCATGGATCCAAAGTTGAGATCAGGAAAATGTGCTCATCGACAAACATATCTTCACAAACTTCCTCCTCCTCCTCTCTTGGGAAATAAGATATAAGCTCCGCAAAAATCAACGATTTTGTTGAAACAAACTCGAGATCGAATTCTTGTAAGATGACAATCCACTTATTATACTTTCCCTCGATCATCCTTCTAGTGAGGATGAACTGAAATGGAATGACATGGGCTGCCACCAAGGTTTGGCGAAGGAGAATATAGTGTCTCAACCTTTGAACCACATGAACGGTAGCTAAGGCAAGTTTCTCGACATGGGAATAATATCTCTCCACATCTATAAGGTTTCGGCTCAAATAATATACGACATGCTCATGGAGCTCCTCATCCTCTTGAATCAAAACCATACCAATCGTCTCCATGGACACGGCCACATAAAGTAAAAAGTCATGGCTATAGTCGGGTGGACTAATCACGGGGGCCGATGCTAAGGCTCGTTTAAGTGCATTAAAGGAATCTTGGTCTCACTCATCCCAACAAAAGGTAGTGTCCTTCTTCAAAAGATGCATAAAGCCTCTAGTCAAATTGGCAAAATTAACCACGAATCTCCACAAGAAATTTTCCATGCCTTGCAAACATTGAATATTTCTAATGTTTCACGAGGGAGACAATTGAAGTATTGCCTCAACATTTAAGGGATCAAATCTTATACCCTCCTTGGAGACAATGAACCCTAACAAGTGATCAGACTTCATGCAAAAGATGCATTTATGAGGATTTAACCTAACCAAATAATGGCGGAATCTTTCGAACACTAATCTCAAATGGTAGGAATGATGCATCCTCTAACGAGAATGAGCAGCAAGGTCATCCAAAAGACTTCAATAATCAATTTGAGATCATGGAAAATCAACGTCATAGCCCGCTGAAATGTAGCTCCAGTGTTTTTTAAGGCCAAAAGGCATCTTCTGATATGTAAAGGTACCCCAAGGACAAATAAATGCAGTTTTATGTTAGTCCTCGGGTTTGATCTGGATCTGATTGTATCCAGAAAATTCATCCATAAAGGAAAATACCTTGCTTCCCACACACTCATCCAAAATTTGATCAATAAATGGTGTGAAAAAATTATCCTTAGGACAGGCACGATTCAAGTCACAGAAATCAGTGCATATACGGATCGCTCCCTGCTTCTTATCAACTGGAACAAGGTTTGAAACCCTCTCTATCAAGGGAATGAGATAGATAAAACAGGCATTTAATAGGTTTCTATCTCAGCCTTAATCACGGGTGCTTTTCTAGGATTCACTACATGCAATCGTTGTCGAACAGGCTTAGCATTGGGATAAGTTTTAATTTCATGTTCAACAATGCAAGGGTCGACCTGGCATTTCCTCTAATGACCAAGCAAGGACATCACAAAACTCTTTGAACAGATCGGTATACTCTTGAATCTCAGCATGGGAACATTCTGCCCCAATATAGACATTCTCAATCTTGCCAGGATCGTGAGAGATATTGATAGGGATGGTAGGAGATATATTCGCCATGTTTCCATCAGCCATTAGACTAGGAGAGCTCAATGGAACCACGGAACTACCAATTCTCTTACTAAGAATCTCCCTAAATTCTTCACACTCCAAACAGTCAAGGTCAGGAAGAAAATAAGATCTATGATGTAACTCTTCCCAAGGTGGCTCAACTCCAGACATGGCCTCAATAATAGATTCATCTCATGGAAAAACACTATCAAGGAAATCATGTGCATGAGAAGACTCAACTCCCCATGTAGGTAGCACATATGGGTCCTCCTGCTCCGTCCACAAAGAGGTAGCACATATGATTCCTTTGAGTAAGCCTATCGAAATGGACATGCCGTTGCCTACAGCAATGATAGTATATCAAGCGAATCTTGAATAGGGTCATAGGAGGAGGACTCGGTGTAGGAAGGATCCAAGGATATTCCATATGGGAAGTGCGAAAAGACATCGATCTCAATGAAGACAAAGCCCCACCCGAACTAGACTCGATCATAAGAACGGGTGCAGGACAACTAAATATTCCCATAATGGATGGATACATGCCAACACCCACACTCCCAGTTGCTCGCTGAGAATGATCGATAATCGGGATAGAAGCTCCCAATGATGCAGTAACACTCAGATTTTTGAATGATGTCTAATCAATCGTAACAATATTCCCATTAAATGGAAAGCATACAACTCGAAATAGAGAAGAATCTATGGCTTGCATAGTATACATCCAGTTCCTACCCAGTAATATATTGTAGTCAAGGGGCGCATCAACCACCTCAATCTCGATCACGACGGTCTTCCCTCTCAAACGGACCTTAAGAGAAGGAAGAATTCCATGTGGCCAAAAAAATATACCATCAAAAGAATTCAACATGGTAGTGGATTTAGACAGCTCGAGGGAACCCAAACCCTTCCAACACGACAAAGACATCACAGAAGCAGCAGCGCCTTTGTCAATCACAGTGCATTTGATGGTCATGTTAAGACATTCTACATTAATCAAGAGAGACACATAGTAAGGCAAGCGAGGTTGTAGTCCCGCGGTTTCAAATTTGATGACGAAGGAAGATTTATCATCGTTAACACCAAGAGCAGAAAGCAAATCCTTCCTTTGTGAAGGACAAATCTAAAGTACATCAAGTGTAGACATCACACAAGGAGTGTGGCCCAAATCCTCAACAACTAAATAGTTTTGGGCGGCTCAGGCATTAGGATTGTGTCCTGAATGCTTTAGGACTCCCTTAGGAATGTGAGGTGAGACTTCAAGTTTATCCATAGGGTTTTCAATATGCAAAGGACTCCTAGGTGGAGCAGGTTCCTTTCCAAGGTCTGGTTGTGACGAACCATAGTCCTTCGCATGAGTCACAACCTTAGTAGCACGCACCATGTTGATGCAACCATGACCACTACTGGCTTCCAATGGATATTGATCTCCACCTAACTGATCATGGATCCTCGAGTTCATGTTTTGATTATGTGGTAAAGTGTTGTTCAGCACAGCTGGGCTTTGTGCTATGAACCTCGAGGAGTGTTCCATACGAGAGCATAAGTGAGTGAGGTGGTCATCCTTACACAACTTGTAAGGAAACTTAACCTTACATTTAGACTGCTTTTCCCCCCCAGCATTGCGGGTGTTCTTGTCATTAGAATTGGCATTTTCATTCTTATTCACACCCTTAGGATTGTTCTTACCCTTTTTCTTATTCCTTCCAGGTTGTCGGTTGCCCTTCTGGTCCGATGATTGCATCGAAAGCACATTCGTCATTTGGGTGGGTTGAGACGAAGTTGTGGCTTGTCCCGAGGTAGATTGGTTGATAGACAATTGACTCACCTATTGCACAACCGAATCCATAGGTTTGGTACTCATACAATCAACAATGCCATCGGCATGTGGTCCAGCTTTGACCTTAGGGTCGAAACTAGAACGCGAAGCGTTAGGAATGATCTCATATAACAATCCGGATTGAGCATAAATCAAATCCAATTCTTGTGCCCTAAAAATGGCTTGTTCCTCATTTTGAAGTCTGGATGTAGAAACATCCTTCGCTATATAAGGTAGTAACAATTTAAGGAACCACTCGAGGAGAAACTCCGGCGGTATGAAGGCTTTAGACAATCTCTTCCGTCTATGCCACTCTTGGATATAGTCCGAGATATGCGTAGCTTTGTCTTGTCGAAATGTTGACAAGAGTTCTGTACCAACGTTGTAATGCACTGGTAGTTGGAAGTGATTGAGAAAAGTCATAGCTAGGTCATCGAACAAAACGAATGCCCCCCTAGGTAACTCTATATACCATTTTGCTGCAGGCCCGATGAGGGTGCATTGAAATAGCCTTAAATGGATTGAATCATCATGTAAGGAATTAGAATAGCACCAAAGGTGAAATGTAGTAACATGTTCACTAGGATCTTCTCCTGGTTTGCCCTCAAATTTGGGAATGTCCGAGGGAATCTTGGTAGGGACAGCCAGCCAAGCCGGGTCATGAGATATCGGGTCGTTTTTTAGTCTCGACAAGTCAGGTAAATTTAACGTTGCAAGGAAAGGGAGCCTAGGTTGATCAGGTCGATGCCACGCTCCCTGATAGTTTTGGTTCACATAAGACTGACTACCGTAACCACCATGGCCATGGCCATAGTGTCCTCCTCCCATTTGACCCGTGTAGGGTGGCATGGAAGCATCATAATGTGGTGTACCTTGAATATTTGGAGCTACAAAGCCATAATTCGGGGAGTAAGCGGGTTGTTGATACCCGTACCAATAAGGTGAATAACTCTGTGCATACTATGGTCCATAATATTATCCATAATAAGCTTCATAAGATGTCCCATGGGATGTCCCATGATAAACTCCATAAGTAGGAATATGAGGACCTCCCTGCGATAGACCATAGGATGTTCCAGAAGTAGGAATATGATCTCCCGAGACAACAGGGGGTACTTGACTCTGAGACACAACTACATAAGTAGTATCCATAGAAACATGACTAGTAGCAACATTCCGGCCCAAAGGACCACGTGAATGAGGGGGAGGAATAGCATTCGAAGAACTAGGAATAGAGGACAAAGGGACATGTGAAGTGATGTAAGTGGTATTCCCTATAGTCACTCGTCTTGGTTCTGGTATCCAAATAGAACAACTAACACCATGTCTAGGATGAACATGTGATGTAGCCTCCACCATCAGGATGGAGGGTGCAATGTGACTCATGCTCCCAAATCTCTCCACATGGAAAGGAATAGGAGTTCCCTCAGCCGTAGTGTTAGGTTCAAACTCTGAATCGGCATGGTGTGTTGGATCATGTGCAGAGATACCAAACATGCCATAACTAACATAACTAGTGCTCGTAGGTTCATGATGAGTCTCATCGCCCGACATCCAATACCGGTGACCTGTGAATGAGGGATCATACCTATAGTGTGTTGGTATATCAGGTGAAGGATCATATACAGGAGTAGGATCTTCTTCCCCAACCTCATGAGGTGGAGAAGACAACTCAGGAATTTCATCTTCATGATCTCCCATCATGTGTGAATCAATGTGAGAAGTAGTCTTCCTGGACTGTCTGTTTCTCTCTCGCAAAGGAGGAGGAGATGTAGAAGGTGGAAGTCCTGCTAAACGATGAGAATGGTGAAGTGCTGCATTCGAATCCACAATGACTCAAAAAATGAAAAAGACTCTTCTAATTACACAAACCCTAAGAAAGCTAGCATGCACACAGCATACACCTATATAATCTAAAGCCAATCATAAGCAAAAAAGGGTAGGATATGTGAGCTCCCGAATGAAGCAGGTATGTCTCTCCTAGGAGAGGCTTGAGACTCCCATACACAACAAGCAGAGGTTCATAACCAATTATTATGGCCCTCGGCTTCAACGCATATAGCAAATGTGCTATCTAAACCCAACCTGGCCGGGAGACCTGCAAAATAACCCCTATGAAGTACCCCCTTAATAACCTAGGTAAGGCAACTAAGGTCACCTCAATATAATCAATGCTCAGGCAGATAGTCACAAGAGGGATTAACTGTATGGGAAGGGTAGCAAAGCCCGAAACTCTCGAAAGAGCCCCCCAGATACGAATACAATCCTGAAAATATCTTCGGTGCTACTCAGTTATGACTAGGGGTCATCCCAATCAATAACCACTCACACTGCCTCGTGCTTAACTCCCTTGTAAGAGGAGGATCCTGAGAAACACTAATTATACCAAGGAATTTCACACTATCACCTGGACAGACACATACATGTTGTTTTTTAGTGGTATTGGAGAATTTACTCACAATGAACTATTCCAAGACCCTAAAACCTAATCTTGTTGGTGTACCCTATAAAATAAAATAGTGTAATCCATTTTAATTAAGCGTTGATTTTATTTGGCTTATTACTCAAAAAGGTAGATGATCATGCAACCAATGGTGTTATGACACAACATGAAGTAAAATGCACACCTAACAATCAATGCAAATGCATTGTGTCGAATGAAAAATAGGGCATGCTACTACATGAAATGCAAAATTTTATTCAAATGACAAATGCAATCATTCATATATGAAAGCCTGACTAATACTTCTCTAAGCAAACCTAGTGCAAGTACCAAGCAAAATGCAAAGTGCAATGATGCATAATGATGCAAAGAAGCAAATATTTTTGGATTTTTTGAATAAAAACGAGATAATAAAGCACAATAATGACTCTACTAGACCTAGACACTGCAAGCACTATTCAAATAGAACCCACGCAAAGCACTAAGGTTAAAGGGACCTAATGCACTAATCTCAAAACAAAAAATAAAAAATGCAATGACAAGAACATTCTTAAAAAGCGTCTCTGGTCAGAAACAAAGGTGTATACAGACTCTAGAAGCACCTAAGGAGACTCAGCAATAATCAAAACTCACCCAGCAACACTCAATCTTCCTCTAAAATGAAAAACTCAGGACATACATGACTATGTGCAGAAAACCCGCGTATATACATGGATATCTCAGTCAAAACCACGTGTACACGTGACTGTGAGGAAAAAACTCTCGTACAGGAAGAAAAAGAGATAAAAATGAAGGAAAACAAATAAGCTGAGACAAAATTCACTCCTATCAGACACTACCAAGCAAACATGACCCCATACCCAACTCAGAAATAGAGAAATCAGAGCAATTCAAGAACATTGAATGCCGATAAAAACCCCCAAAGGAAAAATGACTAGGAACTCCCTAGCGGAGTCGCCAATTCTGTTACGGAGAGAAATTCCTATGGCTTGGGGTACCACAATAGACATATTAAGTCCATAAATCAATCCTTTCCTATATGCAAGAGAAACTAAACATCTAACACTAAAGGATCTCGATTCGTACCTTATTCCAGACGGTTGATGTAGATCCCC
Organism: Pseudotsuga menziesii; assembly: GCA_001517045.1. Lineage (NCBI taxonomy): Eukaryota > Viridiplantae > Streptophyta > Pinopsida > Pinales > Pinaceae > Pseudotsuga > Pseudotsuga menziesii. Next base: position 126,654 of record LPNX011192841.1, read on the forward strand.
GTTGAGCTTTTCCACTCTCTCTTGTATTAGCAATTTGCTTCCTCAACATTCAACAAACAAGACAAGCATGCTATATATAATTGTATTAGACCTACTATAGCATATATAATCAATAACATATAAGTATTTAAAAGCATCCATGGATCAGAAAATCATTCAAATACACATTATTGGACAGGAAAAGATATTTCTATTGATATAAAACAAAGATTACAAAAGTGACAACCTCTGTCAGCACATCTGCAAATTGGAGAAACTGAGTCCCCCACTTGGGCCTCCACCACTTCAATCCTTCATCTCTCGATAACAAGCTCACAAGCAAAAGGAAAGCTTGGGAAGAACACAAAGTGCTCCAAGGGACATAGGGATGCAGACTCAAGTATAAGCTCTAGCAACAATGGACTATAGTTTTCTTGCTCTTCAATTCCTCCCCCTTCAATGTATCCAAAGGGTTCCTTATATAGCTCTTCAATGGGGTAATGGAAGGTCAAATCCGAGTGATATCAAGGAATATGGAAGGCCAAGAGATAAGTGACTCAGATCCACATCAAGGAAAACTCCAAAATCATTTGGCCTTTTGTTCACATCCCAATGTATGCGGGTTTAAGGGTCAAATCCACGTATATATGCGAGAAAGGGATTAAAAGTCGTGTATGGCAATTATTGCATGTTTTTAGGGATGATCTTGGAAACATCAAAGGTACAAAAATGGTCCATGGGGTCTAAAGA
>LPNX011192841.1:128350-147445 GCA_001517045.1 Pseudotsuga menziesii
GGGATTGAATGGATTTGATGGGATTAGAGATAATGAGAAGAAGAGTGGGGTTATAGGTAGGAAGAGGAGGGAGGATAGAGGTAGGGGATACATTTGGATGTGTGTATGGGTGTAAGGGGTTGGGGAGGTAGTTTTAGGTGTCATGGGTTGGGGAGTGAGAGAGAGTAATCATGACCCAATTTAGAACGAATGGAAACAATTAATTGATCATCTTCCTTCTCAATCCCACATTTCTTGAGCATTAGAACACGTCACTTGAACTTGGTGAAGAAACTTTATGTAGAATCGAAACCTCTTAGACTCAGTGAGAATAACTCAATCTCCAATTGATGCACTCTTAGCTCATATTCAACTCCAAAGAGAGACTCCAATTGAGTCCACACTTAGTTTGGAGTGGTAAAACCATCTAGATGAAAGAGTAGATCAGGACAAATAGATAGGAAAAGAAATACATAGGATTCATCCAACTTATAATGCCACTTAGCTTTCTCAGTCACAACATTGGGATCATTCTTCAAAGCTAGAGTAACTCTATATAGCCCTTTACTACGCAATAGAATACCAATTTTGTCTTTCCATTCATGGTAGTTGAAGTGAGTAAGAATTATAGCTGAATAAGAATCCTTATTGCTGATTTGATGCACTCAAGAGGAAACTCTCTGCAATTTGCAAAACAAACTAGGATAAAAAATTGTAAGCTAGACAAGCTCTTCTTGAGAGAGGCATATGAGATTGGATACGCTCTACTGGAGAGAACATATAGCTCCTCAAATTTGTAAAACTTGAGCAACCTTGCTCTCTGATACCATGTAGAAATATTAGCTCCAATGCTATGATAAAATATGCTAAGAAGAAGCACAAGAAATAGATCTTTCTACTAAGATAATTCTCACAAGCATACACAAGAAAAATAGAGAGAATAAAAGAGAATGAATCACATGAATGAAGAGATGAATATTGGAGTGTATCCTTCCATTAATTAATGATGAATAATAGTGTACATAAATAGTACATCCCTCATAGGAAAATCAATTTGTATGGATAAAAATAATAAAGCTCATAAAGGTTGACTTACCAAATATGATAAACCTCCATAGGTGGATAAAGCACATCCCAAATCAGTCAAGGAGCTCACGAATTAGTAAAAGCATGATTGAGTAGTCAAGACTAATGGATAAACATGATAATCCTAGAAAAAGGAGAGAAAATCATGGAGGATTGGTTGGCAAAAAAATATACCAGTTTCCTAGTTAACTAGCTTTACCTTATCCACAGAAAAACTGGATAAAGCATAATAAAGAAGAATCTGCAGTAAATCATAGTTACCAATTCTAGATGTCCATAAACTGGTTAATATCAACCCAGGATCATAAATAAATCATTCCTGGGGTATAGATGGAATGTGTTGACTTTAAGGTGCAAGTGGATGCCAACTAATTAGCTAGTGGGTAGGAATTTAATCAAATAATGATTAAATATTTTATCCTAAGTTATGAGTGGGTTTAATAATATTCCAAGAATTTTGGTCTTGAAAATAATTGTAAATCAACCAATCTGGTCATGTGGGATACAAATAAGTTCCTCTTTGAAAATCTTGTCATCCCTATTATATTATATGGTCATGAAGTATGGGGGTGCAACATTTCTAGAGAATCTTGGAGGAAGATTGAGAAAATCCAGAAGTGGTTTATAACTTATAACCCCGCAATTAAAAGAAATACACCTTATCCTGTTCTCCTCATAGAAGTTGGTATTTCTCATATCTAGAGCATTGATATGACTAGGGACCTAACGTACAAGCATAAGATAAATAACATGGGAAACACGAGACTTCCTAAAATTGCTTTAAACTCAAGTCAAAACCAACTATGCCTCAAGCGGTGTTGGTGTAAAGATACCATGGCTTGGTCAAACCATTGGGGAACTAATAAAAACTAAAATTTTCATAACATTGACAATGTCAAAAATATTATTACTTCTAAGTTTAAAGAGAAATTCTGGTGTGAGGAAAATTCAGCTGTTAAGAGAAATTAAGATTCTATAAGGAGGTCATTAATCCTATCTTGGAAGATCAGAAGTATTTATCGCTAGTAACTAGCTCACTGAAGGAAATTAATATGACCAAGATTAGAATGAACTCTCATGAACTCCATAGCGAAACAAGGCGTTGGTCTATTCCTAAAACTACATGGGTGGAAAGGGTTTTCCATCTGTGTGTCTATGAGCGTTGAGGATGAAAATCAATTTCTCTTAGAGTTCCTTGCTTACTCGCACATTATATATGAGTTTCATAGTATTTTCTACAATACAAACCCTTATAACCTCCTAACCTGTCAAAACTATAGTGAGCTTGGAAAGATTCTTGGAAATCTTTTTTAGCACATGAACAAGATTTTAAATTAAACCAATTATTATCCTTCTTAAGGTCTGATAGACCAAAGTTGGTCTCAGTGGATGTTAATAATCATCATCATCATCAATATAATATTATTCATGTTTGTAGGTATTACAGTGTATCATGATGCCATGGATTCAATGACAAAGAATATTCAATCATATACAATGAATGTGAATACGAAAAAGAGTTATAAATGTTAATATAACTCTAACAAAAAAAATAAAGTTTCCTTCCTCACAAACCTTCACTGTAGTGTAGAGAACCTACAGAATACCTTTATGGATACCGACAAATCCCATTTACTAGAGCACAAAGTTATGTCTGCACAGTCTAATGAAGTGCTTAAAATACAGTCTACTCCAATTGGCTATTATGTTTGTTGTTACAGTTAAGTTGGTTGTAAACATTATATATGGCTACTTCCAGTGGTGGTCGTTGTGCCCGTGGTAGAGATATGAGTTTTTTGGTGCAATTGCATAACCCCTCCACCGTAAATAGTATCATTAATAGCGCAAGACGTAGTGGAAGTGGAAGTGGCGGCGATTATTGGGAGATCTCTCCCTCATCAACCATCACCAGCATTAAGTTGCTGAATAAGCTCAATGTAAAATATCTCTCCGATTTAGGAGAGAGAAATGAGAATATTGGTCCCAATGAGATAACCAGTTACTATACTCGTTATATTTTGTTTGTGTTCACAGCATTAATAGAAAGGCGATAACAGTTTAATGTTTCTAATAAGGCACTGAAGCTGCTTTGGGTTTCTCCAGTTTCAACCATGCCTTTAAATGATTTTTCGGTGTGCCTCCTTATCCATTTGAAGGGTAAGTCTGAAGGTAACAGTGATTACTAGAAGGATTCAAATCTGTTGGAATCTGTATGTTTTCTAATTAATGATTTCTAATGTTAATTAGGTATTTTGAATACCACTGTGGTGCAGGCCCAGATAGTGTTCAAGTAGCATCAATGAGTAACAAACTGAGTAATATGAAACATACCTACAACATTTACACTTCTTATCATTCTTGTGTGCATCCTTTACCTTGGCCTCTTCTTAGTCCTGTCGGCATCCTTTACCTTTTGAAGTCTCTAAATGCCTGGGGAAAATTTTTCTTGCAAAATACTACAACATTCTCGGTTTGTACTTGGGCTCAGTTGGTTATCAATAAGTTTTTTCATGGCGTATAAGATATTGAACATCGCCAAGAATCTTGTTGTCCTCGTTTCTCCTTCTCATCCAACTTCGAAAGAGTATGTATACCTTTCCAATATCAATGATCAAGCGGCTTTGAGATCTCACATTAATCTTGTTCAGTTTTATTGGTTCGATCCGAGGAAGAAGGGTGAGGATCCCGCTAGGGTTATCAGAGAAGGGTTGGCCAAGGTTTTGGTGTTTTACTATCCTCTGGATAAAAGACTATGAGACACACGACTATAAGCTCGTGGTTGACTACACTAGCAAAGGCATGTTGTTTGTGGAAGCACTCTTGACACTACTAAGCAATAAATTCAAATGAAGGGTTCGCCATACAAGTATTTGGTCTATGGTAACAAACATACACACTTTCCTCTAGCACCTCCTCGTTTCCTCTAGCACCTTCTCGGACTCTTTTGATCATTACAAAGCTATGGTTGTCTTTCCTTCTACATCGTACGCTCAACAAGAACATGAGTGGTCCTAATGGTTAAGAGCATGTGTTTCCTCTTAGGAGGTCACGGGTTCAAATCCAGAGGGGGTAGTGTATGTACACCTCTGTAGACTTTAGCAGTTAAATCGCTGCGCAGAGGGGGGTCCCTTGTCCCACAAACAAGGGGGTCTCATACACCAATTTGGTGTCTCGCTTGGCGGTGACCTTAAATACAAACAAGGGGGTCTCATACACCAATTTGGTGTCTCGCTTGGCGGTGACCTTAAAAATAGATTATTATTATTATTATAAGAAGTTTACATTGTAATAATGCAAAACAATTATAACGTAGGTCGTATCGATTTCAATGAATGGTCATTTTTAATATTAATAACTTTAAATCTACAACTTTTAAAAATTTTTGAGATGTAGGCATGGGATGGATATTAGAATGTACAAAATTCCTTTTTTACATATTAACTTTGCATTTTTTTATGTTAAAAGGATATGACAAATTTTGTAGAGATGTAGGTATGGGATGGATATAAGAATGTATAAAATGTGTTTTTTTAAGAGTAATTTTGTAGTGTTTTATGTTAAAAGATATGACTTAGTTGTATAGTATAAGGATAAAAAAATATAATATTATGAACAACTATATATGTTTTTTATAGATTAAGTTTATGTTAAAACATATATTAAAACAATATTTATAATGCTTTGTATTAAAAAATATATAAGTATATTATATAATAATTGTATTAATAATAACATTATATAATAAGCATAAAGAATTTGAAATATTAAGTTTACTTTGTTTGCTAAGTTGGTGCTTATAGTTGTAAAGGATGAATGCTATAATAACACGGTTGCTAAATTTTATAGCTTCATCTTTTTCCAAGTCAAGTGACATGGGAAACGATGCTAAGTTTGGCATCAACCATAAGGCACCCAACCAAATTTTTCAAGGAGACTAAAGCATAATACATTTCCACTTACATGCCCCTGAGAATAGTCATAATGGTATGGGATTCAACCCTAAACATAAAGGCTAAGAAAATTACTCATTGCTTCTAGTGTAAAACTTCCATGAACCTAGTTAGTTTCCATATGTTTCTTTTCACTACTTTTACCATCACATAATTTTGAAAGTTGAACCTGCTACTAACCCCCACACTTCTTCCACGTCCTTCATGTACGATTTTATAATAGCCCACTACTAATGAATTAGTGGCATGTATTATATTACATAATCACAACATTACTTCATTTTAGTAATCAAAATATAATTAGTGACATATATTTCAGTGCCATAGCGGTATTTCATGATGCTCAATCCATTTTTACCAAAATAAGGATTTCATCCAAAAACCACCGAAAGTCCAAAAAGTGGAATAAATACGCAAGTGGCCCGATCGGATTCATGGACGGTCTCATGGTGGTCCAGATCCTCATGGGACTCTTCAATGATTCTCATCCTCTCGGGCTGAGCCCACCTCCCCTTTGAGTTCTAGATCAGTTCTTTGTTGGAATCCTTCCTCCAAAAGGGAGGAACGAGATGGTGCTCCTTAAGAAAATCACACGACTTGTTCACCAAAGTCGGATCGGGTGAGAGGTAAGACAGAAACATTGTCCCAATCCATGTTATCTATCTAGGAAATGTAGATGGGACTCAAGATTATGAAAGCAGTATTTGTGGGGACCAGTGAATCTATATGCACAATATTTACTAAGGTTGTTAAAATAATGAGTGTAAGGTTCAATCCTTCTAGATCGTCTAATTTAAAAAATATATATATATTCTTTTTTAACTTAATTTTAATACCCATTATGTCATATTATTAATCAATGTTATATTATTTAAAAACCAAACTATTAAAAAATGTTATTTACTTATTGAACACCACTAAAACAAAACTACTTAAAAATATGATTTACTTACCTAGCACCACTCACAATAATCGTTTGAAGTACTCTCTTGTCTTATTAAGAAGCCTTTCCTTCTTACTTTAATCATTTTCAATCTATCAAAACACACTATTGTTAACACTTTCAATCTATTAAGCTCGTAGTGTTTTAGTTTTTATATATTTTCCTTTATGCCAAAGGCAGGTGGCTAACGTAGGTTTTGAATTGTAATTTTCAAGATGTCATATTGATTTGCTTTTATATTCTTACTTTTAATACATTTTCCTTTATGCCAAAGACAGGTGACTAATGTAGGTTTTGAATTGTCATTTTCAAGATGTCATATTGATTTGCTTTTATATTCAAGGTAAATAACTAGGGATGGAGTTTCACCCTCTCAACATGAGGTTTAATTTTTATTTTTATTTGCCTTTAGTTTCATATATAAAATTAAGACTAATTCAACCAGGTTTAATTCTAATTTGTCTCAAGTTTCATGTATAAAATTAAGACTTAACCTTTTTTTATGTGTAAGTACATAATCATGATCCTTTGCTGCAGTTTCAGTCATAACTGAAATAGTGTAACCAAAAAATTAATAATAAGTTTAGAACATTTTTGTTTTTTATACTTTTCTTTTCATATAATTTTATTTTTAAAAATAATAATAATAATATTGAAACTACTTTTTTATTTTTATATCTCTTTTTTCATACAATTTTATTTTTATAAAATAATAATAATAATAATAATTTATTTTTATACACCACCACAATAACAACTAACAATAATAATGTTTTGGAACTGTTTGTTTTTTATACATTTCTTTTCATACAATTTTCTTTTTATTTATAAGATTCTATTTTGGAACGATTTGATTTTTCTACATTTCTTTTCATACAATTTTTTGTTTTTATTTATAAGATTCTGAAAAGCACTTGTCCTCTTCAAATATCGTCTGGTCAGTTCTGTTTTATTTGGTCATCGTTTTCTCAAATTATTCTGGATTGTAGGTCACATGGCCCGTATAGTAACCCGCCACTTAATATCCTCATACAAGATAGACGCACAAGTGGAGGTATCGTTAGCATTTGACCTATTGAACATAGAAGATAGACTTATACCAAGTAGTATCAAATCATTTTTATATAATTTGATATATAATTATAAATTATTTAAACGTTTAAGTAAAACAAAGTTCATTTTAAGTGATAGTAACTATAAGTGATGTTAATAGTTACTATCGAAAAAAAATCAAATTTCAATATATATATATGAAATAATGATGTATTTAATATTTTATGATGATTAATAACTAAATAATGTTTATTAGTTATAACTTGGATGGTTGGAAAGATTGAATGTTACTTTCTCTATCAAAATTCAATTTTTATAAGTTTGAAGTTAATCTAGCTTTAAATATTTTTTTTATAACTTTTAAAAGAACATTTATTAGTATTATTATAAATTTTAGAATAATATTTATATTCTCTTCATTGTTGGCCCACAAAAAATGGACTTCAAAAATCCTACATAAACATACTTCATATTTTTAATTTTTTATCATTTTATTTATATCTTTATCTCCCATCTAATATATAAAACTCTTTTTTTTTATTTTTTCAACCTGCATACATATTTACATGGATACATATTTGATTGTTTATGATTTCTGTTGCCAAATTTCTGTGGTGATAGGTTATTGGTGATGTAATTGGAGAAACCACAGTATCGAAATGGCCAAGTCGACGTTTCGAATCCATATCAGGATCCATCATCACGACAAGTCGAATGTGGAGAGAGTCGGACAATATTTAAACTAGGGTTTGCTAGGTTGGACAATATTTAAAAATTTTGCTTTGCAGAATCTTAATTCAGCGTTGTAAAAATTTGAAAATAAAAATTTAAAAATTTAATAATATAAACAATTTTCCCCAAAAATTTTAAAAAAATTTCCCCAAAATTAGGTGTAGGGAATAAATTTTCCGTGCACTTTGAAACCAATTAAAATTAAAAATATTGTTCGACCTAGCAAACCCTAGTTTCCGCAGCCGACCTACCGGTTCCAGTATTTAACTTGGGTTCTCACTCTCTCCACATTCGACTTGTCCTGATGATGGATCCTGATATGGATTCGAAACGTCGACTTGGTCATTTCGATACAGTGGTTTCTCCGATTACATCACCAATGTTTATGATTTACTTTACATGTATTTCTTTTTATTTACTTTAAATAATTTTGTTTTTTTTTAATATTAAAATAAGTTTTTCATAATATATTTTTTTTTTTTTTCTTTTAAATTAATTTACTTTTGTAAATATAATTAATACAATTTACATCTTCCACATTTTTAATTATTTTTATTTTTATTTTTTTTATAATATAAATAAAGTTATTTGCTTCTAGAGATGCTTTACACCCAAGTATAAAGGAGATCTTGTAACCGTTGTCGATATTATGTTGTAACCTTTGTTACTAACAGAATAATAAGAAATACAAAATTTAATTATCCCCAAAACCATGTATGAGGAAATGTTGTAATGTTCATTCCTAGCAAAATAAAAGATAATAAACAATATTATATGTCGGCCACAAATAATATTAAATTTTAATAATAAAAAAATTATATGTGGACCTTAAATAAAAAAGATGCGTCTTTTGGTTCGAATCAAATCACTCACTATATATAGGACACACCAAACATGATAGCTCCTTGAGTGCAATACTTAAGAAGAGGCTTCCACCTCGAAAGATTTGATCCATCTCGGCGCTTGATAGAGCCTATGATTTGGATCTATGTTGGTTTAGTCACACTCATCTTAAATTGAAGATAAACTATGAACAATTCTTTTTAAATTTTCATCTTAACTTTAAAATAATTTTTAGTTATTAATTAATTTTCTTAGTATTTTTACATAAGTTTATGATCATTTTAATGTGATTATTTTTCTTACTATTTCTTTTATTATTAGATCCGTGTTTACATTTTGTTGTAGTAGTTCATTTTATACATTTATTTTATAGTGGGTGTACTTTATTATGTCTAAGGTTTTTTCCTAAAAAAATAACTATACTTTATTTTTGTATATGTAAAAGTAGTACAGTAGAAAAAAGGATTTCCTTCTCATAGTCAAAAGAAGAACATGGGTCAAACAAGCTTAACCACAATAGAGAGCCATGGACAAAAGAGTCACCAACTGAAAATGGAAGATCAAATAGCCAATGGACAAGAAAAGAAGATGGTCCCAAACAGAAACAAAAAAAACTCGACAAAATATAATAGATCCAAAGTGAAGGCCCCATAACCAGCCTCAGTCAAAATTTTCCTAGAGGCTACCCTCCGTGGCGAGAGAACCAGCAGACCAAACCTCAAAAAAGATGAATCCCTTAAAGGCATGAAGGGCCCACTTTGATAACACATTGGCCTGACAGTTCTGCTCCCGAAAACTCTGGGAGAAAGAGATGTTTTTAAAACCATCTATCAACAATCTAATTTTTTCCATCCATGCTATGAGGTAAATGAGCCTAATATTCTTAGAGTTAATGGCCCATTCAATGATAACACTGTAGTCTCTGAAAATGTGGATCCCATCCAAACCAAGACATTGGGAAAATTGAAGTAAGATCCATAATGATAATAGCTTCCCCTTCGTGTTGGATATAGCATCATAGCTCATCCATAAATTGTAATAACATTGATCATCAATCTGGAGGACAACCCAATCCCCACACCGAAACTTCTAGGAGGCCCCATCGAAAAAACCCACAATTTTGTGGACAGGACACAAGTCTTTAAGAATCATGGTTTTATGTGGAAGCCCACCAATAAAGGAGAGAACCTGTGTTGAGTCCAAAAATTCCTCCAGTTCCTTCGACCCTACACAAAGACCATTGGGCCTATAGTCCTCAAAGATTCGCTTATTCCTGCAAAGCAAAATTTCCCAAATGATGAAGCATGGTAACAGTGTACCACTGTGGATACCCAATTTTCCATGCCATGAAGCATTTTGATAAAGTATTCCCATTCCAACATAACTGTTTCTTTACCAAGCTACCAACATCCTTCTAGACAGATTTAGAAAAACAACAGGATACAAATAGATGGAAAATAGATTCTTCATCCAAGCCACAAAGGAGACAAAGGTTAGGACCAAAGAAACCTCTTTTTAGGAGATTGTCCGAGGACAAGATGTGGTTTTCCTGCGCCAACTAGCAGAATAAAAGGATACATAAAGGAACCTTCCACTTCCATATGTTATGCCACCAAAATTAATTCACCTATAGATTGTCAAGAAGATGCTGGTAAGCCAGTTTAACCGATATAATCCCCAGTTCCTTGCTGTATGACCACTTCAAAGTATCAAAACCACCATTCTGGAAAATCAAACCACATCAATGACCTCTGATATAGGAAGACCATTCGACCCCCATTGAACCATACAGTTCCAATTGCACAGTAGTAATCCATCCTTGAGCTGATGTCTGACCAAAGGGAGGCATAGCAATGTGATAAAGTGTAAAAAATTATTTGTTATGTATATGGAACAATAGATCTGCATACAACTAATAGTGAGAAGGGCCACCAATAATTGGGTCTTCACCCACATGGATAAAATGAGCATCACCCACAACCCACGACAACCAGGATTCAAAAATTTTATAGGACTGAAGGAGGCCAGTCCAGAAATTTAATATCCCGCGATCTAGATTTTTGAAGCAGTGAATCCACTAAATAATAAACAAAGGATGAATATATTTTTTATGAATAACACGTTTCCATAAATTGTTTCTAGAGATGACCATCCGCAAGCTTTTATCCCTCAACGCAAGTGAGAATAAATGCATTTTTTTGAGGCCCCAACCACCTTTAGTCACTGGTCAAGCGATGATCTCCCATCTTACTAGGTGGTATTTGGTTCTATATGGGGTGCTAGACCACACGCGATACATAATTTTCCTTCGTATTTCATTTATAACTAATTTAGGCTTTTTACATAGGGAAAACCAATAAACTACCATGTTTACCAGCACAGAACGGTTAAGGATCACTCGACCCCCCAATGATAACCACTGCCAGCACCAATGTTTTATCCATTTGTCAAATCTTTTCATTAACCTCTGCCAATCCCCAACTTTATAACGGTTTGAATTTAAGAAATACCCAAGGTATCGAGTACCACCATCAAAAGGGTTGGTCTTTACCTGCAACAAATCCTTGATCTCTATTAAATCTTGACGGGAAACCTCATTTACCAGGAGCATAGACTTCTCAGTGTTAATAGATAGGCCATAGGAATGAAAAAAATATCTAATCGGATTATAATAAACATGCCATTCAATAGATAAACCCTGGCCAAAGATCAATATATCATCTACGAATAGTAGATGCACTATCAAAAGACTGTCACTGATATTGATTCCATTGATTCCTCCATTCACTTTTTCACTCGCAATCATGCGACTGATGGATTCAATAACTAGGAGAAATAACATAGGTGACAAAGGGAAGCCTTGCCTAAGTCCTCTTTTTGCAAGAAAAAAATCAGTTGGGATACCATTATCCAGGACAACATAAGACACCATAGTGACACATCCCATGATCCACTTCATAACCCTGTAAGGCAGTCTGATTTGAATTAAAATAAGCCTCAGGAATCCCCATGAAACTCTATCATAAGTCTTGTTTAAATATAGTTGTAGAGCACAAGTGGAGGCTTTTTTTTCTTTACACTGTGAAAAACCTCCTGACCCACCTCGATGGCCTCTAGGATTTGTTTGTTTTCTAGGAAGACCAAATGTTCTGCAGATAATCCCCTAGAAATAATGGGATTCAGCCTATTTGATATTATCTTTGAAATGATTTTATAGACAAATTTGAAAAGTGGTATAGTTCGGAAGTCCTCGAGTCCCACAGGGTCAGATTTCTTGGGTATCAATGCCATAAATTTGGAGTTAATGGCCCATGTGATTAGTCCACAAACCCTATACTCTTACACTGCTAATAATAGATCATGCCCCATAACCCCGAAACAGTCCAGGAACAGTTCCATAGTCCACCCATCCAAGCTGATACTTTTTGAATGAGCAGAGTCCATGATAACCCCTTTTAGTTCTTGTAAGGTGACATGTAAAAATATCTCATCACCCTCTTCATCATTAAATAGCTTGGGATACTCCTTAATGAATTTAATTTGATCACCAACCGAGAAGTTTCCTTCTACATTGTAGTAGGATTTAAAGTGTTCATGAGTCATCTGAGAGATTCCCTCTTGTTCCTTTACCAAACATCCATGCCCATCTTTCAGAGCCCATGTTGCATTTGTATTTCTGTGGTGTTCAGCATAGGGGTGAAAAAATTTTGAATTCTTATCACGCGCCTCTAACCATGTAATACGGATCTCCATGCGGGACTTTTCAAAGGATATCTTAAGAATTTGCATTTTTTCCTAATCCATATTCATAACCAAATCTATTTCTGGTTGAGACAATGCACCTTTTGAAGAAAAGTCCTTGAGGTTGGTGATATGGGATTATATGGTTAGTAGAGCCTTATTCTCGAGACTAGATCTCTTCTTATCCAAAAAAAATGCCTCCTCCTTTCGATTGCTTAGTTTCTTCGTCAATTGTTCCATAGGGGAGAGGGTAGTTAGATAGTAAGTTTCATTCCACACATCGCATACCAATTCCCTAAAACCTACCTCACAAAGTGACGCATGATTAAATTTAAAGGGTTTACATAATATCAATCCATAAAAATCAAGTTGACAGAAAATTAGATGATGATCTGAGAACATGTTTTGATCAATCCAAGATCAAAATTTTTCCATTTTATTAATCAGAGACAAATTGATTAAAAAATGGTTCATCCTCTTGGCCACCCCAAACTCACCCACTCTACCATTTCTCCATGTAGGGCAGATAGGAGAAGGATCAACATCCACAAGACCCGCCTTTTCAAAGAGATCCTCAAAATATGAGCCAAGAGGATTAGTTTTTTCACTTGGCACCCAAATTCCACAAGCCGACCAGGTGAAATTCATGTCTCATGCAATGACTCCTGCAATGACCAAATTGCAGAGGTTTAAAATTCCTTTGGCCACAATCCTTTCCCAAAATATATCTTTTTATTTTTAGGGTCCATATATATTAAGAAAATTGATTTCTTCCTCGAATCCTCGAATATTATCTGACAGTAGAATACCCGCAGACACAAAAAAACCTTTAGTTTGGCCTTCCTAGGGTCCCAAGCCACTAATAGGCCCCCTAATAATCCCACAGTGTCCAGAGTGGTGAACACCCAATCCACTTTATTTTTTAAGAGAAAATATCTTGCTTTCAGTCCATATACCATGGTCTCTTGTAGGAATACCACATCGGGTTTGTCCCTATCTAGAATTCTTTAAAGGGAAAATCATTTTCGGAGGCCCCCCACTCCCCTAATCTCTATAGAGGTGCAAATGATTTCTTAACTTTTGTTAGGGCTTTGATGTCTCTAAGTGACCTCGAGTTAGAAGTGTAGGAGGAAGAGACTACACTTTAGTTGCAGTGAGAGGATCTGATCCTTTCTTGTTCTTCCTCACACTATGGGTTTTAACCGCTGATAAATATGCTTTAATTTCCCCCATTTATGCCTCCACATCGAAAATTTTGGGGAAAATCATTATCTGAGAATTTTATAACAGGGGAGAGATCAACTGCAGGATCCAGTTTCACGAGGGGCAGTCCATTAATAGAAAACCATATGTTGTTAGGGTTTTTTCTTTAAGGTTTCATAGAGAGTGTGGGGAGAAACAGGTGGCCCCGAGGAACATGGAGGTTGTGAGGAAGGATATGGGGAGGGTTCCTGAGTCAGCAATCACACCAATACTAACCCTTGTATCTAGTATCTCGAAACTCGTACTTGAGGTAATGATAGGGGGATTGGAGGAATGTTCGAGATTACCCACTGGTAGTGCACCCACATTGAGCAGACCCCCATCATCATGTTTTTTTTGCGAGGGGGGGAGGGGAACACAAGAGCAGCCAGGGTAATAAAATCTGGGATCAATTCATTGGTGGCCTCCTTTGTAGGAATGGAAGGGTTTCAGACCCCCTTATAAAAAATGAAGCACCAGTCAAGGCGAATTCCCCCACCACATCTCCCTTTAATTCCATTTCCTTTATCAATTCACTTTCTTGATCATTTAGCGAAAAGACAAAGGAAGGGATGAGTGAGTTTAACTTACTTAGAAAGGGTTGGTCCACCAGCAAATAGGATCAGTAGCAGAAGGAAAAGTTGACTAAGGATCCAAGATTCCTTCACTCGACTCATCAGACGACCAGGGTGTTGCATCTTCAGATTCACGATCCGTCTTTCAACCAGACGTAGTACAATTTTTTCCATAAATGGCCAATTTCATTACATTTAGTACAACAGAAAGGAATCCCCCAGTATTTCAGTGGCTGGGTGAAATTCTGACCACGGCAGTCGATCACAATCTTCTGGCGCAAACCCTTATGCATGTCTATTTCCACCATAATGCAACCCATAAGCTTGTCGACCCCAGACAACATCTCAGGATCTAGATGTATGAACCAACCCAAGTGGTCCCCAATGGTAGTTAGAGCTTCCCAAATCTAGAGCACCAGTGGTAAATATGGCAATAAAACCCATATAGGGTGAGATTTTAGACCCTCCGTCTTAGGGTCGAACCCATAATGCCACCAACGTAATATCAAGGTTCCATGTTCTTTTAGCTAGTTTGTTTTTAGGACAAAATTAGTGTGGGATTCCATCCTAAAGATGAATCCATTACATCCTTTCTGAAACACATAAATAGTGGGAATGTACCCCTCGATAGGTCCCCATACCCCCGTAGCCCAAGCCTTTATTTCCTTACAATCGATAGCCTTATAGCTAAATTTCCCCACAAGCCCACACAGATTCATCCCCACGACTTCTTCCATCCCAACTCCCTCACCAAGCAAAATCTTGTCTTTGTCCTGAAAAAGCTCCCACTTTACAAATTTACTACTAATGTGTTTCTTAGTTGATTTGCTTGTAAATATGTGAGAGGAATCGCCACCTTGAAACCCCTCGGGGTTGACATTTGAGCGAGAAAATAAAGATTCGTCATTATCATTGACTCGAACCTTGTTTCCCTCCGAAGGCAGGTTTTTTCCCAGAATTCCACCAGTTTCGGCCGCCACAAGACCCTGGATAATGTTGGTTGGAGAGCTATGCCCAGGAATTATTCTATAGATCGAATCGAGGTCGAGCCAGGAATAAAGTTCATCCGAGACGCTGAACCTCCCAGGGAATGTGATGGGTGAGATATGTTTGGTTATTCTTTTCTTTTTTAAATTTGATACATCAAAAAACACATGATCCCCATTCCACTCACTGGGAGGATGACCCACCACTAAAAGACACAGGAAAGAACTAGCTGCCATATGAGGAGAGATAGAATGCGTTCATAAATACTAATGCTCAAAGTTGAGGGAAAATACGACGCAAATACCAAAATGGTCCAATGATTAATAGAAACAACCCTCGGGGTGAAAAATGCCTACCAAAAGATTCCAAAGAGCCAGTTATTTTGTGTAATCCCAAGGGTAAGGTGGATGTCCACCACCAAAAGTACAGGCTTAAGACCCCCATGAGTTAAACACTTGAAGACCTAGCAGAAAACCCACCCACTAATGGCAACGCTCCACTTTTGAAGACAAACCCTACGACCGTGAAATTTTAGGCCCTAAATCCCTTCATACCCAGTATCACATGCATTTTTCACCCTTTCAGACCCACACTTCTATATATTGAAACCCTAAATTCTAATGACATACAAAAAACAACCTTTTTTTTAACAGTATAGCTTCCATTGAATCACAAAAAATGACACTTTATTATGTCTATAGTGTATATAGTAATTGCTCAACTCTATTAGTTTGCTCCCTATAAACAATATTTGCGAAAAACCTATAGTTTAACATAGTAATCTTGGTTTGTTTTGCTAATGTCTACATGGGGCTTTGGTGTCGAGGACCCAGATGGATAAACATAAGCAAAGTTGCAAATATAATTTATTGCAAACTGGTTTTAATGGTGCAATTACATTGGAAGCTTGAGTTTCTTTCCCATTTCTAGGTACATTTCATTTAATGTGAACATGCAATGTAATTCACGCTCCCTTTAACATATATTCATATCTTCACATGATAATGGTTAAAATCAATGCAACCTATTCACTTTGAAGTATATTATTATTGGAATTAATGGACTATATTATTAAAAACTAATTAATCAAATTATAGTAGAAATTGAAATGTTTCAAACCATTTCATAGTAAATTGTTATTCATATGTTGATATTTATATAAAGTTAATGTTAAAATATTCTACTTAAGGTGAATAATGAAATTTCTTATGTTTCAATCTCCATTTTATTGAGTGTTGTTTAGTCTAAATATATTATATAGTTCACCCTCACTTTTAATATTTATTTATATCTTCACATCGTTATTGTTTAATTATATGCAACTTGTTCACATTAAAGTATAATATTTTTTAAAACAATGTACTATATTATTAAAAATTATTAGAAACAATGCACTATATTATTAAAAAATATTGAATCAAATTATAATTGAAATTGAAATGTTTCAAATCATTTTATACTACAGTGTTATTGATGAGTTGCTATTTTTATAAAGCTAATATATAAATATTTTACTTATGTTTAGTGTTTCTTATATTTTCATTTAAATTTTATTTGATGTTGTTTAGTCACAATATGTCATGCAATTTACTTTCCCTTTAACATATATTTATATCCTTCTTTTGTGATAGTTATTAAAATCAATGCAACTTATTCAATTTAAAATCTAATGTTATTGCGCCGAGAGGCGCTCTACAGCCCAGTATGGGGGAGATCTTGTCACGTGATGTAACGTTACTAACATGTCGGCAAAAAATAATAGTGAAAGTGAATATTATGGGGGAGATCTTGTCACGTGATGTAACGTTACTAACATGTCGGCAAAAAATAATAGTGAAAGAGAATATTATGGGAGAGATCTTGTAACGTGATGTAAAGTTACTAACATGTCGGCAAAAAATAATAGTGAAAGTGAATATTATGGGAGAGATATTGTAAAGTGATGTAACGTTACTAACATGTCGGCAAAAAATAATAGTGAAAGTGAATATTATGGGAGAGGTCTTGTAACGTAATGTAACTTATGTAACATGTCGGCCAAAAATAATAGTGAAAGTGAATATTAGTGAATATTATGGGAGAAATCTTGCTGTTAAAATTTAGATTATAATGGACTCTGATCAGCATAATCAGGATGGGCCTGCAAAGCCAATGAACCGCTGCAATAGCAGTGAGATCATCAAGTCCGATCAAGAAAGTAAAAATATTCAAGAAGTTAAAGAAAAGCCTAAGCGGAAGTCCCGGAAAGGTTCCTTGAAGGCTGCACCTCGGCAAAAAATAATAAGGAAGATCTAACGTTACAACGCTGCATGAACTCATTTAAGGAGTAAGGGTACCGAAGACAAATGCAGCTGCCCTAATTCCGGCATGCTTGGATAGTGTAGCAGGCCGACCAGCTGTCTGCATAAGGAAGATCTAACGTTACAACGCTGCATGAACTCATTTAAGGAGTAAGGGTACCGAAGACAAATGCAGCTGCCCTAATTCCGGCATGCTTGGATGGTGTAGCAGGCCGACCAGCTGTCTGCATACTCTGCGTGTTCATGTATTAACCATGTTCAGTGCAAAACATAGAAATGAATTAAAAGAAGAAATATAATATATTACCATTAGGGTAGCTGATGAAGAATGAATGATCTGAGATGCGACTTTTTTCGGCTTGATCAAATTTGTTCGAGCTGCTTTGAACTTGAGACATTAGATTACATGATATATGTATATATATTTACCGAGCATCTCCCTGTGCAAATTTAGCAGGTTTAGGCTTTGGCGGTTTGGCGGACCATCTGCGCAAAGAGGCCACCCTTTTTTGCAGCTCATTGGCATTGGCTCCCACTATTTTGTCGACCTGCACATTGTTTTTTATTAATAAGAAGGTAGGCATGGCCTTCACTGCCATTTTATTTTTAACTCCTTTGACTTCATCCACATCAACTAATAGAAACAGGATGTGTGGATACTTCAACCCCAGATTTTCGAAGATACCAACCATGAATTTCGAGGGTGCGCACCAGTCTGCCGTAAAATGCACTACAACCTACAAACCCCAAAATCTTTATATATAAAAAAAGGAATATAGAACAGAGATATCCATAATGAAAATATAGAATAGAGATATACAGACATAATGAAAATATAGAACAGAGATATATAGAAATACGCAACAAGTAAAATTATGAAATCATAAGTGACCAACCTAGCAAGATTTGACTTGAGCTTGACCTAATATTAAATCCCATGATTTATCAGAATCCACCGCCAGAACTCTCGAACCCGTGATCTGCTTCTGGGTATCCATGATTGACAAAGTTGTTGCTTGATAATAATTTGTTTTGATTTGAGGTTGGTTAATGGAGAATTTGGAGCAAAACTCAGGGTTCTCAGTAGAGAAGAGGTTGCTGTGTACAAACAAGAGGTGGGCTCTTTCTTTTCTTCTTAATGAATTGATTCTGCAAGTTGGAATTAATTGTAGTTGGAGACAGTGGATAATATATCCATAAATTCTCTCGCTTTTTCCCATGTGCTTGCAGCGTCGTTATCAGTCTCCTCTTTTTCTTGCGAGCTATAGATACAGAGCAATAATCCAGATTGTGCCATTCTGGAATCTGGTACCTTAGTAAAAAAATGGTGCCATTTTTGAATTTGAATATCACTTCATTTTCATTTTCATTTTCTCTCAGACGAAAACAAAAAGGACAAGTTCTCCCATTCCGTATACATACAAACAAAATGGAAAACATTCAAATTCTAAAACATACAAACAAAGAATGGAAATCTCAATGTCTTGAAATTTAGTTATTGATATTTGTCTATAGTCACGTTGCATGACTAATTAAGATCATAACATGCAATATCAGTAGATTAAAGCAATTGACAATTTTGGAATCGTGAAATTTGTCAATTTGCATTTAGTGATTGTTATTTAGGTATCTTTCTCTACTTATATTTAAAAAATCAATCAAAT
>LPNX011192841.1:147813-166673 GCA_001517045.1 Pseudotsuga menziesii
TTTAGAAGGGCCTTGCACATGGTTTTAAAACAATGTATGGGGGAGATGTTGTAATGTTCTTTCCTAACAAAATAAAAAATATTATATGTTATCCATAAATAATATTAAATATTAATAATAAAAATATTATATGCCGACCTTAAATAAAAATATGTGTCTTTTAGTTTGAATTAAATAAATGCCTATATAGGACACACTAAAGCTGATAGCTCCTTGAGTGCAATAATTAAGAAGAAGTTTGCACCTCAAGAGATTTGATCCCTCTCGGCGCTTGATAGAGCCTAGGATTTGGATCTATGCTGGTTAGAATCAATGCATTATATTATAATTTTTTTTGAAAATTATTAACTTTGAAATTGAAATATTACATAATACATTTTATTAATCGACCTTATCTTAAAAAATAGTGAAATAAAGTTGAAATTTAAATATTTTATAGTACATTCCTATTAACATGTTATTATTAATTAAAAAAGTTAATATTAAAATATTTTATTTAAAGTAATTTTGTATATCTATTTTATTTATTTAATATCACTATATTAATTTATTTTCAAACATATTAATAAAAATTAAAGTTAAAAATATTAATATTTTTTTAAAAATAAAAAATTAATATTTAAAAAAAAAACATTTTCTTAAAAGTTGAAAATTATAAAAAAGATATATAATATGTTTTAACACATTTCAAAAAAAACATAAATGATCAATTCTCTTCTCCACAATGCAATGGTATTAATCACAATCATTTTTATAATTGCATGTTAGCAACAATGCTTTTCTTTTATTTATTTTAATTTTTTTCCTAAATATCATTAATTATTTATAAGTTGTTGAAACTAAAATTGAGATCTCAAACTTATGTAGTTAATTTTATTTAATTCAATAATTTTTTATTGATTTGATTTATTGAGTTATTTTTATTTAATCCCTTGAATTATTTAATCATGTTTTTATTGGGGATGCTATTCCTACCTAATTAGAGGCACTAAAAACATATCTATTGGTATCTTAATATAACTTGGTTAAGGTTACTTTCCATGATGGAAAGGCATGGCACTATGGGGAAGGAGAAAGCTATAACCATCTTTTTTTTTATTTGAATCTTTTTTTTTATTTGATATTGTAAGGTGCTTGTCACAAGACGATGAAATGGAAGGGGCATGAAGTATACATTTTAGTGTTGGCTCAATGTAACAACTATTTGTAGTTACAATGAGCATTCCCTAAATGAAGGCTAGTTGTTTCCTAAGGAAGGAAACAACTTTTATTTTTATTTTTATTTAATTGCAACATTTATTTAGATTAGAACTATTGTACTTATTTTTATTCTCATTAAAACATAAAACATGTTAGTTATTTATCTTTTTTTATTATTAAATACTAGTAGTATATGCATATCCTTTTTTTCCTCTAAATTATAGGAAGCTCTCAGAAATAATGAAAGAATCATAATGCATATTTAATCATCACTAAGAAGCATGGAGAAGCTAATGAAAACTTGGAGCCTCCTATAAAAATGAATGTTGATGAATAAAATAATTTGAAATGAATGTTGATAAATAAAATAATCTATTTTATCAAGAAAAATAAATGTTGACTATAAAATAAATTATAGATAAATGAATGTTGAAATCTTCTTGCTAGTGAAGTGATCGATTGAAAATCCTCATGACTACAAAATTGCTAGTTTACTATCAAGTTAAGCTGCAAGGACATGTGGCAATGTCCAAGTAGCTCTTGTTTATTTTCATTTAATTTAGTTATTTATTTTATAATTCATAACCTTTACTTATTTTCATTTAATTTTATTCTCTACTCTTTAAATTTTTAATTAAATATTTAAAAAATTATAAAACACAAAATATAAATAATTAAACAATTAAAAAAACAAAAATGCTAATTCAATTATATTTACACACTATTTAAACCTTCCCTTTCACTATGCACACCTTTTCAAATTATTCCACAAAGGAGAAGGTTTTGTTAGTAATGTCATTCCTCGGAGACTTAAGCCTATGTATCATTCTGATTTCTTTTACCTAACCTCAAAGAAGATCGAAGCATCGATTTTGAGATTATTCATTTTCAAATACAATAAAGATGTTGTTTTTTAAATTATTAAAACATAGTAAACCTAACATGTTTTCTTTTTTTAAAACAAATTATTAAAACATAGTAAACATGCAACATGTTTTCTTGGTTTAAAACAATGTAAACATATAAATATGAAAAGTGTTCTTTTATCATTAACTATGTTATTATTTTGAAATTTGCTTGTGTAGAGGTTTATTTATTAATTAAAAAGTCATATTTATATGAAAAAATTGTTTATGAAAAAAAATAATAAATTGCAATATACTAAAAAAAATGAATATCCAAACTACTATAATACTACATTTTTGAATCATAAATCGTCCAAAGTACCATGATCAACAAAGCTATAAAAGAGCATTGTAAATATGTTATCAACAAAAATGATCCAATATGTTACATAAACATATTGACCATACAAAGTGAATATATTTATTTAAAAAAACAATAAATTCAATAAACCAAAGTCCACGAAAAATAAATATCCAAAGAATTACAATGCCACAAAGAACTACAATGCCATAGTTTTGGAGCATGATCTCTTGAGTGTCCCCAAGTATGGTCAACAAAGCTATAAGAAGCCGACCAAATAATTTAAGTGCATATCAAACAATTTAGATAAATATTACTATGCAAATGTCATTTAATTATTATATAATATTAATGATGTAAGTTAGATAAATGTTAATATGCACATGTCATTCAATTATTATATATTAATGATGTAAGTTAGATAAACGTTAATATGCACATGTCATTCAATTATTATATATTGTTAATAATGTAAGTCATAACAATACAAAATGATTATATTTGTTTTGTTAAAATAACAATAAAAAGACCAAATAATTTGATTGCATATCAAATAATTTAGATAAATGTTAATATGCAAATGTCATTTGATTATTATATAATATTAATGATGTAAGTTAGATAAATGTTATTATGCACATGTCATTCAATTATTATATATTGTTAATAATGTAAGTCATAATGTTGATCATGTAAGTCATATATACAATTAATGGAATTACATATGTGATTATTGTTATAAAGGTTTATTTTATTTTATGATAATATATAGGTGGTTACACAAAGGAATGAAAGACAAATGGCATAGTGATAAGTTCAAAAGGTTTCAAGTATGTTAAAATGAACATTCTAGAAAGATATATTAGAGGAAAACTAGTAGATAGATGTGAGTCATGTTCATTCATAAAGGAGCTTTTTTAAATTGTGAAAAATAAGCTCAATATATTGTAGGTATTGGGGAGTGAAGAGTAGGGATGGGAGGTTTATAGGTATTGCTGGTATAAAATGGGGTTTCTAGTAAAAATAGGGAATATCTCCTAAAAATAGGGTTTTTAATTGGAAATATGTATGGGGAGGGGGCTCAACAAAAGGATTTTGGAAGGTATTTATCAATATCTAGTGAGATTAGGGGTATTCTTTAATAGCCCATGAATGAAGGCGCTATGAGATAGTTTCATCAAGATTGAAGACCCACTAATGGTAGTGCATTTATTGTTGGTGTATTTTCTAATAATGCCATTACATGGCTTTGCATGAATTCAAATAACGAAACCACTATCTAATGTGGCTATGGTATTTTAAGAGAAAGTGACTTTCATCCTTAACACTAGTATTATCACATAGATAGCTAATCCTATCCACAGAGGATGTTTTAGAAACTATTCAACCTTCTTTTTCACTATAGAATGGTATTGTTTCACTATAAAAACTCATAAATATTTTATTCTAAAACTTATAAAAATTAGATATATGTGTAATACCTAAATTTACTTTGAAAAAAAAATATAAAAACAAATAATATTGATAATATAATCCTTAACTTTACTTAAACAAACAAAACAAAATTATATGAAAGTAAATACATCTAAATGAAATATTAAAATTTACTTTAATTTATATATTTATATGTTTTGAAAATAATATTTTAATTATTAGTTTATTTTTATATTCCAACAAAATACTATGTACTATGCCACTTAGATACCAAACTTACTACTATTTACTATGCTACTTACTATTTACTATGCCACTTAGAAACCAAACTTACTACTATTTACTATGCCACTTAGATACCAAACTTAGTGCAAAGACGAAAAAAGAAATATTAGACCGGATGAGGTCTGTTCACCCTGCCCCATAAAAATTTGATGTTGAATTTCTGTCGAGACCTTACCCCACCCGTTACTTCTGTAAAACTAAAACTAAAATATATATAACAATTTTCGTAAAAACATAACCATTGCACATGGGCAATCTAACTACCCACTAAGCACTACCAACTATTCCTGTACCAAAACAGTTAATAGACTTGACCAAAACGATTGTGCAAGGTCAATATAATTTATAAAAAGACAGAGTACGGTGGATCACGAGAGAACGTCACAGCAATAACTCGCATCCTGCTAGAGATTACCAATGGAATCAGAAAGCGTTAATGGCGTATCATGCAGGCCTCCGCATGTTGTTGCAGTTCCAATTCCGGTTCAGGGGCATATTACTCCCATGTTTAATTTCACAAAGAAGCTTGCAGCCAAGGGCGTTATTGTCACGTTTGTTCATACAGAAGCTTGTTATGTGAGCATCGCTAAAGCCCATAACGGACAGGACGCTTTCTCCCACGCCCAGAGCTTGGGTTTAGATATCCGCTCCGCTCAGATTAGCGATGGATTGCCCTTGGAATTTGATAGGTCGTTGAATGCGCAGGAGTTTATAGAATCCTTCCAGACTAAAATCATACCGCATGTTGAAGAGCTGATCGCCCATCTCATGGAGAAGGAGCCTCCCGTATCGTGTATCCTTGCAGACAGTTTTTTTGTTTGGCTTGACCGCGTAGCAAAGAAATTTGGGATTTCTCATGCATCCTTCTGGACGGAGGCAGCAACGGTCTTTTCAATCTATTATCACTGGGATCTGCTAGTGGAAAATGGCCATTGTCCATTTCTGAAAAACGGTAATTACTTTTTTTCCCATTAGATCCTTGAAACTAAGAAAAATGATACTTGTTTATTTGATTTGATTTTGAATGAGGAACATAAGCTATTTGAAGTTTATAGTTTGAAAATGTTTAAGCTCTCAAACCTGTTTTGTGGTTTTGCAGAGGATGAGCATGAAAACATAATAAACTACATACCTGGAGTTTCGGCTTTAAAGATAACAGATCTTCCATCTTATTTTCAGGAATTGGATGTATCAAGTAGAACACACGAAATACTATATGAAGCATTTCAATCGGTTCGAGGAGCCGATTGGATAATCTCTAATACCGTTGAAGATTTAGAAATCCGAACTATTGCAGAACTACAGTTGGGAAAGCCATTTTGGTCTGTCGGTCCTCTGCTTCCTTCAGCCTTCCAAAAAGATCTCAATAACGAAACATCACACACCAACATGTGGCCTGAATCTGACTGTAGCAGATGGCTGGACTCCAAGCCACAAAATTCAGTGATCTATATTTCTTTTGGAAGCTATGCTCATGTTTCTAGAGCCCAGATAGAAGAAGTGGCCATTGGATTACTTGAAAGCAAGCAACCGTTCATATGGGTACTTCGTGCCGATATCATTGCCTCC
The DNA here is from genome assembly GCA_001517045.1 of Pseudotsuga menziesii. Lineage (NCBI taxonomy): Eukaryota > Viridiplantae > Streptophyta > Pinopsida > Pinales > Pinaceae > Pseudotsuga > Pseudotsuga menziesii. The sequence goes on from LPNX011192841.1 coordinate 153,508, forward strand.
GGAATTCAAGACATACTACCAGAAGGATTTATGGAGGAAACAAAAGATCAGGGTTTGGTGGTTCAATGGTCGTCTCAGCTCGAAGTTTTGTCTCATCCTTCCGTGGGTGGATTTCTTACACACTGTGGATGGAACTCCATTCTTGAGAGCTTATCATTCGGAGTCCCCGTGTTGGCGTTTCCGTTATTTACAGATCAATCTACAAATAGATGGCTGATTGTAAAAGACTGGGGAGTGGCCATGAACTTGGCTGGGACCAGCAGGAGCTTCCAAAACTGCAAAATGCTGGTTGGTAGGGAAGAAATAGCAAGAACCCTCAAGAAATTCATGGATGAAGAAGAAGGGAGAAAAATGAGATTGAAGATCGAGCCTATTAGAGAAGTTATGACGAAGGCGGTGATGGACAGAGGCACCTCTGATAAGAATTTAGATTTGTTTATTGAAGCTTTAATGGCCAAAAGTCGTACTTAAGTTCGAAGAATATCGACCAAGTCTATGCCGTGACTAGATCCACAGTTCTATTTGTTACAGGTTAATATTCGTCTTAAGTTCATTCACAGATTCCTTTATTTGTAATTTCTATAGCTTCTTTTCTTGTTTATGGAATAGTTTCGTACCAGTTAATCTGTTTGCTTAACATGACAAGGATTTCATGAATTTGTGAACTTTAACCAAGAAATTAGAAATAATTGGGCTCTTCATCCACGCTGTATACAAACAGGTTCAAAGTTCTAATTACTAACAAAAAGAAATCTAGTCATGGCTAGTTCTATTGGCTGATCTAGCTTGAAGGGTAAACTACCGCTCTCGGGACAACCATAGCAGGTTGCAAAAGCTACGAAGTAAACTGACAAGTAACAGGAACATCTGAACTAATTCATCTGAACTAATTGTGAAATATGGACATGACACAATGTCCCATTATCTTTGTGTAAAAATCATTTTTAGCAGCAATATCATCCATTTTAGCGGCAATTTACAGAACAATAGTTGCATCAAATGGTAATGCGGAGTTTGCTTAACATATTAATTACAAACGAAGTCAACCTAAAGAATAAATGACGTGTCTAAACTTTCCATGCAATATTCCAGAGAGAAGAAAATGTTCAATCTATAGATTCTCAAGAGGAATATAAGGCTGAGCCGTGAGTCCAAAGTTATGAAGATCTCTCTGTCAAATAGTTATGAAATTGAATTATGTCAGAAGGTAAAACACAATTTCAATAATTACCATGCCATCCGATGTTATGCATATTCATATTTAATAGTTTACATGCATATACAATTATGAGAAAAAAGAATGTTTTTCACAATATTTTTTTAATAAAAGGCAATTCATGTATATTTATGATGAGTAGTGTAATCGTAAACCTTAGATTAAGATATACAATGTCGGATTTATAACATTATTAGCAATTCATGTATATTTATGATGAGTAGTGTAATTATAAACCTTAGATTAAGATATACAATGTTGGATTTACAACATTTTAAATATAACACTGTATATCCTAATTTATATAGCCTTTATCATATCAGTATCATATCATTACAGATAAAAAAATTTATGGATGTCCATTGGATATAGTTTGGTTGGTTGAGAGGAATAATTGGTATCCTTTTCATCTAAATTCAATTTTTATAAGTGACATGTCTATATGAAAAAACACTCTAATCAATAAATGATAATGTTACAAGAAAATAGATGCACTGAGTAAAATAATATTATTTACTAGGTGAACTTTGATCCATTTTTAAGCTGACTTTGATGAAGTGACATAGTTAGTTAACTTTGATGAAGTGACACAATTAGTTAAGTCAATTTTGATAAGGGATGTGAAGTGACACAATTGGTTAAGTCAATTTTGATAAGGGACGTGGCTTTTGCCACAATCAAATTGAAAAAACAAAATGTTATTCATTATGTTTTTTTTTAAGTTTAATGAAAAATATTAACTATAGGATATCATAATATATATAAAGATTAAAAATCTATAAAAGCACACTATATCAATAAAATATTTAGATAAGAATCCTCATATAGCATAGGAACCAAAATGTATCCAAATCCTCAACACCAACGTTCAAATTCTAATTGTCGATGAAACATTGAGTAATTTAGGTGACCCATGGAACTCAAGGTGAATGCAAAATTTGTTCGCACGTTTGTCATTTGTGTAGATACCAAGTAAAACTACAGAATGTACACATTTGAAACTTATACACAATGATTAGGGATGTAAGATGTCCATCGCTTTAACTTATGGATCACCATTGGGTGAGTGCACAAAGTTGAGGGAGCTTTTAGATGCAATGGTAGATTGAAGCCAATGATTCAAGATCCATAAAACATAAATCATTCCAATCAATGCAGACCGTGCCAATCCTAGTCCCAAGCCTTCCAACATGCTTGCCAATTAGGATAGTTAAGTAAATCATGTGCACGTTATGTTTCTCTAAAATGTGCACGCGTTATAGTGTACAAAAACACGTAGCAACGTTTTCCGTCCAACCAAAACAAGGAAGGGTGAACGTAGATGTCGTGGCCAAGGATGTAGTGAAACCTTCCATCATGGGTTTTAATCTTTTTAGCATGTCTCTTACAACGGAAGCGTGATGAGGCCCCAATGTCATCCATGAGGAGAGCCTACAAAGTCAACACCAATCGTGTCCACAGTGACAACCCACTACAAACCACCAACTGATGGAAAAGAAACAGATGAAAAACCCTAAGAATCCCGGAAACCCTGAGCTGGTAGCAAACCTGGCCTGATACCGCTGAGAAAACCGGATACAGTACCCAACAAACCTACCAAATTCAAAACCCCAGATAAGGGCAAACACCACCAGACAGAAAGGAAGGTCCGACCAAGGAGACCATCAGTCCGATAGGAAAGCCGACATAAAACCAAAGAGAAAGGACCAGGACCCTGGTATTCCAAGAGAAAAGTATCGGGGCAAAAGAGACCGACAGAAAATCGGAGAAAAAGGACCAAACCCTAGTATCCGAGAGAAACCAAGGGTTTAGCAGAAGTCAACCCTACTCATGCTGATAGGCGAAAGGAAATCATGCGAATATGCAACATAAGAACCCATGCAAGGTTGATAAACCCACAATGAGAAAAACCCAAAACACAGAGGCGACTGAAAGAATCGATGATCTTCCCACTTTTTAACTTGGTTGGTACTAATCCCCCTGGTAAGGGGAGGAACTCCAAGAAGCCGCCAACTGTGGGAAAGTAGAAACCAAGAGGAACCCAATAACCACTGGAGCGCTAGAACGATAGAGAAAGGGAATGACTAAAACCAGGGTGAAGACCGGATAACCAAACAAATAAACCGGGGGAGAGGGCCGAGGCCATCCAAAAGCAATGGGTAGCTTAAGGAGAAGGCCGCCATGGCAGAGTCCGCCATTCATGCAGAGCGAGCACTAGAACGTGCTCCATACTTCAACTAGAAGAAAAAGATACTCACAAAATACTATCTACTTTACACTTAGATACTAAACTTACTACAAAGACCCATAAATATATTAGCTCTGTTCACCCTGCCCCAATAAAAATTTGATACTTCTGTCAAGACCCCACCCCATCTGTCAAGACCCCACCTCACCCCATACTAAATATTAGAAAGAGACACGATGAGGTCTGTTCACCATGCCCCATATACACTTCGATACCAAACTTACTGCAAAGACCCATAAATATATTAGGAGTGTTCACCGTGCCCAATAAAAATTTGATGTTGAACTTCTGTCAAAACCTCACCCCACCCCAATAATATTGAACTTCTGTGAAAGCCCACCCCATACTAAATATTAGAAAGAGACACGATATAAAAATTTGATGTTGAACTTATGTCTAGACCCCATCCCACCCCACCCGAACTTATGTCGAGACCCCACCCCTTACTTCTGTAAAACTAAAACTAAAATATATATAACCATTTTCGTAAAAATACAGAACTAAAACAAAAATATATATAACCATTTTCGTAAAAATATAACCATTGTAACCACCCTTCACCTGCACATGGACAATCTAATTACCCACCAGTTGTTCATGTCAAGCACTACCAACCATTCATGTGACCAAAACGACAGTTGTTCATGTCAACCACTACCAACCATTCATGTGACCAAAACGATTGTGGAAGTCGAATATAGATTATATGAAGACAGAGTATGGTAACTCGCATGCTGCTAGAAATTACCAATGGAATCAGAAAGCGTTAATGGCGTATCATGCAGGCCTCCACATGTTGTTGCAGTTCCACTTCCGGTTCAGGGGCATATTACTCCCATGTTTAATTTCGCAAAGAAGCTTGCAGCCAGGGGCGTTATTGTCACGTTTGTTAATACCGAAGCTTGTTATGCGAACATTGCTAAAGCCCATAACGGACAGGACCATTTCTCCCACGCACAGAGCTTCCGTTTAGATATCCGTTCCGCTCAGATTAGCGATGGATTGCCCTTGGAATTTGATAGGTCGTTGAATGCGGAGGAGTTTATAGAATCCTTTCAGACTAAAATCATACCGCATGTTGAAGAGCTGATCGCCCATCTCATGGAGAAGGAGCCTCCCGTATTGTGTATCATTGCAGACAGTTTTTTTGTTTGGCTTGACCGAGTAGCAAAGAAATTTGGGATTTCTCATGCATCCTTCTGGACGGAGGCAGCAACGGTCTTTTCAATCTATTATCACTGGGATCTGCTAGTGGAAAATGGCCATTGTCCATTTCTGAAAAACGGTAATTACTTTTTTTCCCATTAGATCCTTGAAACTAAGAAAAATGATACTTGTTTATTTGATTTGATTTTGAATGAGGAACATAAGCTATTTGAAGTTTATAGTTTGAAAATGTTTAAGCTCTCAAACCTGTTTTGTGGTTTTGCAGAGGATGAGCATGAAAACATAATAAACTACATACCTGGAGTTTCGGCTTTAAAGATAACAGATCTTCCATCTTATTCTCAGGAATTGGATGTATCAAGTAGAACACACGAAATAATATATGAAGCATTTCAATCGGTTCGAGGAGCCGATTGGATTATCTCTAATGCCGTTGAAGATTTAGAAATCCGAACTATTGCAGAATTACAGTTGGGAAAGCCATTTTGGTCTGTTGGTCCTCTGCTTCCTTCAGCCTTCCAAAAAGATCTCAATAACGAAACATCACAAACCAACATGTGGCCTGAATCCGACTGAATCAGATGGCTGGACTCCAAGCCACAAAATTCAGTGATCTATATTTCTTTCGGAAGCTATGCTCATGTTTCTAGAGCCCGGATAGAAGAAGTGGCCATTGGATTACTTGAAAGCAAGCAACCGTTCATATGGGTACTTCGTACCGATATCATTGCCTCCGGAATTCAAGACATACTACCAGAAGGATTTATGGAGGAAACAAAAGATCAGGGTTTGGTGGTTCAATGGTCGTCTCAGCTTGAAGTTTTGTCTCATCCTTCGGTGGGTGGATTTCTTACACACTGTGGATGGAACTCCATTCTTGAGAGCTTATCATTTGGAGTCCCCATGTTGGCGTTCCCTTTATTTACAGATCAATCCACAAATAGATGCCTGATTGTAAAAGACTGGGGAGTGGCCATGGACTTGGGTGGGAGTAGCAGGAGCTTCCAAAACTGCAAAACGGTGGTTGGCAGGGAAGAAATAGCAAGAACCCTCAAGAAATTCATGGATGAAGAAGAAGGCAGAAAAATGAGATTGAAGGTCGAGGCTATTAGAGAAGTTGTGATCAAAGCGGTGATGGACAGAGGCACCTCTGATAAGAATTTAGATTTGTTTATTGAAGCTTTAACGGCCAAAAGTCGTACTTAAATTCGAACAATATCGACCAAGTTTATGCCATGGCTAGATCCACTGTTCTATTTGTTACAGGTTAATATTCGTCTTGTGTTCATACACAGATTCCTTTATTTGGAATTTTGATAGCTTCTTTTATTATTTATTGAATAGTTTCGTACCAGTTAATCTGTTTTCTTAACAGGACAAGGATTTCATGAAATTGTGAAATTTAACAAAGAAATTAGAAATAATTGGGCTCTTCATCCACGCTGTATAAAAACAGGTTCAAAGTTCTAATTACTAACAAAAAGCAAACTAGTCATGGCTAGTTCTATTGGCTGATCGAGCTTGAAGGGTAAACTACCGTTCTCGGGGGCCGGGGCAACCATAGCAGGTTGCAAAAGCTACAAAGTAAACTGACAACAAACATGAACATCTGAACGAATTGTAAAATTCATTTTTAGCAGCAATATCATGCATTTTAGCGGCAATTTACAGAACAATAGTTGCATGATTGCAACAAATGGTCATGCGGAGTCTGCTTAACATATTAATTACAAACGAAGTCAACCTAAAGAAGAAACGACGTGTATAAACTTTCCATGCAAAATTCCAGAGAGAAGAAAATGTTCAATCTATAGATTCTCAAAAGAAATATAAGACTGAGCCGTGAGTCAAATACTAATGAAGATCTGTCTGTCAAATAGTTATGAAGATCATGCAATATTCCAGAGAGAAGGAAATGTTCAATCTATAGATTCTCAAGAGGAATATAAGACTGAGCCGTGAGTCAAATACTTATGAAGATCTGTCTGTCAAATAGTTAAGAAGATCTGTCTGTCAAATGCTCTAAGAAAGGATCAAGTCAGTTGAAGAAGGAAAAACACAATTTCAATAACTACCATGCCATGCGATGTTATTCATATTCATATAATATTTTACATGCATATACAATTATGAGAAAAATTGAATGTTTTTCACAATAATTTTTTTTTAATAGAAAGCAATTCATGTACATTTCTGAGTAGTGTAATTATAAACCTTCGATTAAGATATACAATGTTGGATTAATCAGTAGGTTTGATGTAGCGTGAGTGAAATTTTTTAGAACCAAATGTTCTAATATAGTTATAATTTGTAATATTAAATCAATTTTTTCAAAAGATATTTATTTGCAATTCTGTTGGTGCTGTACTGCTGACGTCCATCTCGTTTTCTGTAGCCAGGGGGTGGCGGCCGAGGTGACGTCAAAACCTGCTTCAATACTTTATAGGATAAACATTGAGTGGGGTCATTCCCTCGCTGGATACTGATTTCATTTAGTGCAAGTTGCCACTTTATTTTATTATTTAGTTGCCTGCTGTCATAGAAATGCTCAATCTCGTTTTGTGCTCAATCTCGTTTTTTGCTATGGAGTCGAATAATAACAATAAAATTACCTGAAATAGAAAATGGATGTACATACATTGCTCCTGAAATCCATAAATGCCCTGAAGACGGCAACCCAAACGATCAAGTGCTTGCCCTGTCTCCCGATTCCAAAATCCAACTGTATAAACGACCTTACTCATTGAACCCAACCCATCTGTATCAGCGTTTTATATTTCGATTTTGGATCCGATAAATGTAGGTTTCAACTCAAATTTATGTGTTGAATTGGTGAAAAATGCAGAGGTTTACCGGTCTGCCCACAAACCCCTTAGTGCCATGAGTGCCGAATGGCCAGAAAACGATACTCACATTTTATAATAATAATATAAACGTGAATTAAAATTTGTATACAGTTTAGTTTTTAAATTCAAGTTGAAGTGATAAAAAAATTTAGAAAATTTATTTTATATGTTAAAAAGTAAAATTAATTTAATTATTTTATAAGGAAAACCAAGACTCTATCTCAATAGTATAAAGAAATGTAATGTTAAATAATCATTATCAAACAACTCGTAAAAAAAATTTAATTACTTTAAAAATTTATACTAAAATCAATTTTTTATATTATACCAATATTTGTATTAATTTTTATCTAGATTTTCAATCATGTAATTACAATAAATAAATAAAAAATCCTAACTACCATATACGTTTTCAATCTATCAGATCCGAATCGAATAAATCCTTGTCTTCGTCAGAGCGTTATCTCAACCTACGTTTTCAATTTGTCAGATCCGAATCGAATAAATCCTCGTCTTCGTCAGGGTGTTATCTCAACCTGTGTGCTAGTATTACTAGCAATTGTACCCAGGGGTGCAATAAAGGGGTGCAATAAAAGAACGCTGTGTTGCAAGCCAAGCAAGGAGATGCGGACATATACAACAAGACATATTCTTCACATAATCGGCCATTACATTATTATCGGCATGTATTCTTCTCGCATCCAAATGAGAATGGATTGTTAGTTTTTGTAGTTCTTATGTTACAATCAAGTAACATTTTATAAATTTATGGATCTATCTACTATCTTGTTGCTTATACTAAAGATTGTCAAATTCCAATATATTAATAAAATTTGGGTTTTGTATTTTTCAGATGCCAGCCATTATCTATCCACCCTTGAAAATTTGATCCCCTAATAATTGCACTTGGAAAGATGAGGTATATAGAGTACCCATGTATTGCTAACAAAAGCTGTGAAGTAAGAGTATAACTAAGACATTTCTAAAAACCCCTAATATAGCTCTATACAAAATAATATTGAACTTGACAAAAAAGAAAAAAAGAAAGGATGTGGTTTACTTAAAAGTGTAAATGCAAAAAAGAAAAGAATTTCTACTAAATATGAGTAAATCATAAAAGTGAAATAACTATGAAGTATGAACATAGAGAGGTATAAGATACATACTATTTATACTCTTCGTAGCAAAGTAATGAATAGGACCATGTTCGCTGAATTATTCAATAAAAGAGAGTTACTCAAAGAAAATACCATAAAACACTTTGTTTTAATTGAGTTTGGTTTAGAAAGAAATCATAAAAGAGCTATAGAGGCCCGCCTCTGCTACAAAGCAACTTATTACATCACTCCACATCTTATTCAAAGTACATTGTAGTCGAGAAGATATAGAGTAAATACAAAATAATATGATAATGACAAAGGCTTTTGTTTTGATTTAACCTATTTAACATTATATTACAACTTTCATGACTCCACATCTTATTTACACTACATTGTAGTTGAAGTGATGAAGAGTAAATACAAAAATATTAATATCCACATCTAATTTTTTTTTATTTGATGTAAATATTAAACAATTATTTTATAAAATAATAATAAAAATAACAATTTTTTTGTATAGGTTCAAGTTACAGCTAACTTCATAAAAAAATATATGAAAAATCCAATATACAATTTGCTTACAAAACCATAGCAACCAACCAAATTTAATTTGATTTGTAATAACAAGCGTAATCATGATAAAATTAATCCATTAATATTAGATTTTAGATTTTAGTTTAAAGAATTAATATGGAAATCAATTATCTTTAATGGTAAATCATTTCATCCAGATAAAGTCTTTTGGTTGGACCAGCACCATTGAATAAAATTGTGGATTTGTTTAGCTTTATGCTTTTGCGTTTTAATTTTATGTTCTCTACTTTTTTGTTTTTCTGTTTTTTATTAGGTTTACAGTGTTTGGAAACAGATTTGATATGGGGCTGCCTTTGAAAAAATAAATGGTTCTATCTACTAATGAAATAAACAAGAATAAGATGTGGTATCCTGAAGTTTTAATTGTACTAATAGAAAAGATAGGTAGGTAAATGGAGATATTTGCAAAATATATAAAGTAAATAAAGTAAAAACTATAAAAGTAACAATAAAAAGTATTGTTGGATGAAGCAAATGACAATGGATTCATATTATATGTTACAACCATGGATACATTTCTTCAATGTGTTTCATAAACAAGGAATTAATAACAATAAATAAAAAACAGGTAGTTATGAATCATAAAAGTATAATTTGTTTTTGAAATTGTTTTGAGAAATGAACTAATTCATATACATATAGATCCTTGTACAGTATAATGTTAAGATGCAAGTACATATATGTAAATGTAAATCAAAACAACGATATGTAGAGTACAGCAGGAACTGTGTAGGTTGTAGAGTAGTAGATACTGCACATGACAAGTGGAGAAGTAGTTAGGTGGAAGGAAGACTTTATTGCTAGATTGAAAGGAGAAAAAGCGAAATGTAAAAGCGGAACAAGAGATGTACGTACATATATAGCGTAGTTAAGGGATCTCCATTGAATGTAGCAATGTCTCTGCATTTTTCCTTACATTGACATGTGGATTATCTTGCATACGTTTGTAACGATCATAGGAAAATGATGGGGAAATGTGAAGGTCCATAAGCGAGGGTACTCTAGAGAGTGCAGTAAAGGTCAAACCTTGACGCTCTGTTGTGCCAATGTCTATTGTAGCCTTAGGTAATGTCATGCCTTGAGATTTATGTATTGTTAATGCCCATGCCATTTTAAGTGGGATTTGAGTTCGACCCCCCCTTTGTATAGGTGGAATTGGTAGAAAAGTAGGATTGTTGCTATCCCATGCTGGACCAATGTACTTTTGGAAGTTAACAACAACAAATGTGGGGAGTTGTGGAGGAAGAACATCATATTTATAGAAAATATCAACAACTTTTCCCAGTGATCCATTAACCAGCCCTGCCGAAACCCATAAGTTAGATGTGAGCATTACTCATTGTCCAGGGCAAAGCAAGACAGCAGGCTCTAGTTGGTCATCTTCAATTTGAGACGTACCATTATTGTTTGTGTGCTATGCATTTGAAAGTGCTATTGGAATTTGTAAAGACTTGAGCATATGAAGATTATGAAGTGAAGCTTGTCGGTTGGTTGCAAATAAGTGCATGGAGCCTTTGAATGCAGATAACTGATCCATAGAAAGGAAGGAGTCTGTTCTGGACATGAGAAGCTTCCAATCCTCTATAGTAGGTGTTGCATTTCTGATGTTGCTAAGAAGATTCCTGAAGGTGACTTGTGATGGGTCATTTCCTTGCTGGTGAAAAACTGTTGATAGTGTGACAACTGTGGTGAAGTTGTGCCAAAGTGCAGAACCATGGGAAGACCCTGCATACAAAGGAATGTCCATAACTGGTGGTAATTGTGCAAGGTCTCCGACAAGAATGATTGAGCACCCACCAAAAGAGATGTTCTTTTTGCGAGGGAATGCTTCACGGAGGCGTTCATCAATCTGGGTTAAAAGTTTTGGGCCTAGGAAGCTCATTTCATCAATGAGAATGTAGTGGATATGCTGAAGTTCATGTTGGAGGTTAGAAATTGAATTCCCTTCCAAAGGCATGAAATTTTTTATAGGAATATGAAGGGCTGAATGGATAGTAGATGCTTGGATGTTGAATGCTGCGACGCCAGTAGGGGCAAGTAGCAAGATTGGGGTCTGATTGAAGTTATTGGATAAGGAAAGGGATTCTTTGATGCAGCGAATGAAGAATGATTTGCCAGTGCCAGCAGTACCTTGCACAATCATTCGGAGTGGAGGACTTGTTTGGATGTTTGCAGAGTGATTCATGATAATGGAGTGGGCTTTCATTTGAGTTGGGGACAATGGCATAGAATTTGGAGTATTAAAGTAGGGTGATTGAGGGAGAGGTTGTTCCGAGCGAATATTTTGAATGAAGTCAATGGCAAGCTCTTGCAACTCGAGGGGGATGCTTGTGTCCTGCCAATTATGGTTTTTGTCAAAGTCACGACGACCAAGGATGTCCAGGTCACTCGCTTGCATGTCATTGGTAGGGTGTAGTTGGGAGAGCAATTCCCATTCATCTAATTGCATGGGTTGTGGGTATTGCAAATTGTCATCAACCATGGTGTCTTCTGGTAAGCAAGTGGGGTCAGTTGGTTTCCTATCAACATGCCAAGGAATGTAGGTCAAATTAAGTGCTTCCCAGTTATGAACAATTGCATCGTCGGAAGCGCCAATGTCGAGAGGTATATTGCGGAAAGGTTTGTATAGCATGAGCTCAGTTCTGCAGAAATCAATGAAAAGGGGTGCATCTATGGACGGGACATAATAGTAACGTGGAAGAACACGGATGATGGCGGGTGGATATCTTCGTTTCCATTTGTCATTTTTTTGATGAGCATTATATGTGAAAGATCTTGCAGCTTCAATGAGAGATACGGAATGTAGAGCGGATGGGCAGGAAAGGTAGGCAGCTATGAAGTTTTGTGATGTGAAGGAGGTGGGAATGTCTAAAGAAACACGTTTAAAAGTTTTACGGTTGACATTGAGGGAAAAGAAAGTACGGCTACAAAATGTGAGAGGAAGTTTTTGCAACATATGGCATGTTTCCTGGGCTCCGATGTCACGATCAACAAGTGACTCTGAAAGGAATTTTTGAACAACAACAATAGAAGGGTGTAGAAGTGGTGTAGCATGGACAATTCGGCGAAGCATATGGTGAAAGATTTCAGATTTTGTTTCTGATTTAGTTGCATACTTAGCAATGTATTTTTGGATGGCATTTATGTCTAGCACTGGTTGACAATCAACATTTCCACGCCATATTGATAGGATTGAAGGGATATGGCTATTCAAACGATCATCATTGTGAGCTGGTTTGTAAGTTTTTTTCCCATTGGAATCAATGAACAGGGAAGAAGAGTTTTGAAGATCCCATGGAGAATTATAACGACATGTGTACGAAGATCCTTTTTTGCGGAGGCATGTATTTGATGAGCATTTTGTGTGCCGTTGGATGCAGTTGAGTAGTTCTGTATAGTCTTGAAAAGGGTTTTTTTTTTAATGTCGGCAGTAGATAACAGGCATGGATCTAGGAAATCAGAGTGGGGTAGGAAGGGGTCTTGTTGGGGGTTTTCTCGTGTGTTCCAAGTAGAAATGAATTGATCAAAGAAGTCCTTAGCATTATGAACCTCAGTTGCATTCTCCCAGTCAAGCGTCTTCATATGAGGTGCATTTGGTAGCCACATGAATCCGTGAATATGTGCAGAGCCTCTACTTTGCCATTCATACCTATGCATGAAATATGTGTTAGTAATATGTGGGAGAAGAAAAAAATGAAATGAAATGTTTTTGGAAGAAGGGATGAGAAGCTTTACCTATACCATAAATCGTTTGCATGGAGGTGTTTAAGCAAGACCTCTTCATGAAATATTGTGAACCTGTGGTGCATGTAGAGTGATGCAAGATGAGGGTTGGAGATGATATTTTGTATTCTCCATTGTTGGTGCTTGGCAAAAGAAGTTAGTGGTGTCCTAGGCATGACTGCATGTAGGTCAGGCCACTTAGTGTCGGCTGCACTTAAAGTGAAGAAAAAAGTTGGGCATCCAAGTTGGGAGATCATATCTGTCAATTCGTT
>LPNX011192841.1:170498-181354 GCA_001517045.1 Pseudotsuga menziesii
GCACAATTGGTGGTGGCAATGGAGTCCACACACCAATTGACTAGTGAAGGTAAGAAGGAGCCAGTTCTACCGGCGATGGGGCAAATGTTCCAATCTTGAAGACTTGGCAACACCTCCCAACGGCAATAGTTGACTTCAGGAGTCAATTGCACCCACAAGTGCTCCTTGGTGGTTTCCTAATTTTGGCCACTAAGATACCTTGCGTCAAGTGTGGATCAGTGGTTCGGCCTGTACGGTATAGTGTCGTCTCCCTACAACGAGTTGGGTGACTCGTAGGGGAGAGCAGGGCAACTATACCTCGGCTTTAACCTCCTTGGGCACGGCGCACTTCTGATCCGGGTTTTCTTTTAACACTTGCTTATAGCAGGATTTATAAAGCACCCTAAAAGTCAACAATGCTATGTTTCAATATATACCTAATGAAAGTAGATTGGAGGGCATTAATGGATGCCTAGCCCAATCAATCCTACCTAACTAATTTATGTTTTGTGACCTGATGTGAAGCTTGGAGGCTACACCAAGAATATATTTTTTGAGATAAATTCTATTGCTAATAACAAGTAAATAATACAAAGACACTACCTCTAATTTTGTATTGCTAATAACAATTAAATGTTACATATAGATTACCTCTAATGCAAAAATAGACATAAACATAGTAAAATATACATATTCATTATATTTTGTTAACTCATTAAACAACATACAATTATAATAACTAAAAGTTATACCTAAACTTTATACTAATTTAAAAACTATTTCTATAAAATCCAATTTCATTTTGTAAATAATATTAAAACATATCGTTATATAATATATTTTCACTTTTAAAAATATAAAAGTCAATTTTCAGTTTTTTTGATTTTCCCAATTAAAAACGGAGATAATTTGGCCGAAAATTAAATATAAACAAATGGGAAATGTTTTTAAATGACAATAAGATATAGTTCTTTTTCATAAGATTAACTATTTACTTACAAATACCATCAATAAGCTTCGGTTTAAAAATAGATAATTACAATGTTAACTTTTTATGAAAATCTTCTAACTTTATTAGGCTTTCACATAAAAAGGGAACGGGAACCAAGGACAGGAACCATGGACATGCTTTCCCACCCAGGTTCTATAACAACCCAGCTCTAACCTAAAGCTTCGGTTAGGCTTGTAGGGAATAGGGTCTAGGTAGGGGGTGGACTCGGTAAGTAAGGTACGCAGCAGATACGACTGGGACACATCTATTGGCTATTCGGTAGATTAATAACATAGGTAATAAAGAAGGTTCGACTGGACAAATCTGCAGGCTCTAAAACATAAAACTCACGTTTTTTTCAAGGTTCGTGTAAGCACTTTGAGGTTATCGCTCTGAATCAGATAAGCTCCGAACTACAACCAGCTATTCCAACTCAATCTGCTGCTCTCTCTACCTATGTATCTTCTGTCTTTATAGCGGCTGGTCAAGATCCTTTCCTTCTGGACAACGGGGCTCTAACCTAGGTTGCTCCAGACAAACTCCCTATGTGGTCAATCCTCTACTCAGTGGACGATGCTACGCCCAATTGAGCTTCTATTCTCCGCTGCTATCTCTATGTAGCTGGGATCCTAGCTCTCGAACCTAAACATATGGATCTTAAACTGGGTCGAGAACTTCAATGAGGCTACTTATTCATCTGATTAAAAGTTATTAACCGTAACTAACACTAAAGGCTCTGGATCTATTGGAAAAGATGCTAACTGTGCTTCGGGTGATGCCTATGCCCATGCCTTTTTATGGATTACGGATCAATGGGAACAGGTATTCCTTGCCCTGATCAGAGGTATGTAAAGGTATGTCGAGTTATGTCGTTGGTTGATTGTTATCGCGCTATTAGGTGTATGTGGGTGATTGCCTACTCTGGATCTCGTGTATAGTTCTATTGATCGTACTAATTTCGAACGAACTTGAGGTAACTTTATATTAGTGGACCCATCAGTTTCATTATAAAACAACCTGACTCATTAATACAACGTAGGGCCACGATATGGAGGTTATCGCTCATTGCTGTTTAATTGGGAGAGTCGTGGCTTACCCATGAAATCCATGAAGATGCACAACCCAATCAACAAATTAATACGAAAATAGATGATGTCACATGGAGACGTCTTCCTTTATTCCACGGCAAGTACAACACCAAATTGAATTCCCACCGGCACAGGGCAACACCACTTCCTTCCGCTTAAGCTCAGGTTCGCTCATTGGCAACACATAATGCCATTATTGGTTTTAAGCTTAATCACGCACCCACCTCCTTACACATGGTTACTCCTCGTTTACATTGGCGACATCACTTCTGCGAGAAGGGTCAGAAGGCAGCAACGTTCGTTTGGAAGGTAAGTAGAGGTTTGTTCATAGGCACTCCACGCTTAATCCATGAAAGGACACTACCACCGCCATGTTTAAGACATGCAACGGAAGCCACCGCCACGTTTAAGACATGCAACAGAATTCACAATCTCTTCGACTCTGCTCCATTAAACCCAATTAAGCTGCTTAAGATCTAAAGAATGATCAACCTTGCCAGCTATATGGAAGCCCAAGAGTATTGTGCAGGTAATCCAAACGGCAACAGTTGATACCCTAGGTCATGCATGAAGCAAACAAATAACAAGAAGAAGTGATCTCAGGTGGGACAAAGGTCCAGGCCAAGAATCGAACTCGCGCTAGAAACTTTGCCAACCTGTTCCGGGATTCCTTGACTGCTGCATAAAACGAATTCCCACCACTGCAGCTGTGTAAAACTAATGGCCAATGGTAAAACAATGAATATGAGAAGCTTGTTATACGAATGAATACGCTGAGGTTAGTAGTTTCTTCTGTGACCTTCATTTTGCCTCTTGTTTGGATGTGAATGTGAGGAAATGGTCTGTAAATTATAAATTGATGTTGAGACATTGATCTTGTTACCAATGAACATACTTTCTAATTCGATTATTACAATTGAACAGACTTTTAATTACCATATAATTTCAGGGTTGTGATTGATAATGCCGTATGTGGACATACAACATTGGTGAAGGTGAAGCTCTTCTCTTTCTTTGTGTAATTCCATAGTTATTGGGGTAGTTTTTCATTAAGCTATGATTTGCCCCATCAAAACAGCCTATGCGTGCGTTTTAGCAGGAATTGGCCCTTCGGTGTAGTATGATAGATACAACAGGGACAGGAACCAGGGAACGGCGAGAAAATGGATAAGTTAGAAGGCAACGTGGATGTAAGAAACGTGGATTTCGCTTACCAGCTCGTCCAGATGTGATAATCTTCAAGAACTTCTGCTTGAAGATAAAAGCAGGTACCAGCATGGCTCTTGTTGGACAAAGAGGATCAGGAAAGTCGACCATCATTGGTATAATTGAAAGATTCTACAACCCATTAAAAGGGACGGTGAAGATCGATGGCAGGGACATCAGGACGTTCAATCTAAGGAATCTACGAAAACATATAGCTCTGGTAGGTCAGGAACCCACCCTGTTCGCAGGGAGCATTCGAGACAACATACTCTATGGAAAAGAGAATGCAACCGAGGGGAAGATCATCGAAGCTGCAAAGGCTGCAAATGCTCACGACTTCATCAGGTAAATACTGAAATTGTTAAACAGAAACAGAATGTTTATAGGATATAGTAAATCAGCTGCAAACGAAATAGATTATTGTTTAGGCAAAAATAAATTAGGACACGCTGAATCAAGACAGTGAAATTAACTTGAAATTGTGCAGTTCTTTGGAGGAGGGATACGACACAAACTGAGGAGACAGAGGAGTGCAATTATCGGGAGGGCGGTGTTTTTATATGCATATAATATCTTGTGCAGTAGGTATAGTTAAAGTATGAAACATGAGAAATACTTGGAAATGCTGTTACTCGTCTACTGAGTTGATCTATGCAGTCGGTATAGTTCAAGTCGGATGCTGTTACTCGTCTACTCTTCAGGATGTCCTCTCACGGCAGCAGTAGTAATGGGCACCACAGATGCAGCGGCAGCAGTAGTAATGGGCACCGCTTGACCGCGGAATGGACGACGAAGCATGGCGAATTGACGGCGAAGCATGGCGGACTGACAGCGGACTGGACAAGAGCATGGCGAAGCACAGCAGAAGTAATGGTGCACCCTTTGTATTTGATGCTTCAACGACTACTCTGCACCAAACCTGCACCAAACCTGATCCAACGATGGAGATTATCTCCATCGTCGGACGAAAAAGATCGAGGGCTGGAAAACCAAAAATCATTTATTGTGGAGAGTAGACTCCATTTGGTAACGCCTTACGGCGTAACTAGAGACCACTCAACTTCAAATTGGGTTTTAAAGTTGTTATTAAAATACAAGAGTTTTATCCAACGATTTTATTTTCATGAATCTAAACCAAGTTGTTGGGAGTAAAATGACAATACAAACTATAAGGTAATTGATTACTGAACTCCGATGATTCAGAGGTTCAAAGGATAAAAACTGTTTTAAAGAAGGACAACATACTCAGGAAATCGAAACAGCTAAACACGGCTTTTAGACTTTTAAAAACAAAATAGTAAATCACAGATTATGGCCTTTAACATAAAATTAAGTTATTAATGATCCTGATCAATATCCATTTTTTTTTATCTCTCCCCTATATATATATAATAAGTTTTACAATCTTCTAAAAACAATAATAAATATGATATAAATTAAAGATTATTAAATTTTAAAACATATATAATTATAATTATAATATATATATATTAAAATTAAATATATAATAAGTTTTACTATCTTCTAAAAACAATAATAAATATGATATAAATTAAAGATTATTAAATTTAAAACATATGTAATTATAATATATATATATATATATTAAAAATACAATTAAAATTAAAAATAATTAAAATTAATATATAAATTAAAAATATTAATTGTTTATTAATTGGGTAGTGGAGGTGTAGACTAGTAGACAAGTCATTAGTTAAAATTTCTAATACGGCTTATAGAAGTTGTAGAAAGTGTTGATTCCATTTATGTATTTAAATCACAATTTAAACATTTAATATCTCACTTTTAGATTTCTCTCTCTATATAACCCAACATTGTGCTTAGGCCATTGCAGTGTAAAGATATTATGAGAATTGAACGATCCATTATTTTGTAGAATTTCTTGAGAGGGAGCCAAATATGATACTATTTGTAGACTTCATATCTATACATTTAAAATGGTCAAATGTTTATTTAGGCACTAAACATTATCACTAAAGTTTGATGTTATTCATAATGTTTATTGTTAAAGATTGGGTCTTGTTATTATGGATAAGGTTTTTTAAGATTTTCTATTTTAAAGTTTTGGTTATTCTTAAAGATTGGATATTGTTATTACCTATAAGGTTTTCTATTTTAAAGTTTGTGCCAGTACTAAAGTATGATGTTACTATAGATGATTATTGTTAAAGATTATGTATTTTTATTATAGATAAATGAAAATCCATACAACTAACTATGGAAATTTGAAAAGTCACTTTTATGACAATAGACTCTAGCTTTGCCATAGCATGTACATTTGATCAAGAACATTATTCTATTTTTGACCCTTTTATCTATGGATCTATTACCAATTAAGCAGGTGCATTGCCGCCTGGTGGCTCTTGTTTTAATTATTATTATTTTTATTAAATGTATCATACATGTTTGGAGATTGTTGTTCTTGTTTAATTTAGTATGATAATATGAATTTGATCATCCTAAAGTTGATAAATGTCTTTTATAAAAAATAATAAAATATTATTAAAAATAATTTGTCCCTTTAAAATAAATTTTAAATTATTTAGAATTGCTTATATAAAACAACATAAATTAGATAAACTAAAACCATAAAAATTAGATCACACATTTCCCTTTTAAAAAAGGGCTTGCACCTTAAGAGATTTGATCCCTCGTGTGTAACATCCTCTTTAAGCATGACCAAAAAAACATGCAAAATAAGTAAACATGCAAAATAAGTAAAAAGGAATTGTCAAATTCATTGGCTTTTGATCTCTTCACAAAAACACCCTTTTAAAAAAGGGCTTGCACCTTAAGAGATTTGATCCCTCGTGTGTAACATCCTCTTTAAGCATGACCAAAAAAACATGCAAAATAAGTAAACATGCAAAATAAGTAAAAAGGAATTGTCAAATTCATTGGCTTTTGATCTCTTCACAAAAACACTAGTAGGAATTGTTCCCATAACAAAACAAAATTTATGCCGTATGTCTTCTTGTGGTTTTGTAAAGCAAACACGTGGAGGTCGTTTGGTGCCACTTGGCGTCTGACGCATCAAACTGCTGGTGTTTTTAAAACCCAGTAGCTTCGCCGAGAAGGGGGCCTGCACTTTCCGATATACTTTTGGAAAAAGAAAAGATGGGACGAAAGCCTTGACCAGGAAGGCAAATAGGTATGTTACTGGAGAAAATTCTCTGTTTTGCTCTGCCTGGAAGGGAAGGGGGATCTAAGAAGAGACACCGTCCACACGCTTCAAACGATCCTTCCATTATCCCTAAACAAGGTATTATCCAAGACTGCGTTGATTCCATAAGCATGCTGTAAGTTGTAATGGTTACTGAACAACTGCGTTTTTTTGTTTCCCATCGTTTTAGTTTCTTTATGACAACTCTGTGTGCGGGAATGAAATCAGGTCCAATAGTTTGACCAAGTTAATGGCTTAAGCATTTTAAATTGATCCCGATTTGCATTATGTGACACCTCTGTGCGTTGGTATGAAATCAGATCCGTTAATTTTTGACTCAGTAATTGCGCTATGCTTCGTTTTGAAACCAGATCTGTACTAGGTATTTTAGACTCTGTTCTCTTTTCTTTTACTTTCCTACGTGTGGAGGAACCTGTACCAGTTCAAGGTACAAGCAGACTGCTTATAAACCTATTTTATTTTATCTTCGAAGCCTCGTGGGGATCTTGTGATCGATCCAGGACTTTAGGAGTAGCAGCATCAATCTTTTTTTCATAATACCGAGAAAGGTTCAAATAGAACGAATTAGGGAATATATCGTTTGCTAGCTTTCGTTTTTCTTTATCCTACATGCCTTTTAGTGGTGTTCGATTGAGATTTATTCAGCATCGAAACCTATGTAGTTTGGATATCAATCGTATTGCTTGCCACTAGTCTTTCTGTAAACAAAATAAGCGCCTCTCCCTCTCTGGGCTGCAAAGTAGGAAGTAAAAGAGGAATGGCAGTTTACGTTTTAGCTTAAGCTTAAGCATGGCTGAGATTTGAACTTTGCGTTTATGCTTTTAGTATGCCCATTGTCGGCATTAATGGATGGTCATCTCATCATTATATACCTCTGCATTTTTCAATAGATTCAGATCAATTTTTAGGTCCACTCCTGAAGTATCCGTAATGAGATTCAGTTTTAGAACCGAAATATACATAAAGAAATATCTACGTTTTGATTTGGGAAATCAGACCCGTATGGTACTCCTCCGTGTTAACCTGTGTGGAAAATAACTTTACGTTATGTTTCCTTTCTTGTCTGCATTTTACATATCTACAATTTAGATTCGAATTTGCAACACTCATACTTTTGATATGAGCACAGCATAAGTATAATTATATTCGAATTTGCAACACTAGTAGTTTTGATATGAGCACCGCATAAGTATAATTATAGTTATATTTATTCCTCGTGCCTATTGTATATGTATGTAGTGAATAAAAATAAAGAGAATGAACTATAAATTTTGTTAAAATCCAATAATAAAGCACCCTCATGTAGGTTACTTGTGGAACTAATCCGAGATTCTCATCTTAGAGGACATATACCGAGTTCCAAGTCTGATATGGCTAGGAGAGAGTGAAAGTAAGGATGTTGGGTGATCTCAATGAGAGATCAATCCTTGTGAAGGTTAACTTTGTGTAAATGCTATTCATTTTTGTGTTTTCCTTTTATTTTTGAGCGTGTGTGCTTGACACGTGGCTCTCCAATTATCTATGAGATTGTTATTGGAGATCATTTTTCTTTGAGAAAGAATAAGACTTAAAAAAAGAAGGACAAAGGAATCATAGGTGAGATATGGATTAAAATCAAAACTTTATATTTGTGTTTTCCTTTTAATTCCTCCATAAAATTTGATTCCTTTCTATCATAATACTTATTCTTTACTTTAATCATGAGTTGATTATAGTTTGGAAATAAAGGAAGATCTTATCATATATGAATTATAAAAAAGAACAAATACATATAATTTGAATTATCGACCTCCAATTTGAGTGTCGGTTCCTTTATTATAGGAATTACTACGGTACATTAGGTATGCTTTATTTGTGTGGAAGCTATATGCATATTAATGGTGAGAGCTTCCTTCCAATCGGGTTAGAAAGTTGTGTCCATACATTCAATTTGAAAGTTGTGTCCATACATTCAATTTGCAGTAACCTATGCAAGCTAAGTATTATCATACGAATGTTATTTAATATTGTATGATTGTATTTCATTTATATTGAATTATATAAATTTCCTTAAAGATAAAAGTGCATTGTAATTAGCTATATGTTGTACATTTGTGTTAAAATTAGTTGTTGAAATTCATATGAAGACAATATGCATTGGTATGATATAATATACTTTAGTTATTCTAGCTGGTTCTTTAGAAAAGATAGCATATATAGTTACAATATTGATGTAGTATTGTAGGAAGAAGCCAAGTGCATGTAAGCCATGTAATGTCCATGTTTATACTATAATTATTGGAAAATGTGTTAAATTGGTTGTAATATGTATAAATGTTCGTATTCATTATACCATTTACAGTCATGACGATGTAACCCTAGGATAATGTCTCCATTTTGGATATGATTTCTTATAAAAGGGATTCAATGCCTAAAGAAGACCCATACTTGCAAGAAAACAAAGTGAGTATGTTCTTTTGTTAGTGAATTAAGACTAAGATTTATAAAGGAAATATTTTATAGCCCTTCGATATGAGCATTGTTGATATGGACCTACGGTAGTTTCTATTGCTTGTGACTATGCTGATTATGATTCCCATGTGCGTGAGATTTACTAAAATCTAGACCATGTACTTTAGTAAAATTTCAATGCTCCCGATTGGACCTAGTATGCATCTCGATTAGTATTAGGCCTTGTTATGTAATTTTTAAAGAGTATAGATCAATAATGACCTCTTGTACTTTTGGAATATGTTTACGTGAAAAGGTTTTCCAAATTATATGGAAAACCTTACAAGCAAGGAAAGTAGTAATCGGAAAGTATTCTGAGTGAAAGAGATGGGCAGTGGATGTGCAACAAAAAAATGTAAATATTTTCTTGATAAATTAATATAAAGACTAACAAGTTTTGGTGGACATAGCCTCATGGATGGGGGGCCTGTGCAAGAAGATGAGGGACCTTTTTGTGCACGTTAGATGCAATAGAAACCTGAAAAATCAGGCATCCCTCAACTTACTTGGATTTTTTGAGATACTTATGCAAAATATCTTGCATTGAGTAAAAAACATGAAATGTAGGAAATTGAATCACCTTTCCGAATATATAACTTTTATGTATCGAAAATTTGCATAGCTATGTCAAATCTCATTTTTCCTAACAGGCACTTTTTATTTTTCAGGGAAATTATAAGGTATATGTTTTTGTGGGTGCAGCCTTTGAGGGCCTAAATGATCAAATCAAGCTACACAAATTGACATCCATGTAGAGAACCCATAGTACTAGTGCGGTATTATTTTTCAAAAATTAAATTAGTAATTTTATTATATTTTTATAATTGTCTAAGTGAGAAAACCTCGAAAATGGTACGTGTTTTGTGGGTGCAGCCTTTGAATGTCTTAATGCAAAAATCATGAAATGGGGTTTTGATAGAACGTAGAGGTTAGTGTCTACTTGTGCACCATACAATTTTTGTTTGAAGTGATCAAGAATTGAAAAAGTTATAGAAGAAACACTACCAATGTGTTTTTTGAGTTGAGGAGTGATGACAGAAGATAAATAAGAAAAAAATAGAAAAAATTATGTATTCTTATTAAAATTTACATATTTAGAATCTGCAAAAAAAACCATATCTGTTTCTAAAATCTCATAAAAAATGGAGGTGTGCAGAACAATCAGACGAACCGTTAAACATGAGCATATTGAAAATATGGATATAATGTTGAATTTGCCATGGTTTATCATACTCCAAGGCACAGGCATGTTGAATCCGAAGCAAAGTGCAAAGCAGACACATAGGCATAGGAATTCCACGAAAGCATGGGTGGAGGCTCGGCCTTATCATTTGGAGGGAATAAAAATTTGAATTTATAAAACGTGCGCGCGATTTAACACTAAACAACGCGTGCACGTTATGTTCATATAAATCGCGTGCGCGCTATGTCCATATAAAACGCGAGCGCGTTATGTCCTTGTATATCGCGTGCGTGATATGTGAAACAAAAAATATAGCGCCAACATATTTTTGACATAATGCTTGGGATCATAATGCTTCTATTATTCAAGTTGGTGTACACTCCACATATAACATAAGGTTTGTAGGTTCATTAATCTAAAATACATCAAATGGTATCACACAAATGATATAGAATGTGTGTGTATACTATTACTACTAGAAGTATTAGTATTAAACTAGTTACTAATTGTACACTGAATGGTGATGGAGAGAGGGATCTGATACATAATGATGCCTAGGGATTTCCACTAGTGACCTACTGCAACCTCTTCCATAGCCCTAATGACCTGCTACTATTACGGAGAGAAATTCCTATGGCTTGGGGTACCACAACAGACAGCTAGACTCCAGAAATCAATCTTTCCCAATATGCAATAGAAATAAAACAATCTAAC
>LPNX011192849.1:7859-21221 GCA_001517045.1 Pseudotsuga menziesii
GTTTAGATTCAATCAGTAGCAACCTACTCTACTTTGGTGCGACAATCAAAGTTCCATCAAGCTTGCGAAAGATCCAATTCTACATCAGTGCAGCAAACACATTGACCTACACATGCAATTCATCATAAATCTTGTTCATGATCGTGTTATTGAAGTTCTCTATTTCCCTACAGATGATCAATTTGCAGACATCTTCACCAAGTCTCTTACAGAAGTGAAGCTTTCTAAACTTCGGTCGATGTTAGGATTTCAGGAATGTGTCCTTAAGGGGGAATAGGCTATAATGCCTCCTTCCTTCTCCTAATAGTATCACTTTTGTAAATCCTTCAATCCTATCCCAAGTTGTTCTTAAGGGGGGATGTTAGGATATTTAGACACTTAGGAGTTATTTAAGATCAACTTGTGTAATATATCCGTTAAGTAAAAGTGTGTTTCTTTAGTATGCATTAGTATGCATTGTAAATATTCTAATCCCACGGTCACAATATGTTATAGAAATAGAGTGATCTGACGGTTCAATTTCTCTTAGATCATACCTACCATTGATCCATGGATTAACACCTGATTGGTCCATGATCTCTATTTAAAGAGCATGGAGGTTTCTTGGCTAGTTGATCGATTATGAGAAGGTCATGTAAATTTCTTTCTTTTGCATAACAAATTGCTCCAAGTAGCTATTTGGCTGGGGCCATGGACTCTTTCCCTCTAGAGGGTTTTAACCACGTGACAAACATTGGTGTGTTGATGTATGATCTATTTGTGTGAAGTGGTTGCTCAAGGTGTTTGGTCTTTTGGGAGTACCCTATGTACCCGAATAGAGGATGAGTAGCATAGATTACCCAGAGGTTCATAAGCAACAGTCATGAGCAACAGTGACTAGACGAATAAGATGATTGAAGAGCAACAGTATTAATGAGCAGATTGATGAGCATACCTATGATGAGTAGTAGTGATGCTTAGTATGATAGTGATGATGTGGACAAAAAGACGATTTGGCAGTGAGTTCACTTGACACTGATATGTGTGTGTGATGAGTATGTTGAGACAATGTTGTAATTGTAAAAGAAATATTGTCTTCCTTTTGAGGTTAGGATACCTCAAACCCTTCTTAGCAGGGTCCAAGAAAACCAGGAAGGGTCCTGGATGAAGAGTAGCTGCTCTTTGTACCAGTAGGTGTTGATTTTATCTCACAGTTGTAGCCCTTTCAAAAAAAATATAAAAGGATTACAAAATCATATGGTATTGTGTTCTCTTGTTCTATGGTTCTTATCATGACTCCATGATTCAGATGCTTATGATTTATAAATGATGAAGTGGTAGATGAAATGATTATGCAAATGGTAGAATAATGAATTGATGAATTAGTTGTTGATTTTGAAAATTGAAAAAGCACACAGAGATTCAACCCCCCGTCTTTGTGTTCTTTGTGTGTCTAACAATTGGTATAAGAGTGGGACTTCGTCATAAGCCTTGCAAACTTGAAGGAGATCCTTAGACACAATGGACCAAAAAATAGGTTGTTCAATGAATGAAGTACCATAGGAAGCACTCATAAATACTGAAAGAAACATGCTCGATAAATTGAAGAAATCCAGGGAAAAGGATGAGCTACGACAAAGATAATTAGACAAATATGAGAAAAATCAGCAAAACCTCATGAGTCAACTTCAATAAAAGAATGAAGAAGTTAGTTCTTTAAAATATGAACTCGATCGATTCAAAAATAAAGTGGATAAATTTAAAGAAACGAATGAGAATTGTGTGATTCTTAATAGTCAATTGGAAGAGGGAAAAGCACAACTACTAGAACAGAATAAGTTGAGTCAAGTAAAAGAGTTTGAGATCATTTCTCCGAAATAGGAAATGAACAAGATAGTTTCTACAAATTTGAAGTTTAAAACAAGTTCTTCAACTTTAGATGACATTCTTAGCTACTAGACTGGGTTAGGCTATGATAAAGAAGGGATCACTGAAGAATTCAAGCTCTTAGAAAGGAAGCCTAGGAGTTATGCAGACATTTTGAAGAGTATTAAGCATGAATTAGAGGAAATTTGAGGTCTAAAATGGGCCTCCTAAGGAAAATAATAAAATAATAGTTATTAACTTTGGAGGATGAAAAAAAATACTTTTTTTGTTCGTATTTTCGACATATCTCCCTGTGTTTTTACTCAAATTCTGAGTGAGAGAGCTAGTTGGATGCGGAATTTAATTCCGCATCCAACGAGTGCCCATGCTGCATACTTTTGACAGACCCGCTACCCCAAAAACAAGAAATACCTAAAAAAATGTGATGATGATGTCATCATCACATTTTTTTAGGTATTTCTTGTTTTTGGGGTAGCGGGGTCTGTCAAAAGTATGCAACGTGGGCACTCGTTGGATGTGGAATTAAATTCATCATCATGGTTTTTCAGTTATTTCTTGTTTTCAGGGTAGTGGGGTCTGTCAAAAGTATGCAATGTGGGTACTCGTTGGATGTGGAATTAAATTCCACATCCAACGAGTTCTCCAGCTTGAAATTTGAGTAAAAACACAGGGAGATATGTCAAAAATACAAACAAAAAAAAGTAGTTTTCTTTTATGACAAATATGTCAATTCAACCATTATGGTTGACTCATTTTATTGAAATTCTATTGGTTCTTGAATTCCAACTCACAAAATTTACTGTTGGCACATTTTCTTATAAGGCCCATTTTAGATCCCAAATTTCCTCTAATGCCATTCCAATGCACGGCCCCTTACCAGTACTGCTCCGAATCATCGGTACCATTTCCATTGAATATTGGAAACTTCATTTCATCTCCCACCATTATGGACCTTCTTCCTCCTATTGGTGGTCTATTACTAGACTGTTGTTGATACGTCAGGAAAGTCGACATAGAATGCACGTTCCTTCCTTATGGTGGAGTAGTGCGTAGAGGAGTAGACACGTTACTGTTGGGGTTCGATCCTATCATTCTTCCAGGTGTAGCTTGGGCTTGTATGTCCTCATCATCAAAAAAGGTCACTTCATCCTATGTGGCTGTTCTTCACGGTATCGCACTTCGACTTTAGTAGGACCTTCTCCCATCCTCTTCCTCTTTTCTTGAAACCTTTCTCCTCCCCTCGTACAACCACTTGTTTCTTCGATGACCTTTACATTCTCACCAGAACTCATGCCCATCTACCCCTTATTCTCTTATGCATTTCCACCCTTTCTGTCTCGATGCCTACATCCCCCGCACACCAAAGTTCCACTACTCTTGGTCCATCTTTAGGATACCATTTTCACATACTAGTTGCTTAATCAACAGTTGTAGCAACAATAGGAACCCTCCACAAGGTCCACTGAAAAAATACCTTTCTCCCTCACTTAAATATTTATTAGTATAAACAACAAAATCAGTGATGCATCCTTCCAAGATACTATCCAACCATACCTCAACTTCCCGTGATTCCTTGTTGCTGTTTTCTTGTAGTGCCTGGATTAATTTTGGGGTTCAATATGTCATCTTTCCTCCTCAAAAGTTTGTCTTCCACTTAGAAAAAATGGTCAACCATTCCTGCAAGACCATAGGGAATTCACAAAAGAACCATTCATGAGGACCATTGTGGATATATCTATCCAACCAGTGGCTTGTCGACAGCTTAGGATTCCATTTTTTTAGCTTCAGCAAACTCCTGCAACTTCAGATCAAACCATCCTTCAATCTTTGATCGAGTTCGATGCCATAACATATCCTCTTCCTAATTGTGAATCAGTCTCGGCAACGAAACCATTTGTTGGAGAAGCCCACCAACAAAGCTTCATCAACAGGGGTTCCCACTCTGTCAACGCCTTGGAACACACTCTCCTTGACCACTGGCCCAGACAGGTTTTGACCTGTCCAGCAATGTTTGTGGAGTAGACGAGATCTCACCCGAGGCGTTCAAGGGGGATCTGTGAGAACAAAGTTTTCGATAGTGGGGAAGGAGGATATGGGGATCCAATGGAGAGAGATCATAACTTATTCAGTCCTCATATAGTATCAAAATATCGCATCATTATTCATCATGGCACATCAAGCTTAAATTATAGCAATTTAAAACCAACAGATCGCATCGATATAGCAAAAAGACACTAAATCACATCTATAGCAAGTCATTTTAACAAAACATAGTAGCAACACCACAACATATATATAACAATAGAAAATAATTAAGCCATATGCATCGCATCATATATTCATCTTTCACAAATGCACCACATTACACAATCCTTCTCCAAAACCGGAGATTGCATACATCAGAAATAAGCCCAGATAAAATAGCAATCAAGACAGGAAAATCTCCATAAGATAGATGCGAATGCAATACAATTGTTCACAACTGCTCACACATGATTCTCTATCTCTATCTCTCCATGTATATCTATGACTTTCCAAAATGGATCTATATATAGGATTATGCCATTACATCAAGGGTCCACTAATAACTGAATTCTAACCGCTAATGACCTATTGCAACAAAACTTGGTCAAAATATACATAAAATATTCAAAAATGGTTATCTTTTTGCTTATCACACCAATATTCCATTGTGTAGTACCACACGAGCTTGTGTAGTTGCCATGGTGCTACGCAACTCACTTGTCCCAAACCCCTTGCCAACAGTGGCACTGGGATTGCTCGTTGGACCTCTTGAGTTTAGTAGATTTACGAGGATCGCTTATGGGGTTTCTTTCTCACTAGTGTCGATTCTAGGATTGATAGTGTTCACAAGGGGTTCAGGTGAAGGACTTCTAGGTATTTCTCTAGGTGATCTCTCTGGAATACTGTAGTCATGTCCTATTCTTGGTGATTTTGCAGACCCTCTTGATTTTGCTCTCTCAGAAACTGGGCTATACTCCTCCTCTTCATCGC
The DNA here is from genome assembly GCA_001517045.1 of Pseudotsuga menziesii. NCBI lineage: Eukaryota > Viridiplantae > Streptophyta > Pinopsida > Pinales > Pinaceae > Pseudotsuga > Pseudotsuga menziesii. Next base: position 12,741 of record LPNX011192849.1, read on the forward strand.
AGGATCCTTCATCTAGGTATAACTCACATCCATATTCACCCTCCCTCAGTAATCTATAGGCCATCCTTCCTCATGTTACCTTTCTCCTCTTTCCTGATCGGAACCTCCTTCCACTTCTCAAGAATCCAGTGCCTAACTCATCCTCCGAACTTCTCGGGAACATCTCTTCTTACTACCTTCCATAATACTTCTACCTCTTACACAGTGTATCTTCTCCACAAACTGTCCAACTCATTCACTATGACAATTCACCTATCCATTTTCTTGCATTCACCTATCTTTCGTCGACTTCTTCTTGCGTGAACAGTAGCATTTTAGCATCCAACCGATCTTCTATCTACTCCTTCATTGAGTAATATCTCCCTGATTTAATCAATCGGTCCCGGCAACAGAACCATTTTTTGGCCACTTTTCCCCACTTGCGTGACCCAAGTTCTGCACAACCCATCGATCCAACAGCTACCTGAGATACCGGCCCGATAGAGAAATCCCCATCGGCAACACCTGCAAAGCAGGCGCAGTCTCACTCAAGATATCTCATAGATGGGTAACCATTGGAACCATGTTTCTGTGATTGTCATGGAAGTATAGTCCCTTGGCTCGCAACCAAGGAGCTCACCAAAGGCAGCAAGGTGGCTAGACGGAGGAGTTGGCTCTATGTGAATGAGTACGATTGTATGTCATCGCATGCGACTTGACTTTCCTTTCCCCCTCACTGCTGGTGCAACTCGTGCAGCACAGGTGACTCACATTAGTCATCTCTAGGATTTAAGTCAGGGTTCATAATAGGAATTATACAGAATGATATATACTTATACAAGTTCAATTCAATAAGGCATTATGTTCATCCATTTACCAATTGCAAGAAACTAACACAAACTAATCCACCTTTTACATTATATGGGAGGAAACTATTAATCAATCACATAAACATTCACCACATCAATCATTCATTTGGACACAAGAAATAACATCGAAACCCATATGGGAAAAACCACCAAGGTGCTCTTCATCTGGCATGAGAAAGGATATAGCACCTTGCAGCCTGCGGGATGCAAAATGATCTTGAGATATGTATTTAAGTGCATACTTATAGTTCTCATTCTCTATGTCTTATTTCTCCTAATCTACTCCTACTACGTATAGATCCACACACAGCCTGGATTGACTCTCCTAGCATCTGCACCACTCTAGCAGAGCTTTCTCCTTCTATTATTCTAATTACATTTCTCTTAGATCCACTCTCTGCAACTGTATACAGCTCTCATCTATCAAATCCATTCCATAATTATGAATAAAAAAAAGAAACCTTGTAACTATTAAATCTCTCCTATTTATAACATTTTTCATGACTGCACTGGGTCGACTGCTTACAAGCAGTCTGTTAACTGTCACCATCAGCTGCCCCCTAGGCTACAACTGTGCTGATCATGACTAGACACGAGGCACTAATGGACTCACTTATAGTGTGCTTTCACTTGTGTGGAATCCGCTGACTTAAGTTGGCTTCTGCACCCATGACTTCCTTGTCGCTTTTTGGCCATTTTCCTCCTCTGTGTTTCTGCGCTTGCCTTTCCTTTGCAGCGCACCTCTCTGTTCTGCCTTCGTGGGCCCTTTTTGTACTTCGCGGTTCTTCCTTTGCTTCCATTGCGTGCATGGCACATTTTCCTTTGTTGCATTCATGAACTTCCTTTTTGTACCCCTTTCCTGGTCCAACACCAAATGAAATCAACTTATGGAGGTTGGTATCGGTACTCCCAGTGGCTCCTAATTTGTATGGATTGATCTAGGATGCTCCTAAACTGATGCATGCAAGTGCACAGTGTAAATTGGCCTCAATTAGTGTTCCCCACACTTTAGTAACTAGTACATGTTCCCCAATTAGGCCAAGTGGACCCAATAATGCTAGTGACTAAAAATAGACTGAAAGGACTCAAGATTTAGACATACTCCTAATTTACACATAATTGAACAAATTGGACAAGGGAGGATTATAATCCTAATACCCCCCCTAAATGATAACTAGGACAATTTGTGGGACTAGGTAACTAGAACTAGAGGTCACCCATTACAACAAGTAAAGTAACTGCTTAACATAAGGAGCTAGGGGAAAAACCACATGGTAAACCCTCCCCTCTAACTAAGCAGGTAGAATCAAGATTCAAGTTTGAAAAAATTGAAAAAGTGTTGCTGCAATATCTGTGATGTAGCGAAGCATCATGCATGATGTTTTTTGCATAAGTATCCTAGGGCCTGGGATGTAGACTTCTCCATATTCTCCTAAAATTATGATGGAAGGAAGGAGGAATGTAACCTTCACCTCTGTCTGGATGAAGAGGTGTATGATCCACTCTATTCTTCTTAATGCAGTTTGACTGATCAGCCCTTGCCATGTTTCATCTCACAAGGATTTTCTTGCATCTCTCTGAAGGATGTGATATTGCATGACATAGATCAAGGGTATTTCCCTTCTGAGTGTCAGATGGAATTCCATCCATCTTCCTAGCTTCTCGCTTGGGAGTAGGGACTCGATCTGGATATGAATCACCCTGAATCTCAATCTCATAAACTGATATAGTTGCTTTTGCAATACAAGTGGAAACTGCAAAAGAAGTAGATGGAATGTTTATCTTCCCTTACAAGTAGAAGCTGAGAGTGCACTGGTTCTGGAAATGGCATGAAGTGTGAGAACCCATATGCCTCGGAGGCATGATTTGTAGCACCCATCGCTATGATGTTCCTAGTAGAGATATTTGTGATCTCCACTGAGTCAGGACCAAATATCACTTGCTTTGGAGATCCAGTATGAGTCATCTAGTATACAGATAATATATTTGCAGCCAAGGAGGGCATGCAAAGTACATCTTTGAAATTTCCATGTTCAAGCTTGATCGAACCCTTCCCTTTGGCTTGAATTTTACTAGTGGGTGTTGAGCTATGTTCAGGTATTTCCACACCCACCAGTTTTCTCTTGCATATGGATTTGTTTAATCAGATTGAATTTTACTGTTATTTTTCATCTAAATAGTAGGACCATCAAAATACTACAAGGAATAGAATGATTCTCTCGATGCAACCATATGATTGGAAGCATCAGAATCAATGAGGAAGTCCTATGTTGTTGAGTAGCTAGCCTTCAATGCATGGCATGTCTCTTCATATTCTTTAGTTTCTTCTCTATGGTCATCCTTCCTTGCACTATCAGGTATAGTAATGTTATGTTTCTTTAGAAGAAGAGCCATCTTATAATTTTTTCTTCTCATACAGGAGCTTTTTGGATGAAATCCCCTTCGACGGTAAGAACAAAGTGTATTTCCTTTTCCATTCTTCTTGCTTGTCTTTGAACCTGAAGGCTCCTTTGACTACTCTTTCTCTATAGGAGACTCGTCCTTTTTCTTCCCATTATCATTCACCACCTTAGGTCCTCCTGCAACCAGTTCTTGATCTCTGGAAGATCGAATGATCCCCATTTGGATCAACTTGTGATGCTCCTTTGTGAGAGATTCAATGAAGGAGTTAAGAGTAGGAATATTCCAGTTTGGAGTAGAAAGCTTCATAGAATGAAATGTTTATACAAATACTGAATAGTCTGCACCAATTTTGGAGAGAATGGAAAGGATGAGTTGATCATCCTCCTTCTCAACATTGCACAACTTCAATTGGAACACTAGATGCTTGAATTTGGTGAAGAATTCATTTAGTGTTTTGAAATTTGTTGGATGAAGAGAAATCAGCTCATTCTCCAGCGGATAGATCCTTAGATCATCCTTCTTGTCAAATAAGAAAGAAAGCATATCCCAAACCTCCTTGGGAGTCTTCAATCCATTTATGTGGAAGAGAATATCTCAAGATATTGATAGGCACAAGCATCCATTTGCTTCATCAAGCCTATTCCAGTACTTTCTTTGTCAACATAATGAATTGGCTCTCTCTTTGTATTTATTGTGAGTCTGAAGAGTCTTTTGGAGTGGCTTCATCTCCATGTCCTCCTTTGACTAGTGGTATTTGAAATGAGTGAGAATCTCCATTGGAGGGGCCATTTGGAATGAAATGAAAGACACTAAGTTGTTGTAGCAAATGCAGTGAAGGAGACTGAGCTACTTGTAGCGAATGCAATGAAGGGGATTGAGCTACTTGTAGCAAATGCAGTGAAGAAGACTGATAATTGTAAATCACATAATCAAATAGAAAAAATAAGGTCGATAGTCTGCAATTTTGGATTTTTCATCACACCTAGCATAGTTGATCAAGAAATCTTTATTAACAATTCCTTTACTTGGGATATTAAGTGGTAAATTCTCCGCTTCTAGTGCAGTACTGGAAGGAGCAAATTTGCTCAAAATTCTTTTTTGATCCAAGTATCGATCTATAGTAGGATAAATTCCTTGTCCTACCGAGGATCTGATACCATATTAAATTGAGCACATATATATGTGGACCAACACACAACTAACAAGATAGATCATACAATTTACTCAACAATTGAAGAATGAAACAGTGCAAAAATGGATTGCAGTTGTGAATGCTTACATTAATCAAAAGTAATTAGATAATTAATTACAATGAAGTACAATGGCTAAATACCCACATGAAATTTGAATTCATGTGAGGAAATTCGAATTGATTGGACTCTACTTGACTGAATGGTTAACTGACCTTGTCTAAATCATTATCGGAGTTCATCGAAGTTCAAAACCCAAACTCAAGTGTCTAATTCAGTTTTGACTAGTCTAAGTGACCGAGGTAGGTGAGTAAATGCACCTCACCTACATGCATCCATGAAATCCTAACCGAGCTTGACTAGTCACCAATTGAACTCAACTGATGGAGGTTGGTATTGGCACTCCCAATGGATCCTAATTTGTAGGCATTGATCTAGGAGGCTCCTAAACTCATGCATGAAAGTTCAATCAGTGGAATTTGGCCTCAATTAGTTTTCCCCACACTTTAGTAACTGGTACATGTGCCCTAATTAGGACAAGTGTACCCAATGGTGCTAGTGACTAAAAATAGACTAAAAGGACTCCAGATTTAGACATACTCTTGATTTAGACATAATTGACCAAATTGGGAAAAGGAGAATTATAATACTAACAAGCAAAGGCATGGATTGTAGAGGAGTAGGTCTAAGAAATGGAGAAGGAAGGCACATTCAAGGGTTGTAAGTATTTATTCATGTTCATCCATTATAAATCAATTCAATTTTCTTCCCAATTCTTGTTCAATTTTGTCACTTTAAGTTTTATGTTGAGTTAGAATTGGTAGGAAATTAGATCTAACCTATATTTCTTAAAGATAGTTTGGTAGGATAGTAGGAATTATTTTTTGGTGAGATTTGAAGGTGTGAAGGAGATTGAAGGGGCTGCAATATCAGTCATTAAGGAACTCCATCAAACTTCACGGCTACAAGAGGCTTTCTCCTCCCTTCCTCCCCTTGTAAATCTCCATCAAAGAAGGTTTAAGATCTTAGAATTATTGTTTTAATTGATTTTTTTTTGTTGATTAGAATTCACCCACCCCATAGAAATAAGAGAGTAGGATATAGCTTAAGTTGCAGAATACTCCACTAACAATAAGGCTATAGGATGTTTCCTCCATAGGTATAGCTATATTAGAAAAAGGTAAGTGTTGATGGATGACGAAGTAGTACCAAGTAACTATGATGAATAAGTGAGGTAAATATTTCAAGTGGAAAGGAGGAAGTGAGGTCTAGATCATATGGAAACTAAATTTTAGAAAAAATTCTAAATGAAGTTATGCCACAAGTGTCTTGAGTCAAATAGGGTGAACTTCTCAATGTTCGTAGTCCCTACTATAAAAATATTATCTTAACCCAAATTTTTAGTCAAAAATAGGATTGATATATGCACCAAATGTCCAAAATATTAAAACAATAAATTGTACAAATACATCACCCTATTATACAATGGGTAGAATGAGTCCCGTGTAAGTAAAACATAAGTAAAAAAATCATTTTTTAACATTTTGCATGTTGTTGTATCCATTTGAGGAGAGGAGCATAAATATTCAAACTTAGATTTTTGGAGCTATAAGATATATTTATTCAACTTGTCAATTGCAAGTAATTAATCTTGGCTTGGTCTTGCATTTCATCTGATTCCTTTCTATTTTTTGGGAAAATTTATTTTGGGGTCACCATTTTCAGTTTGTAGGATCATGGTTATTCCTGCTGATGGGATTAGGGAAACCATGAGATCCAAGTTGTTTGTATTAATATGACATGAGAGAATGGTAACACATGTTCAAGGGACATGTGTGACCATACCATGAACTAGACATTTTTGTGATGTAAAACCTAAATTTTTTGTCATTTTTCAAAATGCATTCTTGGAAAGGATATGTGTGACAAAGATGATAGTGATTTTGTAGGGATGAATATGATTTAATGGGAAGAATGTGCTCACAAAGTTTTATATAGCTCCTCTTTGAACAATCCAAACATTATAAATGCACCCAAGGTATGTGTCTTGTTGAAGTTCTTCTCCTTCCAAACCATGCATAGCCAAAATGTACTTCTTTAATTCTTGATACACATATGGGATCTAGAAGTGCAATAATTTTAAGTTTGTAATGAGACCATAGATTTGGGAGTGTAGGAAATCTACTTCATTACATGATTGTGTCGATGTGGTGTGAGGGTAATCCTAAAGGGAGGGAGTTTGGGTCAAGTATCAATATTTGTAGATGATGTTGTGGCTACTTACTACCATAATGGTTCTAGAAAAAGTAGAATATTTCTTCTCATAAAGGAATTCATTGATATCTTATTGAGTATGATTCATTTTATTATCACTTGAGTGACAATATATACCTCATTGGATTTGGATTTGAGGGTTCATGTGGAGTATAATACAAGATGTTTCGGGCTTTACATACTTGATTGGTATATTGATCTTCTCATCAACATGGAGGATCAATCGATGAAGTGCCATGTCAGGGACGAATAGAGTTCCTATATGGCTCTATATTATGCACCTTCTTCCTAGGGAAGGTACATTATATCCATCCTAGAGTTATTACACCTTCAAGTGAGACACATATGCCACAAATGCAAAGGGAGGATGACTTGATGATTAGAGTAGGGGGAGGTTTACATATCATTACTTTTGGATAGGATTTCTTGGATTGGTGGGACGACCACATTTTTCTAATTGAGGAATATCCTTATGATAGAATGGAACTATGACATGACCCTAAGTTGGTTCTTCCTCTTGATAGTCATTAGGGTGACATAGGTAAGAATCTAATTCTATGAACCATGTGTTTTTCAAGTTTTTCAAATATTTCATTTTTTTATGGAATTTTAATATATTTTGAATAAAAATGGAAAAATATTATTTTTTTATACTATGTTTGGCTATGTGTAAGGTAAATTACAAATTTTACTATGTATGATGAAAACATTCAATCTACATGCCCAAGATGCATGCATTCAACCCATATTTGAATAGAAGAAGGTGGAGGTGTCAATAATGATGAAGAGGAAGGAGAGACTATAAAGGACCTTCAATACTTCTAAAGGAACCTAAAGGGGATAAAGAAGGGTGTTACCCCAAATTGAATCAGCAGTATCCCTTAAAGCATCGAGTGTGATGTGGTAGGATTTCATTCATGGGTCTCATACTTGTTGCATTATGTGATAACAACATTTATTTGTTATGATGAGTCTCACTACACACGTGACTCATAAGATGAGTCATTGTGAGGCAATTATTACTACTTGGACTATGTTAGATGGTTACTATATATTTCTACTTTATAGATTATGTATGCATCATTCACTTCCATGTAGGCAAAATTTTGTACTCAGAACCTATACACACTTTTGATTTATGATGTGGTTCCTTTCTATCTTTTATACATGCGCACATTATCTCATCATTTACTTATATGATTAAATGGTGTTTGCAATTAAATTTCATTATGGATTATACATTCTTTATTTTACTGGAATTATACTAATGAGATAGATTCTAATTAAGTATGAAGTTAGATAATGAATCAAACAAACTATTCATACTTCTAAGAACATGAATTTAATCAATAAATTTAAGTTGACCTTCTCGAAGTTGTTCTCAGAGAAACTTCATTTATAGAATAGAATCTCAAATTTTATAATGTATGCTCAACTAAGAAACAAGCACGTGGGTGTCTAGTTTGATGATGATTTAATGGATTCCAAGGGTTATGTATTGGTCAATAAGTTCACTTCTTGTACTATATTCTGCAACATTATTGATTGCATATTTGAGAAAATTGCCTCCTCAACTTACAATATGGTTGGTAGGTGAAAAAATTACCGATGAAATAAAAGTGATGTTTTGAGTGCTACAAGTGGCTCTGTTTGCATATCTAGATAATTTCTAGTTTGATATGAAACCTGGAAAGAAAAAATTGCAAGCAAGATAAGTGTGGCAAAAAGAAAACTAACGTACAAAACATGTGAAAAAAATACAACAT
>LPNX011192874.1:4050-26591 GCA_001517045.1 Pseudotsuga menziesii
TATGTGTTTAAAACGATGATGAAATCGAATGTGGTCACTTTCAAAAAATAATAAATAATTGTATAATGCGAAAAAAAATTAACAAATAAATATGCACATCACACTGTATTTTATGTAGATCATGCTCATATATATATATATATATATATATATATATATATTTTCTAAATTATTAATTCAAGATTGAATTACTCTACATGGACACGAGCTACTTATTAGCTTCTTCAAATTTTTAAGGTCACACAGTTCATTAAATGCAAAAATTCACACATTAAATGACATCGAAATATTTTTAAAAAAATATCACTATGAAGCCAACATAATATTCTACAATTTGTTTTTTTACTGTAAGTCAAAATTCACATGGCATATATGCGTTTTGAGGGCTTCTATCTAGCACATGAGTAAAAAATCAGTTTTTCATCGCCAAATTTGGCCAAAAAGTGTTACCCATCTTCATGGAATCACCCTAGAACATGTGTGGTACACAGATTGTTTTAGTTTGTAAAATGCACACTCAACAACATGTGTCATCCATGTAAAAGCATCATTTTTCAGTAGAGCTGTTAATTGGGCTGCAATATTCCCATAATCCTTGATAAACTTGCGATAGTAGTGATTCAGTCCCAAAAACCCACAAAGGCTCTTGAGTGTCTAACGATGCGACCAATTTTTCATGGCGCCTATTTTGGTATGATCTACGTGAACCACTTGTGCTAAAACAATATTCCCAAGATACTCTACTTCCTCCTACCCAAAAACACATTTAGACTGTCTAGAATAGAGATGATGATAAAAAAAAAGGTGCAATACAAGATTCAATTGTTGGATATGCTAAACCCATGTTTTACTATAGATGAGGATATCATAAAAAAAGACTAGAATGGAGTTCCTCAAGTAGGGCTGGAATATTTTATTCATAAATTCATGGAATGTGGAAGGAGCATTAATGAGTCTAAAGGGCATGAATAAAAAATCATAGTGGCCATCATGTGTGTGGAAAGCCATTTTAGGGATATCATCCTCATGAACTTGAATTTTGTGATACCCATAACAAAGATCCAACTTGGAGGAAAAATGAGCACCATGAAGCTCATCAACAACATGAATTGAAAACTTATCTTTGATTTTTATGTGATTAAGTGATCGAAAGTCAATGCAGAGGCACCATGACCCATATTTTTTTCAGACAAAAAGAACTGGTGAAGAAAAGGAACTGGTACTAGGGAGAATAATACCTTTCTTCAATAAGTCCCAAACAGGCATGTCAATATCTGTATTTTGGTGAAATGAGTAGAGATATGGCCTAATGTTGGGAGGGATTCTTCTGGGAAGGAGTGGAATGTGATCATCCTATGTTATTAAAGGTGGAAATCCCACAAGTTTAGCAAAGACACATGCATACCAATCCACAATTTGTTGTAGATCCAAGGGAGTAGTGGAGACTGTTGAAGGTTGCATTTGAATGAAATGGAGTTGAGAAATGACACTATGTGAATTATTCTTAAGGATATTTTCCATGTGATGTGAACTGATGATACTGAGAAATATTGGTTGTAATCCCTTCAATGTGTGTTTTTTCCCATTGACTGAAAGCTGCATCCAAAGTTTAGCGAAATCCTATAAGATGGGTCCAAGTGTGTGTGACCTTTGAGTGCCCAAAACCACATCACATCTGCCTAAGGGGAAGGAAAACATGTCATAGCATAAGTTATAATATCCAATAGAGATATGCACATTACAAGACTTCCCTTTGCAAGGTAAGGTTCCCCCATTGGTAATCATGAATTCAAAGGTAGAGCAAGGATGGAAAAAACAATCAGCCTGTTTGGTGATTCGAGGGTCAATGAAGTTATGAGTGCTACCAGAATCAATGTGTATTGCAAGAGGGAACTACTTGAAGAAACCCTTGACCCGTATGGTTTGTGGGGTGGTGACTCTAGATAATGCATGAAGAGATATCTATGGATGGTCATCTTGATCAGGAGGGTCAATAGGTAGCTGCTGAATCTCGTCTTGCTAATTAACTGGGTCCTGTGCATCACCATAAATTTTAGGTGTAGGTAGAGAATCCAGAGATATATATTTTGCTCAGCACATCGATGTTCTTGGGTGAATTTTTCATCACAATTATAACAAATCCCTTTTTCTCTATGTTCCTGCATCTTGTCTCGTCCTCAGACAAATTCTTGACATAAATGGTTCTAGGATCTGGAATGATTGGAGGTATTTGGGAAACCATATTTCTAAATGGAACAAAATTGGATGTGGAGCATTGTTGAGCTATGATCTTGTCGTCCACCAACTTATCCAACCCTAGGGATTCCATTAGTGTGTTGGGATAGAACATTTTAACCTTAGATCATATTACATCCTTCATACCATTGATAAAACAACTCCCATAGAATGCATCAGACAATCCTTTTGTGTGATTGGCCAGTTTCTCAAATTATGTTTGATAGGGCCCTCATAGTGCCAGTTTGGTGAAGTTTAGTGAGTGCTCCTATGAAGTCATCAAAAGCACTAGGGCCAAATCGTTGCAAAGGGAGTTGGAAAAAATATGTCCATTTTGACTCTACATGAGCCTTGATGTACCAACATAACCATTGAAGGGCTTCATGTTCCAAATGAAAGGATGAAAGTGGGACTTTGTTGGCATCAAAAGTGTTATGTAGACTAAAATATTGTTATACAATGTATATCCATCTATTTGGATCATCACTATTGAAGCGAGGAAAATCAAGCTTTGAGCCATGAAAATTACTGGAAGAAGAGAAACTAGTGTTTGCAGAAGACTTTGGATGTCATGTATTGTTCATGGATGAATGCTCAATATGAAGGCCAAGAATTTTTTTTATCCAGATCTTGGAGATTTGTCTTGAGGGTGGCAAGTTCGTGTTCCATTTTTTTGTTTTCTCCCGCGTGAGTGACAACCATAACCAAGAGTTTTTTTTTTTAGGGGGGGGGGGGATGTGTAGAAAAACAAAAAAAAGAAATGTTTTTAGAAAAGGAAAATTTGAAGTGGGAAAAAACTCTGGTGGGTAATTGGGGTTTGACTAGGTTTTGGACACTTTCTGAGAGATAAGGAAGCAAAAAATCAGAATTTCAGAAGTCAGGTGAAAGAATTGGAAAATATGTCAAAGAGGGACAAGGAAGTACAAATAAGAAATAAATACTATGGAAAAACTTGAAGGCTATTGGGAAAGAATTGAAGAAGTTATGGAAAACCCTAAAAATAGACAAATGTGGGATTTCAGGATTTGAAAAGTGGAATTTGGGATAGGGTCCTATTGCAGCTGCAAATTTTTCCCAAATTTAAAAAAATAATTTGGACCCTCCTTTTTTTTTTGATTTCATATTGCTTGGGATTGTTTGGCTTGCTGAATTATGCTTTTCCCTCTGCTACAAATTTGGTTGTTTGAAGTTTAATTAAGGTCAACTGTGTTCCTTATTTTCGAAAAGCTTTTTGTCTGCCAATGCTTTTAACTGTGAAAATTAAATATTTTGTTTTAAAGATGATTTCCTTTATCGCTATTGAAAGTCTATTTATGTGTGGACCAGGACGGTAGTTCTCTACACAGCCGCCGTTGCGGAGGTTAAGTAATGAACGTCCGGATGGGTAGTTCTTATTTTCACTGATGTGCTTTTACCTAAATTGTTTTTGGACTGTCAGTGATTTTATTTTATCCCGGTCGGAGCATTAGCCTCCTATATCACCGCCGTTTCGGAGGACGAATAGAGAATGGGCCAATGGATAAGTTTACTTTCGTCGATTTTGTGGTTCAAACCTTTTTTCCTTGCGATGAATTTTTCTTTTTTCTTTTTGCTATCGGAATGTTTTTGAAAAATAGTCGAAGTTCTAGTTTCAAGCGACTCCGCCGTTTCGGAAGCCTTGTTGTTTATCTCACCTACATTGCGGAGATTCTTAGTTTTAATTTTGTTGATCCGTAGTCTTTAGTTTTCCCGATTGCTGATGCTTTTCTATTGTTACGCAAGCCATAGTCAATCTGTCTCCCGCCATTGCGGCTACGTAGTACACTATCTCTCTGATGTTCAGTTGGTTTATCTGTCGAAACAGTGCTAGTTAGTCCTCTGAGCTTTCGATTACCGATGTTTTCAGTTGGTCGTAGAGCCCATAGTTTGTCCATCACCCACCGTTGCATCTCCTTAGCGAACTAATCATTCAATGCCATAGTGGTTCAACCAACGATTGAGGTTTTTTCCTGCCGTCTTTTCATCGAAAGGTCTATATATTGGGATGGGGTATTATTTTATTATTACCTTTATGAAGAATCATGTCTTCTCCATTCTCGAGTCGAACTGTACCAATGTGCTTAGCTATCAGGATTTCGTTCATTTGGAGTGCTGCCATGGAAAGTGTTGGACTATCCCGTTGATTGTAGCTTGCTTGCTAGGTAGGCCAGCCATGGTTTCTCCTTCCTCTTGATTGTATTGGTCATTTTGGTAACTAGGGTCTTCCCCTGGTTAGGTTTTCCCGCCATGGTGTAATTAGTCGTCTAGAATGAATTTCTATCCTTGTGACGTGAGGTATCAGTTAGATTGACAGTTTTCGGCGGTGGGGGTTTTTCTTGAGCCTACTTTGAACTGTTATGGAAGCTCGAATCTGGTCTGAAAGTTTAGGTAGTTGGTGTAGATAGGAATTACGCTGTCTGCACCGAATTTTGTGGGGTTTCTTATGGCCATCCAAGGAGGGATTTTTCAGTTCTATTTTCATCGTGGGCATTTACCCTATTTTTCTGGGACACCGAAGGTTTTGATTTTTGGTTAGATTGGGATTTCCGAGTAGGGCATCACTCTCGAAGGCTAGCCTCACCAATAGGGTGGCTCGTTTTAGTGAAGGGATAGAATGCATTTTAGTTTAAAGGATTCATTTTCTATCAAGGTCATGTTTAGTTGCACATAGGCTTAGAAATTTTTAGACTTGGCTTGCAGAAGTTTTTTTTCCTATGCATTAATATTTGGTAGTTTATCTGTTGAGGATGCATATGGAAGAGGTAAATGTTTTGATACAGTCTTTCTTAATTCTTAGAACTCTAATTAAAATCTCAAATAGCCTAGAAACATGTTTGGTCTATGAACATCCCAACTTCTTCAAAGGAGATATGTCTAAAAGATAAAAGAAGAAGGCTCCTATTGCTGAGGGAGAACCAGATGTGGAAGTCATTACTAAGGTGGAATACATCTACGAAGATACCAGAGCTGCCACTGGGGTAGATCCAGATTACAAATGGGGCAAGATATACTGGATGATTTCAAATCAGGATGTTCCTGATGCAGGATTTGAAGAGCTGACCATATATGCCAACATCAAGAAATCGACTCTTATGAAGGTAGCCACGAGACTTCAGTTATTCCCATGCTTGGAGGTGATCAGTTGGATTCTACCTAAGGCAGATGTGACCACGATGATCTTAGCAAATGATTCCAAACAGGGCTATGCTGCATACAGTCCTGCTTATGTTTCACTGGCATATCACCTACATCCTGCTCAAGTATACTTAACTGAAAGTTGGTTGAAAGAGATAAATTTGGACTTGGTTGAAACAATTAAGAGAATGATGATACCTGGGAAGAAATTTCGAACCAGGCCATCAGAAGAATATGATACAGCCACTCTTTGGACCCCTTATAGGTTTATAGCACTGATGTTGAATAGAGTTTTTGGGAGAGCCCATGGTAAAAGTTTCAAATTGGGATGGATACCCATTATTTTTTATGTGGCCACTCAAGAGACCATATTCAACTGGGCAAACATAGTGTCAAATAGCCTCTCAGCTTGCATATCTTCAGCTTTGGGAGGGGTGTCCTAGAAGAAGTCAGATTTCTACATGACCTCTATCTTAGTGGACCGTATATTTTTTACCCACTCATTTCTAGCCTTAAGGTGTAATTGGGACAGGGACAAAACCCCTGTATACACTGCATACAAACTATTGTGGGCACACAATTATTACAGCCTCTACAAAGAGATATGTGAACATTTCATTATGCCTTTGTACACTTTAATCTTCCTGACAGAATGCAACTGCATGTCTGAGGAGGCATTCAAAGTCATTGAGGAACATGGGAGTTACTATTTGACTAAAGAGGGAATGTACATCAGAATTTGTGGTTTCTCTAGGGCACCTTCTCTACTCCCTAAGTATGCCACTGATTATGTGGTACATAAAGAAGTAGTTAGGTAGGTGTACCTTGATGGTGTAAGAAGATTTTTGTTTGAACATAAGAAGGCATCCTATCCTGCCATACCTTTTTGGTTAGGGAGTTATAAGTTTACAAAGGTTAAACAGGCTGTTGAATTTGTACAAGAGTTGGAGCATTTTCATTTTGGGGAGATGAACTTCCACAGAAATGACTCCCAAAATAAGGTTGCAGAACATTGCAAGGAGGCAAATGTTCATTTTGAATATACAAATTTCTGGGACAAGGATGAAGAAATCTTATGAAATACAAAGAATATGACCATATTGAAGAGGAGGTTTAAATAGAAAATAACCATTGTGGGTGGTAAAGGTAAAACCGCATTGAAGAAAGCTGAAGAAGAAAAAGCCAAAAATAGGGAAGAGGATGCAAGGAGGCTAGCATAAGAAGCATAGAGTTGGCTAAAAAATGAAGAAGAAGAAAGAAAGAGAGTTGCAAAGGAAGCAACAAAGAGGGAAGAGGAAGAAAGAAAGAAGAAGGAAGATGCAGAGATAAAGAAAAAGCAAAAGGAAAGCGAGGGTTAGAGGCTAACATGATCGTAGACGGACCAACAAACTACTAACCCAATAGATACACAAGAAGCACATGATCATACCAATTAGGGGCATGGACAAGATAATCATGACTCTCAGGATCCTGCTGCAACTTCTGGAAGCACTCAAGAACAGGTTGTTTTTTCTGGATTGAATTTGATACCTTTTATGCAAAAAGAGGGAGAAGAGGTCCCTGATTTCAACACCATCTTCTATGACAAGGAGAAGAAGAGGATTGTCAAAAGAACCGAGAAAAAGGTCGAAACAGGAGGACAATTAGGTATGATGATTACTGATAAAAAATTGGTGTATGGGATAGACGCAGATCCGAGGTTAACAACAAGAGCTAGAGTGGCATTAACACAAGCCACTAAAGATAATATAGATAGACTGATGACGCATCTGGAGCAATGAAGGAAAAATGCAGCTCATCTTAAGGAAACACTAAAGAAGGAGAGAGATGAAGGTTATAAGCTGAAGAGGAAATTTGAAGACATGCAGATTGAAGTGAAGAATTTCAGACTCTCCAAGAAAACAAGACGACCTTAGAAGTTTCCATGGAGAGAATAGAAAAATATGCTCAGAATAGCTTAGCCAAATTACAGAAGCTATAGCTAGAGTATTAGGTGTTGAAGATAGAGACAAATGACCTCAAAGTATCATATGAAAATACGAATGTAGAAAAGGACTAGCTACAAAGAAAAATTGCTGAGTTGGACACACAAAAGGCCACCATAGAAGAAAGGGAAAAGCAATATCAAGTGCAGGTAGCAAGTTTTGAGGGATAGATTGCTTCATTGACTGCATCATTGAAAGATTCCAGTGAATATAAGATCGATGTCCAGCCTCTGAAGGAGCATGTCCTAGCTCAAAGAAGAAGAATTCACCAACTGCAAATATCTATTGAAGAAGAAAGGTGTAAAATCTTACAGATAGATAGCAAGTTGGAAGAAATCCTGGA
The DNA here is from genome assembly GCA_001517045.1 of Pseudotsuga menziesii. Taxonomy (NCBI): domain Eukaryota; kingdom Viridiplantae; phylum Streptophyta; class Pinopsida; order Pinales; family Pinaceae; genus Pseudotsuga; species Pseudotsuga menziesii. Next base: position 11,767 of record LPNX011192874.1, read on the forward strand.
CACTACTTCATATTTTGTAGATAGATCTCTGGATATTTTGGAAGTCCTAACAGAAAGAATAGTGTGGTTAGAAACAAATGAAGAAACCCTTGCAGAGCTACCAGCTAAAGATCGACATAGTTTAAAGCAGGACTATGAATTATTAGAGTTTGCAATAAATACTGTGGAGGAATTCAAGAAGAGTGTGAAGAAAACGAGAGGAGCTTGTGCTGAATACTACAGAAGGGTGCTGGTCACATACAACAGATCCCTATGTGCTGCAGAACAAAGACTGGATGCAATACCAGAACATGAACTGTTCATAGAACAACTACAAAGCAGGTACCAAGAGGATGAGCAGAAGATACAACAAGTCAATGATTTAGAGGAGTAGATCCTGAAGAATGCAGTAGCTCAAGCGACAGTTGGCATCCATTTACTTGAAGATCAGCTACGTTTGAGTCCATCAAGAATAGAAGTAGTTAAAAATCAGGCTTCTAAGTATGAGATAAACATCCATTTTCTTGAACCATCAGATTATGAAGGCATAGTAGCAGAGGCCCAGGTGTGGAAAAAATTCATTAATGACCAAGCGGGGCCCTCTTCATAAACGCGTTCTATTAATTTTTTTAAAATGTAATATATTGTATAATTGATGAGCACTCACTACAAGACAAATTTTGGGAATTGAAATGTTGGGGAAGCCCAAGAGTCATTTGGGGGCAGCCCAAAAGTTTTGCTTTTTTGTATAAATATAAGAGAGTTAGAAGTAAGAAGAGGACTTTTTCCCAATGAGATTTGTGAGAGCATGTTGTAAGAACAACTATTTCCTTTTGTAATAAGAATTACAAGTTTCCTGTTGGAGAAATCTTGGTGGAATGTTTCAAATTTTATGCTATGGATCTATTGAATGTGAACTATTTCGTTTTCAACTTATGTCCATTAACTGTGAGATCGTTCTAACTTTTTGAACCTATGTTCTTCTTATGAATGCACTCTAGTTTATTCTATGAAATTTCCACTGCGAGTAATGGAGGCTTTTCATAAACAATAATCTATCTTGTTGTTCGTCTATCTATTAATGTTCATGTGTTTTGAAATAAGTAACAGCTATCTGTGATTGTTCTTAATGCATGCACAAAAATACATTACTCATTGATAAATGATAATCTTGCCAGGTTAGATAGTTAGTTTTAGTTTCTTGTTGTGTGTGATTTAGATGCGAGAGAGTTAAGGTGAGAGGTAAGAACCTAGACATCACATTGTGACTGCTCCTCGTATTCTCTATCAATCTGCATTTTTAGATAGGCACTTGCATATCATACTAAAAAATAAAAAATAAAAATATACACGGTGGACCGGGCCGTAACTGGTAAAACCCTTTGTTTTTTTACTTGACCTACGGTAGCCCGACCGTAAGCTGGACGGATTCCCCATACCAAACAGTAACGGGTTAGTTGGGAACGTTTACTGGGGAGAATCCCTAACTGTTGTTACCTACGTTTTCCAGGCCTCAATATTTTTTGGTGCTAGAAAGAGGGCCGCCGGTGCATGGCTGGCCGAGGAAACCTATTTCCTCTAAATTACTCCACCAGTGATAGTTTTGAAAGTGGTTTGTTTTCCAATCCAATTCTTGAAGAGAACTGTAAAGAGCTTTTGTATCCTGTCGATAACGAAGTAGCTAACAATTTGAGAAGAATTACTAGGGCTTATGTGAAGAAGATAAGAGGATTACTAGTTATCCCTGCCTTACCCAGAAGAGAATATCAGAAGAAAGACCGTCCTATATTGGAAGACGCAGTGTTGGTTGAAGATTTTGAAGAACTGGTAGAAACATCCTTACAGGAAGTTGTTTAGCCTCTGAATCAGTTAGACCCAGACACACCTTACTGTTCACCTGTTCATACCCCTATCCTTTCACCACCTCATTCTCCACTTAAAATCATGGCTAATGTAAACGTAAATCAGCCACCCAACCCACCAAATCCACCACCTGCTTGGAAGGCTAGGTCACCTTTAAACTTAGCACCTCCTTTGCATGACTTACCTCAGGATTTTGAGAAAATGTTGCCTAAGTTTGACCCAAGTGAAAAGATTTTGGTGGATGATCATTTGCAAAGATTTTACTTGGCTATAGAAGGACTAAGGGCAGGAGAACATGAAGATGTAGTATGCAGATTGTTTCCACATACCCTGAAAGGAGCAGCAGCTTCATGGTATTTTACTCTGCCTACAAATTCAATCACAGACTGGGACTCATTTGAAAGAATATTCAGAAGTAAATATGAAGCCCATAAAACTCATGTAGCTCTAATGAAAGGGTTGTGTTCTTTAAAGAAAGAAAGAAAAGAAAAAGTGCATAGTTTAACCCAAAGGTTTGGTGCTTATCTTAAAATTTTTTTTGCAGCTGATAAGCCCTCTGATAAAGTTCTGATTGAATACTATACTTTAGCTCTAGGGCCTGACTTGGCCATGTTTGCCAAGATGACAATCAAACCTACGTTATCAAAAACTTATGAAGAAGCTGAGAGAGTAGAAGCTGAAAAAGAGAGCATAGAAGATTATCCTGAGCAGTAAGGAGAAAAAACTTTTGGTAAGAAAGCCTTATTACTGACTAAGCCTAAGGAGGAGCAGTCACATGATTTTGAAGGAATTTTGAAGATGATGCAGAAACTATCCAATAGAGTGATAGATTTGGAAAAAGAAAAGGAGGCTCATAAAGCATATAAGCCTTACTATAAAAGGAGAGAGGACAACAATCAATCTAAACCTCCTCCACACAGTCCTGCATCAATGAATTTAACTGAGGTAGGTATGGATAATTTTTGCACATTTCATCAGCAGCCTCATTTTGAAAAAAATTGTCCCCAATGGATAAATTTGATGACATTAGTAATGAATCAGCTATTGGATTCCAAACTAACAGAAGCTGATGAGAAGGAAGAAAAAAATAATCAACCCACAGAAAAACAAGATGATGATGCTCTGGTTTTATGGGATTGTGTCTCCATGTTTGATACAATAGAGGAAGGTTCACTGAAACAAGAAGAAACATCAGAAACAAATGTGACAACGAGAAGTCAAGGTTTGTTAAATAAAGACAATTCAATACTTCCAAAAATTAAGAAATTGCAAGAGAATGTGAAGAATATACATAAGGACAACACAATTGATAAAATTCCTGAATTTACCATTACCAATCAGGATCCAAAGCAAATCAACATGCCTGTTAAGCCAGTTGAAGAGAAGATTGATAATGTAAAAATGAATCTCAAGGAACATAAGATGGAGTATGATATTGTGGAGGATATTAAAAGGGCTAAGGAAAATATTTCATTATTTGAAATGTGTAATGTGCCTCAACAAAAAGAAAAATTGTTAAAAGCACTTGAAGTACCAGAGAAAGAGCTTCCCACTGACAACCAACCTGTAGAAGAAATTGTTGAAGCAAGTGTGGGAGGTAAGGATAGGTTTAAAACACCACCATTCCTTTTGAATTTTGATATTTTAAACCATAATGTGCACAGTTGCTTAGTAGAATCAGGGGCAGCAGTCAATGTTATGCCACTTTCAGTCTGCAAGAAGATCAATGGACAACCTAAACCAACTACCTGGCAGGTTATTCAACTAGATAGGACCACTGTGAAAGTAGTTGGGGAAATGGAAGATGTTCTGATTTGCTTATCTATTGATAAAAAAGTATGTTAGTACATTGATATTGTAGTAGCAGACATCCCTTATGTTTATGGACTTGTTTTGAATCAAGACTGGTCAGCAGGGCTAAATTGATACTTCGCATTAGATTGGTCACATCTGTGGTTGCCTCATAAGGGAAGACCAAATCAGATTAAAATATTAAGAGAGCCCCACATGAAGCACAATGTTACTCGATTGGAAGAAAAAAAATGAACCAGTGAATTCTGTGTTGGGAAATTATCTAATTGAGCTTGAACCGGGAAACTACCAAGCAGAAGAAGCCAGTAGTACACTAGACATCCAGCCCGATCTCCTTTGATTTTCACAGGCCGATGAGATTGATTGTAAAATAGTAGACTTAGATTCAGATGTAGTTTTTTATTCAAGTATAGTAGAATTAGATAGTGGGTAGTTTTTTTTCATTTTCTAGTCAAGCCCCACCCCCTTAACTTACAAGTTTCCAGATTTATAGGGGTGGGCAGAGGACTGTCCAGTTAGTGGTTTGGTTCTCAAACTTTATTTTTCTTGATTTTTATTTCTGGATTATCTTGTACATAAATAAACTAATTCAGTTGTTTATTTTTGATTTATTTTATTTCTGTTTGTTTTAGTTTAAAGGTTTTGATTGATTTCAACAAAAGAAGCAAACTTTTGTTGCATGGAGAGCATCAAAATTCTGGATTAACTAAAATCCTTGGTTATAAGACTGTGTACTATTGTTTTATGTGAAATAATTTCTTCTAGTTTAGTAGTTTTCCTAAATGGCTATGAACACATTGAAGTACTACTTAATCCTTGTAAGGTAACTAAAGATCAAAAGGTTTAGAATACTATTTTGAGGCTCCATCCATTTCACATTTAAAAATGTCTTAGGGGGTGACAACAAAAGACCCATGGAAAGGAAGCAGGGTAAATAGTATATTATATATAAATGATCCCATGCCAAGAATTGAAAGCCAAAAGGAAAATAAGAGTAAAAAAAATCCTAAGAAAGTAATATGTATCAAAACAAAGTACTGAACCAATGAGCCAATGTTCTTCTTCGTCCGTGAGTTGAAAAATTAAATACATCTCTCACACAAAAGGACACTACGGATAGAGGAGCCTGAATAAAATTTCAGAAAGAAAGGCATGCAGGAGGACTTAGAAAGGACTAAAAGTCAAAAAGCACAAAAGTGCAAAATGGCATGGGAATGAGGAACAAATGAATATGTCTATTTACCATATGTTACAATCCTGTGGTGTCCAAGCTGAGAGCTACCCGAAGACAGAGGTAAAAAAATGAAACTCATATTCCTGGCCTTAAAATAGTTATCTAGACTTTTAAATCTTGGTTCCCATTATCCCTAAATTGGACTATCATCAATGATTAAAGTACATATGTGCCATTTGGGAATAATAGACATCTAGATAGAAGAGTTCATCATGTTGGTTTTACTGTCAAATAGTTTGTCACTTAAGGAAGAAGTTGTCTAGAGATTTGGGTTCACCAGGTAGTCGCTAATTGTTGCAGCTACAACTTTTTCCCAAATTTAAAAAAAAAATTTGGACCCTCCTTTTTTTTTGATTTCATCTTGCTTGGGATTGTTTGGATTGCTGAATTTTGTTTTCCCCTCTTCTACAAATTTGGTTGTTTGAAGTTGAATTAAGGTCAACTGTGTTCCTTCTTTTCATAAAGCTTTTTGTCTACCAATGCTTTTGACCGTGAAACAAAAATATTTTGATTTAAAGATGATTTCCTTTATCGCTGTCGGAAGTCTATTTATGTGTGGATCGGGGTGATAGTTCTCTATGCAGCCACCGTTGTGGAGGTTAAGTAATGAATGTCCCGATGGACAGTTCTTATTTTCATCGATGCGCTTTTACCTAAATTGTTTTTGGATTGTTGACGATTTTATTTTATCCCGGTCAGAGCATTAGCCTCCTATATCACCGCCATTTCGGAGGACGTATAGAGAATGGGCCGATGGATAAGTTTACTTTCGTCGCTTCCGTGGTTCGAAACGTTTTGCCTTGCGATGATTTTTTTCTTTTTTGTTTTCGCTATCAAAATGTTTTAGAAAAATAGTCGGAGTTCTAGTCTCAAGCGACGCCACCATTTCAGAAGCCTTGTTGTTTATCTCACTGACACTGCGGAGATGCTTAGTTTTAATTTTGTCGATCCGTAGTCTTTAGTTTTCCCGATCGTCGATACTTTTCTATTGTTACGGAAGCCATATTTAATCTGTCTCCTGCCGTTGTGGCTGAGCAGTACTCTATCTCTCCAATGTTCAGTTGGTTTATCTACCAACATACTAGTTAATCCTCCAAGCCTCTGATTGCCTACGTTTTCAGTTGGTCGCAAATCCCATAGTTTGTCCGTCTCCCACCGTTGTGGCTCCTTAGCGAACTAATCGTTTGATGCCATAGTGGTTCCGACCGCTGATTGAGGTTTTTTCTGGCCATCTTTTCACCAGAAGGTCTATATATTGGGATGAGGTATTATTTTATTATTACCTTTGTGAAGAATTGTGTCTGCTCCATTCTCGAGTCGAACTATACCAACGTGCTTAGCTGTCGCGATTTCATTCATTTGGAGTGCTGCCATGGAAAGTGTTGGACTAACCCATCGACTGCAGCTTGCTTGCCAGGTAGGCTAGCCATGGTTTCTCCTTCCTCTTGATTGTAATGGTCATTTTGGGAACTAGGGTATTCCCCTGGTTAGGTTTTCCCGCCATGGTGTAATTAGCCATCTAGAATGAATTTCTATCCTTGCAGCATGAGGTATCAGTCAGATTGACAGTTTTTGGCGATGGGGGTTTTTCTTGAGCCTGTTTTGAACCGTTATGGAATCTCGAACCCAGTATGAAAGTTTAGGTAGTTGGTGCATATAAGAATTACGCTGTTTGCACCGAATTTTTTGGGGTTGCTTATGGCCATATGGGGAGGGAGTTTTCAGTTCTCTTTTCATCGTGGGAATTTACCCTATTTTTCTAGGATGCCGGAGGTTTTGATTTTCAGTCATATTGGGATTTTCGCGTAGGGTATCACTCTCGAAGGCTAGCCTCACCGATAGGGTGGTTCATTTTAGAGAAGGGATAGAATGCATTTCAGTTTAAAGGATGCATTTTTTTATCAAGGTCATGTTTAGTTGTAGACAGACTTAGAAATTTTTAGACCTGGATTGCAGAAGTTTTTTTTTCCTGTGCATTAATATTTTGGTAGTTTATCTGTTGAGGATGCATATGGAAGAGGTAAATGTTTTGATACAGTCTTTCTTCATTCTTATAACTCTAATTAAAAGCTCAAATATCCTAAGAACATGTTTGGTCTATGAACAGGGTAACTTATTCAAAGGAGATATGTCTAAAAGACAAAAGAAGAAGGCTCCTATTGCTGAGGGAGAACTAGATGTGGAAGTCATTACTAAGGTGGAATACATCTATGAAGATAACAGAGCTACCACCGGGGTAGAGCCAGATTACAAATAGGGTGAGATATACCAGATTATTTCAAATCAAGATATGCCTGATGCAGGATTCGAAGAGCTGACCATATATGCCAACATCGACAAATCGGCTCTTATGAAGGTAGCCACGAGACCTAAGTTATTCCCATGCTCAGAGGTGATCAGTTGGATTCTGTCTAAGGCAGATGTGACCATGATGATCTTAGAAAATGCTGCCAAACAGGGCTATGCTGTATACAGTCTTGCTTATGCCTCATTGGCATATCACCTACCTCCTACTCAAGTATACTTTACTGAAAGTTGGTTGAAAGAGATAAATTTCGACCTGGTTGAAACAATTAAGAGAATGATGATACTTGGGAAGAACTTTCGAACCAGGGCATTAGGAGAATATTATATAGCCACTCTCCGAGCCCCTTATATGTTTATAGCATTGATGCTGGATAGATTATTTGGGAGAGCCCATGGTAAAAGTTTAAAATTGGGATGGATACCCATTATTTTTTATGTGGCCACTCAGGGGACCATATTCAACTGGGAAAACATAGTGTCAAATAGCCTCTCAGCCTGCATATCTTCAGCTTTGGGAGGGGTGTCCCAGAAGAATTCAGAGTTCTACATGAGCTCTACCTTAGCGGACTGTATATTGTGTACCCAGTCATTTCCAGCCTTAAGGTGTAATTGGGACAGGGACAAAACCCCTGTATACAGTGCATACAAACTATTGTGGTCACACAAATATTACAGCCACTACAAAGAGATATGTGAACATTTCATTATGCCTTTGTACACTTTAATATTCTTGACAGAATGCAACTGCATGTCCGAGGAGGAATTCAAAGTCATTGAGGAACATGGGAGTTACTATTTAACTGAAGAGGGAATGTACACCAGAATGTATGGTTTCTCTAGGGCACTTTCTCTACTCCCTAAGTATGCCACTGATTATGTGGTACATAAAGACGCAGTTAGGAAGGTGTATCTTGATGGTGTAGGAAGCTTTTTGTTTGAACATAAGAAGGTAGCCTATCCTGCCATACCTTTTTGGTTAGGGAGTTATAAGTTTACAAAGGTTAAACAGGCTGCTGAATTTGTACAAGAGTTGGAGCATTTTCGTTTTAGGGGGATGAACTTCAATGGAAATGACTCCCAAAATAAGGTTGCAGAACATTGCAAGGAGGCAGATGTTCATTTTGAATATACAAATTTCTGGGACAAGGATGAAGAAATCTTCAGAAATGCAAAGAATATGACTGCATTGAAGAGGAAGTTTAAACAGAAAACAACCATTGTGGGCGGTAAGCTAAAACCACACAAAAGAAAGCTGAAGAAGAAGAAGCCAAAAAGAGGGAAGAGGATGCTAGGAAGCTAGCACATGAAGCAGAGAGTTGGCTAAAAAAATGAAGAAGAAAAAAGAAAGAGAGCTGCAGAGGAAGCAACAAAGAGGGAAGAGGAAGAAAGAAAGAAGAAGGAAGATGCAGAGATAAAGAAAAAACAATAGGAAAGCGAGGGTCAGAGGCTAACAGGATCATACACGGACTAGCAAACTACTGACCCAATATATACACAAGAAGCACATGATCATACCAATCAGGAGCATGGACAAGATAATCCTGACTCTTAGGAGCCTGCTGCAACTTCTGGTAGCACTCAAGAACAGGTTGTTTTTTCTGGATTGAATTTGATACCTTTTATGCAAAAAGACGGAGAATAGGTCCCTGATTTCAGCACCATCTTCTATGAAAAGGAGAAGAAGAGGATTGTCAAAAGAACCGAGAAAAAGGTCGAAACATGAGGACAATCAGGTATGATGATTACCGATAAAACTTTGGTGTATGGGACAGATGCAGAACTGAGGTTAACAACAAGAGCTGAAGTGGCGTTAACACAAGCCATTGAAGATAATATAGATAGATTGATGACGAATCTGGAGCAATACAAAAAAATGCAGCTCATTTTAAGGAAACACTGAAGAAGGAGAGAGATGAAGGTTATAAGCTTAAGAGGAAATTTGAAGACATGCAGATTGAAGTGAAGACTTCAAAGGAAAAACTTCAGACTCTCCAGGAAAACAAGATGACCTTAGAAGTTTCCATGGAGAGAACAAAAAAAGATGCTCAAAATAGCTTAGCCAAATTACAGAAGCTATAACTAGAGTATCAGGTGTTGAAGACAGAGAAAAATGACCTCAAAGTATCATATGAAAATCTAAATGCATAAAAGGACCAGCTACAAAGCAAAATTGCTGATTTGGAGGCACAGAAGGCCACCATAGAAGAAATGGAAAAGCAATATCAAGTGCAGGTATCAATTTTTGAGGGACAGATTGCTTCATTGACTACATCACTGAAAGATGCCAGTGAATAGAAGACCGATGTCCAGCCTCTGAAGGAGCATGCCCTAGCTCAAAGAAGAATAATTCACCAACTGTAAATATCTATTGAAGAAGAAAGGTGTAAAATCTTACAGATAGATAGCAGGTTGGAAGAAATCCTGGACACTACTTCATATTTTGTAGATAGATCTCAGGATATTTTGAAAGTCCTGACAGGAAGAATAGTGTGGTTAGAAACAAATGAAGAAACCCCTATGACTTATTAGAGTTTAAATCAGGACTACAACTTATTAGAGTTTGCAATAAATACTGCGGAGGAATTCAAGAAAACTGTGAAGAAAATGAGAGGAGCCTGTGCTGAATACTGCAGAAGGTTGCTGGTCACATAAAACAGATGCCAATGTGCCGTAGAACAAAAACTGGATGCAATACTAGAACATGAACTGTTCATAGAACAACTACAGAGCAGGTACCAAGAGGATGAGCAGAAGATACAACAAGTCAAGGATTTAGAAGAGCAGATCCTAAAGAATGTAGTAGCTCATGCGGTAGTCAGCATCCATTAACTTGAATATAAAATACGTTTGAGTCCAGCAATAATAGAATTAGTTAAAAATCAGGTTGCTAAGTATGAGATAAATATCCGTTTTCTTGAACCATTAGATTATGAAGGCATAGCAGCAGAGGCCCAGGCATGGAAAAGTTCATTAATGACCAAGCGGGTCCCTCTTCATAAAAGTGTTCTATTAATTTTGTTTTAAATGTAATATATTGTATAATTGATGAGCACTCACTACAAGACAAATTTTGGGAATTGAAACGTTGGGGAAGCCCAAGAGTCATTTGGGGGTAGCCCAAAAGTTTTTCTTTTCTGTATAAATATAAGAGAGTTAGAAGTACGAAGATGACTTTTTCCCAATGAGATTTGTGAGAGCATGTTGTAAGAAGAACTATTTCCTTTTACAATAAGAATTACAAGTTTCATGTTGGAGAAAGCTTGGTGGAATGTTTCAAATGCTGTGCTATGGATTCGTTGAATGTGAACTATTTCGTTTTCAGCTTATGTCCATTAGCTATGAGATCATTCTAACTTTTTGAACCTATTTTCTTGTTATGAATGCACTCTAGTTTATTCTATGAAATTTTTATTGTGAGTAATGGAGGCTTTTCATAAACAATAAGCTATCTTGTTGTTCCTCTATCTATTAATGTTCATGTGTTTTGAAATAAGTAACAACTATCTATGATTTTTCTTAATGCATGTGCAGAAATACATTACTAATTGATAAATGATAATCTTTCTCCCTAGGTATAGGTTAGATAGTTAGTTTTAGATTCTTGCTGTGTGTGATTTAGATGCAAGAGAGTTAAGACAAGAGGTAAGAACCTGCGCATCACCTTGTGACCGCTCCTCATATTCTCTATCAATCTGCATTTTTAGATAGGAACTTGCATATCATACTAAAAACTAAAAACTAAAAATATACACGGTGGATCGGGCCGTAACCGATAAAACCCTTTATTTTGTTACTTGACCTACGGTAGTCGGACCGTAAACTGGACGGATTCCCCATACCAAACAGTAATGGGCTAGTTGGGAACGTTTACTAGGGATAATCCCTTACTGTTGTTACCTACAATTTTCCAGGCCTCAACAGGTCCTCAAGGAAGTAGATATGAAAAATGGAATGGCATGGGTTCTAGTGAATTTTAAAGGGAAACATAGCTAAAACAAAGAAGATATGGTGAAAAAATATAAATTTATATTTTTTCTCTGGACAGATGCAAGCTGCGATTTAAGATATGGACCCCAGGTATGTGTGGCTTCCTAACGGTCCATGGGATTCACTTGGCCACCAATTTTGTCTAACATCTTGCCTATTGGGGTAGTACGCCTCACTCCATGACTCAGGTAAAAATGATAACCACTTTTCCACAAATGACAACTCTTGGTTTACCTCAGAGGTGGGAACTAGTCAATCAGGTAGGGGTTTTTTCTCTTTTCGCTTAGCATGACCTCTCAATGGACAACTACTTCATAGTTCCTATGGTAATCCTCACATGATTTTTAGGATTATGCCCAAGTAATTCCCATATTTAAGTGGATAGGGGTTATTCCTTGACCCAAACTTGTAAGTGAAATGAACGATACAAATGCAAAAAAGAAGAACTATTGAAATAAGCACAACACCAGGAAGCACTGCAAAAAAAAAATGGAATAAATTCCACCCAGCGAACTTAATAAAGTTCTCTAATACCAGATGTGAGAAACCTCCTACAATAAATAATGAAAATGCACGATATAACATAAATAACTGAGAATAGAGGGAATTTTATTGATCATAGACCACTTCGAGGGGGAAACCTCCTTTGAGAAAGCTCAATCCCAATGAATCATGGATTCCTTAATTGGACTCAACATGTACTTTTATACTAAGTCTAATCTAAAAAGCTATTACTCTCCATCAATGTATATAAATTTTATGTTTTATTATCTCTTAAATTATGTTTAAGATATTTTTTAGTCAAATAATTATGGATGACATATGGTCTGAGAGTGTGGAATGCTAAGTGGTTGGTTCTCTCAATTGTCCCTATAATGTGTTTTTGAAATATCAGCTATGTTGGTTTGGGATAGGGTTATTTCACTAGAAGGACCAACCTCCCAATTGAAAGTGTTTTCCTAGAAGTCGAAACCCTAGAAAATGTGTTTCTAGATAATATTTTGTTGGGATTCATTTCTAGATTCATTGAACCAATTTATGGCGATTTGTGTGATGGAGACTTATTGTCAGAGTGTGGGGCATGACTTTGATCCTTTGTGTCTCTGGATTTTTTTTCCCTAATTTGTTCCTGGATTTGTTCCATATAGAGTATATCATAGTCGAATGTGTCCTAATAATATTTAGGGTAGGTGGGTATTTCCATTCTTACCAAAAACAAAAGGGAGTGTACAATCAGTTGTATCCTCTTCCATATAAATTTTTTTCCACTCTCCCTGGATGGTTCTAGTTTATTTCTTTATTTTATATGCATTAGAGGAAATTTCAACTCAAAATGGGCCTTTTAACCATAATTCAAATTCCATGTCATCATGTGTTAGCCAATGAAATTGCTTTAAATTTGAAATACNATAAACTTGGGGATAGGTATCATAAAAAAACTACTTTTTTTGTTTGTATTTTTGATATATCTCCCTGTGATTTTACTCAAATTTTGACCAGGAGAGCTCATTGGATGCGAAATTAAATTCTGCATTCAACGCGTACCCATTCAGCATACTTTTGATAGACCCCTCTACCCTAAAAAAAAGAAATACCTGAAAAACATGATGACATCATCATCACATTTGTTCATGTATTTCTTGTTTTTGGGGTAGTAACGTCTGTCAAAAGTATGCCGAGTGGGTACTCATTGGATGCAGAATTCAATTTCGCATCCAACAAGCTCTCCTGATCGAAATTTGAGTAAAATCACAGGGATATATGTCAAAAATACGAACAAAAAAAGTAGTTTTATCTTTTCTTCCTCCAAAATTAATAAATAGTATTTTATTATTTTAACTATTATTTTATGATTTTTCTTAGGAGGCCCATTCTGAGTTTAAATTTCCTCTAATTCTCCTCACAAAACAGGATCCCCTCGGTGATAGCTTGATAGATTGATCTTTGCTTGTTTTAATTCATTTTGTTTTATGAGATAGCTTGAAGTTTTTCAATTACTTTTTTTTATAAGCTATCAGTGAACATAGGTTTTTTTATTTACTTTTTATTCTTGGAAACATTATGTTAATGTGGCAACAATTTCCCTATATTTATTTGTAGAGCATATTGCTACTCTTGGTACAATCATGTAGATTTTACTTTGAGTCACTACACAATGGTTGCAATGGGAAAAAATGTTCCAAAGTTTAGAAAAAAATAGTTGTTATTTTGCTTCTTCTTTCTTATAATGTTCAAATTTTAAAACCAGAATCTTGTTTGATTTTATTAGATGCCTATATTTCCTTCACTTTAAACTTGTTTCATCAAATTAATTCAGTTTACAGCTTGTTAATGTTTGCATCCTTTTCCATTCCCTGCATGTTACTTGGCTTTGGCTTTTCCTCATATTCATCCTTTCTCTAAGAACATGTTGATTGGTACATTGTATATGAAAACCATATATCCTTTGAACATGTAAATTGTGTTCAATAATGGTGATTGTGATTTGTGCATCGGACAATACTTGATTTCTAATGTCAAATAGTTCTTGGAAAAAAGAAAAAGAAAAACAATGTGTTCGTTGTTTGAAATCTCATGTTATGGATACATGCATCTAGACCGAGTACTTGTTCATCCTTGTTATATGTTGTTGGACATTGGGTCTAGCTTACTTGAGCAATGGTAAAAACAAATAGACATTGATATACATATACTATGATGGTTTTGATGATATGGATTGCATGTGTTTTGGACCTGATACTTTGTTTCTTGATTTCAAGCTCTCTGTCATCATGTTGTGCACGTTCTTGAAACAAAGCCTTGAATCATTTTGTAGGCTAGTACTCTACACTTCTGCACTAAATTTAATTCATCTTACATCTTCTTAACTATCATGTTGCATAACCTGTATCAGTTTGTATTGCTCATATGTTAGTGTCATTTTCCTTTCCCTCATTTTTGTTCTTTCTCCAACTACAAATAAAGGCCACATTGTATATGAAAACCATAAAACCTTTGAACATGTCATTTTCCTTTGACAATGAAAACTTTGTAGCCTGCATGGTACAACAGTAAGTGTCCAAACTCAAATAGTCATTGGAAAAAAACAAATAAAAAAATAAAAAGTTCATGTTGTTCAAAGTGTTTTCCTATTTACATATGCATGTAAACTGCATATTTTTTGCATTTCTTTTTTCTATTGGTAAACACTGTTTCTATATTGCTTGACCAAAAATTCAAAAGATAGCCTCTAGTATAAACATACTATTATGGATTTTATGATATATATTGTATATGTCGTGTGTCTGCCTTGGATATGGTGCTTCATTTCTTGATCTCATTCTCTACTCAAACATGTTCTACAATTTTCTCCTTTTTCTCATTTGTAGATTGTTGGACTGGTCATAGTGCAATTTTGTTGTTGATCCATATTAAAACCACACAACTTTTTTCATATACATAATAGAATTATATATTAAAAAAAATCCCACTGGTTTTTCAAATACAAATGGAAAGAATATTTGAATTGTTTTCTTGTGCCAGAACAATTGTCGTTGACTATACAGGTGATTCCATGAAGGTGGGTAACACTTTTTGGCCAAATTTGGCGATGAAAACCTGATTTTTTACTCATGTGCTAGATAGAAGCCCTCGAAACGCATAT
>LPNX011192874.1:26610-47759 GCA_001517045.1 Pseudotsuga menziesii
TCATCCTAACTTTTTTTTCTTTGTTTTTAAAAAATGAAAAACCAAAGATACCCTTTTGAAGAGAACGCACCCATGTGTGGGTTGTGCTTTTTTAACAAATTTTTGGATGTGTATTTTTTACCCTGCAGATTTTTCTTTGAGCTACTTCGAAGTTGTTATCAGTTTTTCTAAGTGTAAGTTTTAGAATGAATTAAAAAAAAAAAACATATGAATTCCAAAATTCATGCATGATACCTCAATGGATAGAGGATTCGATGTTGAATCTATTGGTATAAACTCCGCTAAGTTATGTGCCATGGATGGCAGGGTTTACACCCTTGGAAGACACAGAGAAATATTGATTTTCTTGTAAGAGGGATAATTCTCTATTTTTCAGGCCCTCGCTACTGTTAAAACCTCAGTCAAGGGATTTATTAAACCCTTGATCGAGGGTTTATTAAACTCTTTATCGAGGGTCTAATAAACACTCGATCGAGCTACTGATTATTAAGCCTTCATTGGGTTGTTTATTAAACCCTCGATCGAGGGTCTAATAAACCCTCGATCAAGGGTTTAGTAGAATCTTGATCGAGGGTTTAATAAAATTTCGATTGAACATTTGTTAAATCCTTGATTGAGGGTTTAAAAATTGCTCGATTGAGGTACTCTTTGTGTTTTTTCCGAAAGCGCCTTGCCAAAAAATGTAACCCAGCTCCATGGTGTGAATGATGTAAAGAAAAATGGTTTCCAATTCAACTTAAATGTTGTTGATTTCTTTGTGCAAACTTATAGGTTCATTATCCTCTTTCAAAGTTTTAAAATGTCTATGCTTTCTAAAATAATATTCTTTACATCTCCAACTACATCAAGAATATTTATGTCGGTTTTCCAACATATTAAAAAAATAGAGATTGTTTGTTATCAATGGTATTCTACACATTTATAACTAAAAACAAAAACTTTCCCTGGTTTTAGAACCTATTGTTTCTCATGTTTTGTTTCTGTAAATAAAGGAAAAAAAATTGAAAAAAAAAATTCTTTTGTAGATTTCAACAGTAAGTCAAAAAAACAATGACAAACTAGTATACATTAAAAGTTGGAATATCAACACAGAAGTATAAAATACATAGAAAAAAATTGAAAAAAAAGCATCTGCAAAACAATTGACTAACACCAATGAAAAGAAAACACATACCATGACACCAATATACAAGTTGTTTAGTTTGTGAAACCTTACTCAATACAAATGCTAAAACAACAAAGCAATTTAGCAAGACATAGAAGAAACAAAAAAATATCAATGTATCTATGCATCTTGTGTTAGACAAACAACTGGTTTTTCTTTGTAATTTCTTTTCCTCTTTAAATTGCATACTTTGCACATTTATTTTGTCTATTGGTAAACATTGCCTCTATCTTGCTTGACCAAAGCTTCAAAATATAGGCTCTAATGTAAAACAATTGCGATAGATTTGATGATATAGATTGCATTTGTCTCGACTTCGATACTTTTTCTATGTCTTGCATATGATACTCCATTTTTTGATCTCATATTCTCTGTGATATGTTATGTAATTTTTATCTAAACATTAACCTTATAAATATGTTTATACATAATTTTTCTCTAGTTAATCTTCCAAATATTTATGTAATTTTTTCCCTAAGATTTGTAATAATCTCTAAAAATTAAGGGTTCTTTTTATGTAAGGATTTTATACTAATCTGTTTAATCTATGTTTCTATTAAGTGAGATGTAAATGTATGTTGGAAAAGAGTCAAATGTGCTCGAACTATTTTGAAATGAAATCGGAAATATTGAAAATTTTTAATGATTTTATTTTATGTTAAATTTTTTTAGCTACAAATCAAGCAAACATGTTAAATATTATATAGTTTTTTTATGGGAAATTGTGTCATGCTTTGGTCAAAGGGCCATACTTTTATTGTAACCTTCTTTAGATAGTTATGGTTTGTGGCATTGAACAATGCCAATACACTTAAAAAATCCCTCCTTTTATTGGATAGGAGACTTTATGCTTGATAGCTTGTATATTATATTGTTCTCTAGAAGAATTTTCCTATTTGAAGGTGTTCCGTTAGAAAAATAGTGTTGGTTGTTTAATTCCTTTGTAGTATTGTTATATCGATAGCATGTATGCATTTTTCAATCCTTTTGTTCTAAACAAATAGTTTTTAGTTAAACATTGGGATTTAAAACATTCATCAGATACAGAGAACTAAAAGAACTCCATTTTTTTTGTTTTTTTGTCTACCTCTACTTTCCTTGTATTCCCTTAAAGAATTTAATTCTCTCCCCTTGATAGCCACTTTACATACATTTCATAGGTACATTTGCTTCATCCTCATTTGCAAAAGAAAAACTTTATAGAAGATGGGAAATTTTTTTTGGGTTCACTCTAGTAATTGAAAAAAATGGGAAAGAGGACACAAATCTAGCATGCCAAATTGGAAAGGAAAATGGCTTCGAAGTGAGAGGATTTGATTTGAAAGACACAGATAAAAATTTAGCCAACTTCCATTTCTTTCGGTTAAGTAATTTCCATTATTGAATCAAGAATTATTTGTTTGATGCAATAGCTTTTTTGTTGCATTTTCAATTTGCATCAACATAAATAAGGAAAGGAACAATCAATCATTTTCCTTTTTTGTTTGGAATGTCGAGATACTACTTCCCTTCAATCAATGCAAACATATTTGGAAATTTACTACTTGTCAAGTTTGCATAGCATTTCAAGTGTCAAAGAATAATTTATCAGATATCTCAGACTACTACTGCGCCAAATCAACAAAATATTTATGGACTTTGGAGCGGCATTTTACACATCAAATGGTTTTTCAAATGGATATATGTTCTAGTAGTTGTCTGGTCATTGAAAAAATAAAGAAAATACCTTTAGTTCAACCCTACAAAATCAGGGTATTTCTATAATCAATTATTCCAAGATTAAACACCAGTAGTTGGAAACTTTGATCCATTTCTCTTGTGTAAGTTAGAACCCACCAAAAAACATGGCTCTTGAATTTTCTCTGAAACCACCAACTAAAACAACTATACAAATAGAGAACGTGATATTTTCTCCTTGCAAAATGAGCTTCTTCAACAAGGTTTTGAACTTCAATTTGAACCTGTTGATAGTTGCCATGATTTCTTATTTGAGACCATGTGCACATTTACGATGTTCTATTCTAGTTGCAGTATCAGAAAAGCTATTGCACAAAATTTTTGCAATTGTTTGCTTTCAAATGACAATAGAGAAATAAAATGGTTAGAAACAAATGTCAATTAACATATGATCAATGAAAGCATGTATTTTCTTAATTGGAAAACTTATATTATACAATTATAAGAGTCATATTTCATTGGAAATGTAGAAGTAGCCATATTTTATATTCAAAGGTTGTCTGAACTATTTGACATTAACATTTTCTTACGGGACACTAGAATTAAAATAGTTGTTTCACAATTTGAATCAATGAGAACTACATCAAACGCTAGGTATCTACTATGAGACGTGGTGGACAACCCACATTTACATTTCAATCCCTTGATAAGGAAATTTTCAAATTCAAACTCTTTGAAGTTTTTTTCTTCATTGATTGAACCTCCATTCGCTATTGCAAAATAAAATTGAAAACACAACATACAAATTATTTTTTTAAAACTACTTTAAATATAGCACATGAAATGACCAACTAACACTTTCAAAAAAACAATTTAGGAAAAAAACACAAAAAACCGACAACCCATTTGAAAAGAGAAACAAAATCAACCACACCTTGGCCCAAGTACCAATATGTCATTTGTTCATTAAGTTTCCAACTATTGAAAAACAATATCTAGGATCATGTTGTTTTTGTTAGTGAAATCTATCGTATGACTTGGGTGAGGTCACCAACATACTGGGGTATAGACAAAGACTAAAGTAATTATAGACATGAATAAAACATGATATGTATTATATGAAAAAAAGGGTTTTACAAGTGGACATAAAGAAATTTTGGAATGAAGGTTGATCCAAGATTTAAACACCTCCAATTTAGATTCCAAACCTCTGCTTTAGGACCTAAAACAAGAGAATACCCTCCTCAAAATATTTTGACTATCAAGAACAAAAAGAATATATGGAAAGGAGATGAATATTAGACATATAAATGAATTCTCATGAAGACCATCCATGCATAATAAAATAAACAAACAACTTTGGGAAGGAAATATATATTTTATTCATCAAAGTAATTGTATAAAATACATGTGTTACCTCAGTTTGATCGGAAACTTCTTGAAACTCTAATCTAGGTCTTGTTTCTCCTCATTCTAGCAAACTTCCTCCACCATAACATTAAGATTAGTGTATTTTTTTCTCCTAATGGCTTCTCCCTTGTATTTATGACAAGGATGAGAGGAGGTTTTTTAGGATGGAGAATTTGGGGAAGGTAGGGAAGTTACGAGAGCGACCCCAAATTCCAATGAATTTGACCTCTTTTTATTTTTTAACAATATTTGGAGGGATACACTAGTGGAATGGAAGCAATTGGTGTGTGGGATGAAAGTTTCTTTGAAGAAACCCATGTGTTCAACGTTTTAGGGAAAGACACTAGTGGATAAGGGTCAACCAGTGTGTGGCATGCAAGTTGTCAAATTTGCATCAGCATGTATGCCCTAAGCTAATGACATAAAAAGACATTTACTGGAGAAACAAAGGAGTAGTCTAGGCCTTGAACATCAATACCATATCTAGGCTCTTCTATCCATAATGTCCTTTTGTGTGAACAAAATCTCAACATCTTCACTTGGAAGAAGAAGTGCCAATTTGATGGATAAGAATTTCCCCTTAATGTATGGGGTCAAAAGGGGAAAAATTATGGTCTAAATATATTATTAAACACCAAAGTAGAAGAGCACAAAAATTCAGGACCAAAAGTCACAAGAAGGTAGCTAAAATAAAACAAAAGGTCATTTTACAATATCACCCCTGATAGAATTCCATGTTTAAAAAATTGGAACAGGATCCCCAATACAATATACATCCTCTTCATGCATATGCATAGTTTGAAATGAACATCATGGCCACGAAAACTATACAAAGTGGATCACAACCACAACCACATAAGTACAGATATGGATCTTCACAATGGAGTCATGTCACAAAATATGACATGGTCTTGCCCAACTCATGCTATAATAGAATGTAAGATCAACGTCTTAATCCAAACCATCTCAAAGGTACAGACCCTAGCCATGTGAATAAAGGATTTGCAGTCAAACATGGAGGACACCATTTGATTACTTGTTAATATGGTAAACTGTTAACAAACATGAGGGAACCCACTAGTAATGAAAATGGGACCCAAGGTACCTAGTATATTCTTATAAGTGTGAACAAGAGGTATTGAAGTGGAAAATTTGAAGAATCCATTGAGTAAGCAACATTGATGCATTGTCATGACTTGATAGTGAGAGAATATTCTACTGATGACTGCAAATCTCAAGGTACTATCCATAAAATCCAAGTTTTCTTCTCAGAGAAAAATAAGTTCAAGTCAATGGTAAGGGACCCGTGAGAAGGAAGTCATTAATGAATCCTCCATCATCTCACACGAGGAAACTAGGATACTTTATTTATATGAAATACGTTTGAGCACATATTGATGTTAGGGATGGAAAACATGGAAAGTCAAGGAAAATTGCAGAATGAAAAACACACAAGTTACATATCCTTGAATAGTAAGCACAACACTCTAGTGACTTAGGCAATGTTAGATATAAAGGAACCAATGATACAAATATGCAATGTAGGATACATTGACAAAATCTCCATATGATTGGAAGAGTAACCAACCGGACGAGTAATAACTATGTGATCATGTTTTATCCTAAGGAAAAAAACTAGAACTCAACTATTGAGAGACTGAAAACCCGTTCTTTGTTAGAGTATTTGGAATTGCTACCATATATTCGACAAATAGCTTAGATATTTCCCTTCCCTTTCTCTCTCTTTTTAATCTCGTTTTTGTAGAAGTTTATCGAGTCCAATAAAGGAAACTCAAGAACTTCTTCATTTTTTGAACAAGATCGAAGAAGAGAGATAAGAATGCTTGATAATGCACCAATCCATGGATTTTACAAGCCCAAATTAGTCTCCAAATTCTGAAAAAGTATAAAATAATAAAACGTAGAACTCTCTTAGCTTAGGAGAACTAAGGTATTTATTTTTTGTAGTTAGTTTACCAGGTATGAGAAAGGGGTTAACTATCACCAAACAGATGCTCCTTCAATAACAATCCTAAAGCTTAAAGATTTTATTGAGTGTGAAGGAAAGAAATATCACTCGTGTTGTTCCATTAATGTGCGAGCATGGGGAAACCAACAATAAACTCAATGTTATTTTACTAAGAGTTTAACGAGCATGAGAAAGACATAAAAAGCGTCCATAACACTTTTTATGTTTAAAGCATAGAATGAAAAAGAAAAATTAAGATAAAAAGGATATTTTTTCTTAAATTTATTCCCCCAATCCCCGGAAAAGAGATAAACTAAAACTAGGTAGAACTCTTCTCATTGCAGCGAACTAGAGTATTCATTTTTCGTAAGTAATACACATGGTATAGAAAAGGGTTAAACTTATACCTATGTGGATATTACTTCAAGTCTTTTAACGAGTTTGAAGTGAACAAGCTGATTTGACAATCTTGTCAATTTTAATGAGTCTATTAAGAGCTTAAAGATGAATCCATATACCTTTCCTGTAAATTTTTAACAAGCCCAATAAATTCAACTTGTGGCCTCCTTTTGTTTTTAACGAACTCAAAGGAGAGCTAGAAGAATGCTCATAATGGGAGGAAACGAGTGTCAGGGGCATGTAGAACTAGTTCCAAGAGGAAGTAATAAACCTATTAATAGTGCAAGGAACATCCGAAAGATAAGGACTGTTATAGCGGATTTCACCACTCCAGGAGAATCACACTTTGTATGGCCTTCCCCTGTCCTGCTGCAGACTCCTTAGACCCCATGGACCATTTTTTTTCCTTTGATGTTTCCTTGATCATCCCTAAAAACAAATGAAAAATGATACACGCAAATTTTTAACTTATAAGCACGTATATACAAGGGTTTGACCACTAAAACCGCGTACATCAGGATGTGTGCATAATCCAAATCTTTTTGGAGTTTTCCTTGACATGGATCTGACTCATTTGACTCCTGGCCTTCCCTATGCCTTGAGATCGCTCGGATTCGACCTTTTATTATCCCTTTGAAAGCTATATAAGAAACCCCCTGGTACATTGAAGGAAAGAACAGAGAATTGAGAGCAAAGAAACTATAGTCCATTGTTGCCGAACTTATGCTTGAGTTTGCATCCCTTTGTCCCTTGGAGCACTTTTGTGTTCTTCCCAAGCTTGCCTTTTTCTTGTGAGCTTTCTATCGAGAGATGGAAGATTTAAGTGGTGGAGGCCCAAGTGGGGGATTCAGTTTCTCCGGTTTGCAGACGTGCCATCAGAGGTTGTATCTTGTAATCTCTAATTTATATTAATAGAAATATCTTTTCCTGTCCAATGATGTGTATTTGAATGAATATTTTATCCATGGGATTATGTCAAATGCTTGTACATTATTGATTATATATTCTATAATAGATCTAACACCATGATATATAGAATGCTTGTATTGTTTACTTGTTGTTGAGGAAGTAATATATCAATTCAAGCTGAAGATTGGAAAGCTCAACGGGGATCTACTTCAACCGTCCGGAATAAGGTACAAGGTCTGATCCTTTAGTGTTAGACATTTAATTTCTATTGCATATTGGAAAGGATTGATTTCTGGAGTCAAACTCTCTGTTGTGGTACCCCAAGCCATAGGAATTTCTCTCCATAACAGAATTGGTGACTCCACTAGGGAGTTCCTAGTAGTTGTCCTTTGGGGGTTGTTTTCTCGGCATTCAATGTATTTGAATTGCTCTTTCTCTCTTGTTTTTGTGTCGGGTATGGGGGAATGTATGCCTAGTAGAGTCTGAATGGTGTGAATTTTGTCTCAGCCTACCTGTTTGCCTTGATTTTATGCACCTTTTCTTCCTGTACATGAGTTTTTGACTTACAGTCGCGTATACACGCGGTTTCCTCTGCGATTTCCGCGTATACACGCGGGTTTACTGCGAACAGTCGCGTATACCCGTGCTTTTGCATTTTGTGGAAGATAATTGGTTGCTAGGTGAATTCTGTTAGTTGATGAGTCTCCTTTGGCACTGCCTGAGTCTGTTTAGACCTCTATTTCTGACCAGAAACGTTTTTTTAAGGCTAATTTAAAAAAAAAATTATTGTCATGGCATTTTCAATTTTTTGTTTGAGATTAGTGCATTAGAGTTCTTTTACCTTAGTGCTTTGCTTGCAGAGTCTAGGGGTCACAGGATCATTCTTTTGCTTTTTGCATCTCTTTTATTTTCAAAAAATCCAAAAACATTTGCTTATCATCATGCATTGCATTTTGCACTTTGCATTGTACTTACACTAGATTTGCTTTGGAGTACTAGTTAGGACTTCATATAGGAAAATTTGCATTCATCATTTGAAGAAAAATTGTGCATTTCACGTAGTAGCATACCCTGTTTTCATGGACACAATGCATTTGCATTGATTGTTAGGTGTGCATTTTAATTCATGTTGCGTCATAACACCATTAGTTGCACGGTCATATCCCTCTTTTGAGTAATAAAGCCAACTAAAATCAATGCTAAATAAAATGAATTACACTCTTTTCTTTGCTAGGGTGCACCAACAAGCTTAGGTTTTAGGATCTTGGAATAGTTCATTGTGAGTCAATTCTCCAAGATCACTAAACAACAACATGTATGTGCCTGTCCAGGTGAGTGTGTGAAATCCTTGGTATAACCAGTGTTTCTCAGGATCCTCCTCTCAAAAGGGAGTTAAGCACGAGGTAGTGTGAGTAGTTATTGATTGGGATGACCCCTAGTCATAACTGAGTAGCACCGGAGATATTTCCAGGATTGTATTCGTATCTGGGGGCTCTTTCGAGAGTTTTGGGCTTTGCTACCCTGCCCATACGGTCAATCCTGCCTGCGACTGTTCGCCTGAACATTGATTATATTGAGGTGACCTTAGTGACCTTACCTAGGATATCAAGGGGGTACTTTGCAGGGGTTATTCTGCAGGTGTCCGGGCCAGGTTGGGGTCGGACAGCACAATCGCTTTACGTGTTGATGCTGAGGGCCACAATAATTGGTTACGTACCTCCGCTTGTTGTGTATGGGAGTCTCAAGCCTCTCCCAGGCGAGACATACCTGCTTCATTTAGGAGCTCATTTATCCAGCCCTTGTTTGCTTGCATTTGGCTTTAGATTTTATTAGTGATTTCTCTGTGCACGATAGTTGGCCTAGGGTTTACGTAAATAGAGAGTCTTTTTGATTTTTTGAGTCATTGTGGATTCGAGTGCAGTTCCTCGCCGTTCTCGTTGTTTAGCATGACTTCCACCTTCTAATTCTCCTCCTCCTTTGGGAGAGAGACCTAGACAGTCTAGGTGGACTATGTCACACATTGATTCACACACTATGGGAGACCATTCAAAGGATATTCCTGAACCACCTCCTCCCATTCGTGTAGACGATGGGGAATTTACTCCTACTTATGATCCTTCACCTGACTTAGCTGAGTTAGGTCCTGTGATTTCTGAGATAGGAGCCATGCATGATATACCTACTCACTCTAGGGTGGATTCCCCATTGACGCGTTACCGGTATGGAATGCCGGAGGACGCTGAGACTCATTTTGAACCTGCCAGCACTAGCTACATTAGTTATGCTATGTCTGGTTTCCCTACACAGGATTTAATGTTTCATATTGAATCCGACTTTGAGCCTAGCACTATGCCTGGGGGCACTCTCATTCCTTACCATGCGGAGAGATTTGGGAGCACTAGTCACATTACACCTTTCATCCCAGTGGTGGAAGCTACATCATATATCCCTCCTAGGTCTAGGGTTAGCGATTCGATTAGAATACCAGATCCGAGACGAGTGACGATAGGCGGTAGCATGTATATTATTACTTAGATTCCTTTGTCCTCGATCCCTAGTTATTCAAATGTACATCCTCCACCTTATTCGCATGGTCCTTCGAGCTGATATATGGCTACGAGTCAGGTCCGTACTGCGGTTACTAGACCGATTGTGTCTCAAGTTCACATATTTCCTGCTACTTCGGGAAGTTATGTTCATGCTTCTAGAGGTCATATTACTACTTCCGGTATGTATATCCCTACTTCCGGAGCGTATCTTTCTACCTACGGAGTGTCTCATGGGGCATCGCAAGCAATGACCTATGTAACCTATTATGGGACGCAGTATGGACAGGGTTCTTCACCTTATGGAGGCGGGTATCAAGAACCTGCTTAATCTCCTAATTATGGCTTTATAGCTCCTACTAGTCAAGGTCCACCATACTATGGTACTTCCACGCCACCCTATATGGGTCATACGGGAGGAGGACACTATGGCCAAGGCCATGGTTGTAATAAACCCTATATGAATCATGGAGCGGTCCATCGACCTCATCATCCTAGGCTCCCTTTCCTCGTGACACTTAATATTCCTGACTTATTGAGACTGATGAACAATCTTGTGGCTCATGACCCGGCTTGGCCGGCTGTCCCTACCAAGCTTCCTTCGGACATACCTAAGTTTGAGGGCAAACCGGGAGAGGATCTGAGTGAACATGTTACTACATTTCACCTATGGTGCTCTTTGAATTCATTACATCAGGACTCAGTCCATTTGAGACTATTTCAATGCACCCTCACAGGGTCCTCTGCGAAATGGTATATAGAGTTACCTAAGGGAGCTTTCGCTTTGTTCGATGACCTTGCGATGACTTTTCTTAATCACTTCCAGCTACCAGTATGTTATGACGTTGGTACTGAACTCTTGTCGACATTTTGGCAAGATAAAGCCACACATATTTCTGATCATATTCAAGAGTTGCGTATATGGAAGAGGTTAATTAAATCCTTTATACCGCCAAAGTTCCTCCTCGAGTGATTCCTCAAGTCGTTATTGCCATATATAGCAAAGGATGTTTCCACATCCAGAGTGCAGAATGAGGAACAAGCGATTTTTAGGGCACAGGAACTGGACTTGACCTATGCTTAGTCTGGTTTGTTGTATGAGATTATTCCCAATGCTCCTCATTCTAGTTTTGATCCCAAGGTCAAACCTGGACCACATGCCGATGGCATTGTGTGTTGTGCAAGTGTGAAACCTGGGGATTCGGTTGCAAAACAAGTTGGTCAGTTGTCAATCAACCAATCTGCTTCGGGACAAGCTATGACTTCATCTCAACCCACCCAAATGATGAGTGTACTCTCTGTGCAATCATTGGACTAGAAGGGTAACCAACAGCCCGGACATAATAGAAAAAAGGGTAAAAATAATAATCGAAAGGGTGGGAATAAGAATGAGAATGCTAACAATAATGACAAGAACGGTAGAAATGCTGGGGGGGACAAGCAAGCTAAACGTAAGGTTAGGTTCCCTTACAAGTTATGTAAGGATGGTCACCTCACTTACTTGTGCCCTCGGATTGATGAAGCTTTGATATTCTTAGCACAAGGCCCAGTTGTGCTAACTAACCCTTTACCGCATAACCAGAATATGAAGTCGAAGTCCCATGACCAATCTAGTGATGATGATTCACTGGAGGGTAGTGGTCGTGGGTGCATTAACATGGTCCGTGCTATGAAATTTGTGACTTGTGCGAAAGATTATAGTTCGTCACAACCCAGCCTAGGCAAAGAGCCTAATCCACCAGGGTCCCCTTTGCATATTGAGAAACCTGTGGATAAGCCTGAGGCTGCACCTCACATTCCTAAGGGAGTCCTTAAGTGTTTAGGGCATAATCCAAATGCCCGAGCCACCTAGAATTATTCAGTTGTCGAGGATTTGGGCCACACTCGTGCGATGTCTGCATTGGAAGTGCTTCAGAGTTGTCCTTCACAAAGGAAGGCGTTTCTTTCTGCCCTTGGTGTGAACGGTGATGATTCTTCCTCGGTGATCAAATTTGAAACCGCAGGACTTCAGCCTCGCTTGCCCTACTATGTGTCTCTTTTGGTGCACGTAGAATGGCTTAATATGACCGTCAAACGCACTGTGATTGATGAGGGTGCTACTACTTCTGTGATGTCTTTGTCCTGTTGGAAGGGTCTGGGTTCTCCTGAGCTATCTAAATCAGCGACTATGTTAACTGCATTTGATGGGAGATATTTTAGGCTGCACGACATCCTTCCTTCCCTTAAAGTCCGTTTGGGAGGGAAGACCGTTGCGATAGAGGTTGAGGTGGTTGATGCGCCCCTTGACTACAATCTCTTGCTAGGTAGGAACTGGATGTATAGTATGCAAGCCATTGCTTCTTCCTTGTTCTGCATTGTATGATTTCCACATAATGGGAAGATTGTAATGATTGATCAAATGACATTCAAGAATCCGTCTGTTACCGCATCTTCAGGAGCTACGATCCCGATCTTTGAACATTCTCAGTTGGCAACTGGGAGTGTGGGTGTAGGCATGTATCCATCCCTCATGGGAAGCTTTAGTTGTCCTACATCGATCCTCATGATAGGATCTAGTTTCGATGAGGCTTCAACATCTACGACATCGGTGTCTTTTTGCACGACCCATATGGAAGATCCTTGGATTCTTCCTACACCGAGTACTTCGAGTGAGCCTGTTGAGATGAGCGTGCCATTGCCTGCAGCTATGATAGCTTATCAAGCTAATCTCAAGAGTGTTGCAGAGCCTAGTTCTTCCTCTTCATAGATGGAGGAGGAGGACCCTTATGTGCTACCGGCATGGGTAGTACAGTCTTCACATGCCCACGACTACCTTGATACAGTTTTCCCTTCGGATGAAGCAATTATTGAGGCTATGTCGGGAGTTGAGCCACCATGGGAGGAACTTCATCATAGATCATACTTCCTTCCAGAGCTTGACCATTTGGAGTGTGAGGATTTTAGGGTGGTTCTTAGTCAGAGAGTTGGTAGTCCTGTGGTTCCATTAAGCTCTCCTAGTCCGATGGCTGATGGAAACATGGCGAACATATCTTCAATGATTCTTATCAACATCTCTTGCAATCCTGGCACGATAGAGAATGTCTATATTGGGGTGGAATGTTACCATGCTAAGATTCTGGAATACACCGAGTTATTTAAGGAATTCCATGATATTTTTGCTTGGTCTTACAATGAGATGCCAGGTATTGACCCTCGAATTGTCGAACATGAGATTAAGACTTACCCCAATGCTAAGCATGTTTGACAGTGTTTACACGCGGTGAATCCTAGGAAAGCACCCGCCATTAAGGCAGAGATAGAGAAGCTGTTGAAAGCCGGTTTCATCTATCCCATTCCCTTAATGGAGTGGGTTTCAAACCTCATTTCGGTGGATAAGAAGCAGGGAACGATCCGCATATGTACTAATTTCCGCGATTTGAATTGTGCCTGTCCTAAGGACAACTTCCCCACACCATTTATTGATCAGATTTTGGATGAGTGTGCGGGTAGTGAGGTGTTCTCCTTCATGGATGGATTTTCTGGGTATAATCAAATACAGATTAAACCTAAGGACCAACATAAGACGGCATTTATTTGTCCTTGGGGAACATTTGCATATCAGAAAATTCCATTCGGCCTTAAAAACGCCGGAGCTACATTCCAGCGGGCAATGACCTTGATCTTCCACGATCTCAAGTATATTATTGAAGTATTTTTGGATGACCTCGCTGCTCATTCTCATATGAGAATGTGTCTTTCCTATCACTTGAGATTGGTATTCGAAAGATGCTGACACTATTTAGTTAGATTAAATCCTCATAAGTGCATCTTTTGCGTGAAGTCAGGTCGTTTGTTAGGATTCATCGTTTCAAAAGAGGGTATAAGAGTCGACCCTTTGAAGGTTGAGGCAATACTTCAGTTGTCTCCCCTGAAGAATATTCGTCATCTTTAGTGATTGAAAGGAATGGCAAACTTCTTATGAAGATTTGTGGTCAAATTTTCCAATTTGACTAGAGGCTTCATGCGTCTCTTGAAGAAGGATACTCCCTTTGAGTGGGATGAGTGAGCCCAGGAGTCCTTCAATGCACTCAAATGAGCCCTAGCATTGACCTCGGTGATTAGTCCTCCGGATTATAGCCGTGATTTTCTATTATATGTGGCCGCATCTTTAGAGACAATTGGTATGGTTTTGGTTCAAGAGGATGAGGAGCTCCAAGAGCATGTCATATATTATCTGAGCCGAAACCTTATTGACGCAGAGATTTGTTATTCTCATGTCGAGAAGCTTGATTTAGCTACCGTACATGCGGTTCAGCGGTTGAGACATTATATTCTCCTTCGCTAGACCTTGGTTGTGGCCCATGTCAATCCATTTCAATTCGTCCTCACCCAAAGGATGATTGGGGGAAAGTATAATAAATGGATTTTCATTTTGCAAGAATTTGATCTTGAGTTTGTTTCAGCAAAATCGAAGAAGTCTTTAATTTTTGCAGAGCTTATATTGGATTTCCTGAGCGAGGCAGAGGAGTTGGTTTGTGAAGATATGTTTGTCGATGAACACATATTCTTAATCTCAATGTTAGACCCATGGTATGGGGATATCATAGTATATTTACAAACACAGAAGACCCCTACTCACCTCTCGCGAGATGAACGACGATGATTACGTCACATCTCTAAGAACTACCTCATAGTGGACAATACTTTGGACCGCCGTGGGGTAGATTCCATTTTACGACGTTGTTTAACTCATGAGGAGGCTGAGGTAGTGCTGAATGATTACCACAGAGGGGCGTGTGGTGGTCATTTATTTGGGCTTTCTACAGCTCAAAATATTTTGAGAGCGGGTTATTTCTGGCCGTCGATCTTTAAGGATTTTGTTGATGCGGTCAAGAGGTTCCATTCTTGCCAGGTGTTTGCACGTAATATGCACTCGAAACCTGCCCCGTTACATCCCATTATCATCGCCGATCCCTTTACTAAGTGGGGGCTCGATTTTATGGATTGCAACCCAGCTTCGGCTGGGGGGCACCATCACATTATAGTGGCTGTTGATTACTTCACGAAATGGGTTGAGGCTATGCCTATAGTAAAATCCGACGGTGAGACAGCCACTCACTTTGTGTTCAACCAAATTATTACTCAGTTCAGGATTTTGAAAGAGCTTGTCACTGACTATGGCTCGCACTTTCAGAACCGTATGATGGAAGAGTTGGCATCGAAGTTAGGGTATAAGCAAGAGCACTGCTCTTCTTACTACCCTCAAGCAAATGGACAGGTAGAAGCAATGAATAAATCACTCAAATCCATTCTCCAATGAACCATCGCACAAAGCAAGATGAATTGGCACATTATGTTATACCCTGCTTTGTGGGCATATCGAACCGCGGCTAAGACTGCCACTGATTTTTCTCTATATCAGCTTGTACATGGAGTGGAGTCGATATTGCCGGTTGAATGTGAGATTCCTTTGTTGAAGATAGCTGTAGAACTCTTACCAGACATTTCACCTTTGGAGGAGCGTTTAGTTCACCTTGAGCAACTTGATGAGCATCGTCGGGATGACTTGGTGGCTCTAGAGGTTAATAAGCATCGCGTAAAGGCCCAATATGATAAGTCTGTCTGTCCAAGGGCATTTAGTGAAGGAGACTTGGTCCTTTTGTGGGATCAATCGAAAGAACCCTTGGGGGAAGGGAAATTTAATCCTATGTGGTGTGGTCCTTACGTGGTCAAGTGTGTGTTAGAGAAGGGTGCGTATGAGTTAGTGGATTACGAAGGAACAACTTTGGTGGAGCCTAGAAATGGGCTCTATCTCAAAAAATACTATGCATGATCTTTAGCCAAGGCTACTTGTTGTATATTATTGTACAAATTTGCATAGTTAGGTCTTTTTCTTATCGTGATCTGGTTTGTGATTATTTTCCGTTTCTTTTGGAAGATGTCAATGGAATATTCCACCTACATAGGATTCGTGGATGGTGCAAGCCGTCACACTCAACACTAAGCTTCTGCTGCTTAGGTGATTTATACTCCTATGGGTCAGGTACTATCTTCAGGAGGTGTATGTCTACGGCCATCTTCCAACAATGTTGCTGAATATAGCGCCGTTATTGAGCTTCTATGGGATGCCATTCTACATGGAGTTCTATCTCTTGAGGTACGTCTTGATTCGGAGTTAGTAGTGTCACAGCTCAATGGTTTGTACCATGTTAGAGATCCGACGTTATTGAGAAGATTCTTGCGTGTGAGATTGTTAGAATGACAATTTGACAATATAACATATATACACATTCCAAGAAATAATAATCAAGTTGCTGTCTCATATGCTAACTAGGTGTTAGATTGGCATTTGTTTCATCCACAATAAATTAATCACAAACACAATTTTTACACATGTAAATAAATAAATCAATCACCATAAAACTTTTTATATATACATAAAAAATGTGATAATACATAGTGTCATGATACAAAATTGGGGCTCTCAAGCCACCATCATATAGTACGCAGTCATACAAAAGGAATACACTCCCAGGTGTCTAATCCTACGGAGGAGGAGGAGGGTTGTGATCATGGAACGTCACTACAGCTCTAGCTAGCTGTCAGAATAAACGTACCCATGTGCGTGGTACACCCACCACCTGCCGCTGCATGGCCTCAGACAAGTCCTCGACTTGCGCCATGGGAAATCTATGAGTTAGTCTCACAAAGTTGGTATGAATGCTCTGGAGCATTCGCTCTGCATCCACACCCGTGATGTCATCTCCTCTTCCCCTTCGTCTATGACGAGGGAAGCCCTTTGGCCCCCGTGGTCCCACATCTGCATAGAAATGGTAGATTTCACTATGTATTGTCGCACAAAAAGATGTCTTTTTTATTCCACATAATCAAGAAAACACAAAAAAATTAAATAACACAAAAAATTTAAAAAGAGAGAGGGTCGAGATTCGTTACCTATATCACCATATGCCAATCCTGGTGGTAACGACATGTCCGGATCCCCCCGGAAATCTATCCCTGGATAAGGGTAGTCATCGATGGAAACTATCTGTCGTTGCCACCATGGAAAGAAGTTAGCTGGATATGTGTTGGCTACCCTACCACCCCCCAGTCTACGCATAGCATCTGCCGTTGGGCCGGATCCCGGATCTCAAACCCCGTGGAGAGGAACGTCCACTCTAGGGCTCAATCCTGGAACACACTCGAAGAAAAATGTGCTCAGAATACTGCTGAACCCGAAGTTCCGTACCCTTCCTGCCTTACATTCACTGAGATGGTGTTTCATGTTGCTCAGTAGTGTAGTACTCCAGTTGTAGATGGTGGGTCTCATGCACTTCACTGCATAGAACATCAGAGGCCGTGAGGCATGGTGGAGTGATGCTAAGCCGGCTATCCTGCCTAATGTCAACAATATGGCCTTTAGGCCCAGCACCTGTATAGCATTGGTAGGGACTTGACTCCCCACCTTCTCAGTGTTTGGATAACAGTACACTACAATGTACTCGTTGATAGTCAATCCACCCCCTGGCCCACCACGGGAACGAAGGTTCACCACCTCCCCTCATCTAGAAAGCTCTGTGATAAAGTATATGTCGTCCACCTCTATGGTGAGGGACATCCCATCAATATGAAAGGACTCTGAGTCTAGATCCCAATAGTCTACCAGCATATGTAGTAGTCTTGGTTTGGCCCTCAAACCACCAAGACACCAAAACTTGTAGAGTCCGCATGCACGTAAAGCTTGTTAAGCCATTAAGTTGGCCCTTACTGCTTCCTCTACTTCACCATGCTCACGCTCTCTCCATTGTAGCACCATCTTGCAAAAGAAATTGGAAATTTTCCATTAGTTTATTGAAAAGTTCATATGCACGGCCTCATACGCCACTGTTTTCAAAACAGCTGCGTATGTACGCGGGTTCGAGGCCATTTTTCGCGTATATCCATCCCTATACACGAAAAAAACCTTGATTTCTACGTGGGCCGCAGTGCTCATCTTAGGTTGGCCTAGAAACCTGATTAGACCATGGAAATTCATAAAAATTATATCAAAATGCAAGAGGAGAGCATGAGTAAATACCTGGAAGAAACGGTTGTGAATTCCACCTGCTGGATCTCTTGGAATTTGCTGTTGAAAATCAGAGCTCAAATGGGTAAAAGTTTCAAATGATTTATATTTTTTACTATTTATAGAAAATTTTCAAATATTTGAAAAGTTTTACCCCCTTTTCTATAGTTTCGACATTTTCTAACCATTTTGGACCGTTTTTGACATAATTTGTGATGTAGAAGACCTTTTTCAGTGTCGTTTTAGCCTTTGGATTGACCCGTTCGTACCGATCTCAGGTATCATGTTTAAACTGGCATATAGGTTAGGTTTCACCACCGTTTTCATTTTGCATGACCTTTATGACCATTTCATCACGACCTTAGGTACGAACCCACTCTATTATGTCACGAAACCTTCTTGCTGCTTTAGAAGTGGCATGATGTGAGTGGTAGAGCTTCAACTTACATGGGTACCCTAGTTAGCGCCTTATTTGCATTTGGTGCCCATGCCAACGTTTTCTCTTTTAGGGTGTGGGAGTCCGTTGTATAGTATTGCCATGACATTTCCCAAGAGCCTCATACTCCTCTTGATCTTATGCTGGCCTTTTTCCCTCAAGACTCCCTTATGTCAAGTTGTGAATGCATTATCATGAGCTTCGCCTGCCTTATTGAGCTTTATGCCGGCTCCCCTGACATTGCGTTTCAGCCATATAGCCTGAGCTTGTCTCATGTCTAGCCATGCAGAGCCATTTTTTATAGCCTTCACAGCTTGATTCCCTTTTTACCAGGAGGGGATTTTCCCCCCAAGTGTCGATATCCTACACATGTATCCTTGCATTGAGCATAGGTATGTTCCACTGCTTGGAACTAGTTTATTTTTCCTTATGGCACTCGTCTCCTCCTAGTTTGTAACTATAAAGCTATTTTATTCTTTTTTCAAGCTTTTCAAATAACTGAAAAAGTCCAAAAAAGATAAAAAAACCAAAAAGCCGGACAAGGAAGGATGTTATCTGTGGCAGCTGTCGAGTCGTGTCGCCTTCGAACAGAGCACTGTATATCACATCCATGGGTTGGGTTATAGTTTGACTTTAGGAGCTGTACTCGTTTATATGAGTTTATCTCCACCGACTGGTTAAGCTTCCAGTCCGTATGGAGTCTCTGTCGATGCCTCCTGTGTCGCAGAGATGTCCCAGTTTATATATATATTCTATGCTACCTTCATTCAGTCACCATACGCCGTTATGCTCTTGTTCAAAGGAAGTTGAAACCTGAGTCGGCCATTCCTCAGTTGTCTTGACTTTGCATGTCAGCCATTCTTGGTACAGTTACTGGTTCGTGCACTTATGATCGAGTCCTTCTACATTATATAGCTTTGCTGAGTACCTTGTGTTGGATGATGGGGGATGCCTTAATGCCCTCCTTCCAACGGATTTCATCCCATTGACTTCAGATCATTTATTCTGGGATTGGAATCTAGAGTCATTTTGAGTTCCTTAAGATTTGCAGTCATCAGTGGCAGGTTCTCTCGTCATCGACAGTTCTTGGGAATACATCAATGTCCCCTGATCGATGGATCCTCTCAAGTGTTCGACCTCAACACATTTATTCACACTTGTTAGTTTGCACTCTAGTACCTTGATTCCCATTTTCATCATTGGTGGGTGATCTCGTGTCTGTGAACAGTATACATTAATGACCGGTAATTAGACGATGGACTACTATGTTCGACCTCAACACCTCTATTCGCACAGTAGGACATGTACTCGTAGCGGTTTGTGTAGAAGACTTTCCATATTGGTGTCATCTCTTATATGCTACCTCCTTTATCGTGCCAGTGTTCATGAGATTTCAGCTCTCGTGACTTGATTCCAGTATATGTCAGAAATTTCTAGCCACTATGGCGATCTTGATCTATTATATATCTTCAACCATTATGGAGATCATGGTCCGTTGTATATCTTCATCATGGATATTCTAATATATGTATATTGTACGTGGCGATGACCACATATGTGATATCATGTATTATGCCTATTCATGGCCATTGTACTCTTATGTATCCGGGACTGCTATATGTACTTGCAGTTATGTGCAGAGTTGTATTATTGTACTATGCTGATTGTGTGGCTAGTCTTCCATTTGGGATCCTTCATCACTCCACTTATGGGATGGACTTATAATGTATTTCGGCCATTGTATGACCCCTTTGACCTCACACATGAGGGGGCATCTATTATAGCGGATTTCACCACTTCAGGTGAATCACACTTTGTATGGCCTTCCCCTGTCCCGCTACGGACTCCTTAGACCCCATGGACCATTTTTTGTCCTTTGATGTTTCCCATGGGGACTTCACATAGTGAACCTATCACATAGCACGTGCGATCATGGGATATTAAAGAATATTCTTAATTTACAGAGATATTGGCCCAAACTCTTTTTGTTGAAACCCCCTCCCAATACTTAAAACCTTCTCCCCACCCATTTTTATACCTCAATCCTTATAAACCACCCTACCCACCCCCACCTTAAACCTCTCATCCCCCCAATACATGCAATATATTGGTTCAATTTTTGATAATTTTAAAACCCACAATATGAACTAACATGATAGGATATTGGTAAACAAGTGAAGACCCCGTGATGTTTCCATGATCATCCCTAAAAACACATGAAAAATGATACACGTGACTTTTTAACCTATAAGCGCGTATATACATGGGTTTGACCACTAAAACCGTGTACATCGGGATGTGTGCATAATCCAAATTTTTTTGGAGTTTTCCTTGACATGGATCTGACTCATTTGACTCTTGGCCTTCCCTATGCCTTGAGATCACTCGGATTCGACCTT
The DNA here is from genome assembly GCA_001517045.1 of Pseudotsuga menziesii. NCBI lineage: Eukaryota > Viridiplantae > Streptophyta > Pinopsida > Pinales > Pinaceae > Pseudotsuga > Pseudotsuga menziesii. The sequence continues at coordinate 47,565 of LPNX011192874.1, forward strand.
TCATTATCCCTTTGAAAGATATGTAAGGAACCCCTTGGTACATTGAAGGAAAGAAGAGAGAATTGAGAGCAAAGAAACTATAGTCCATTGTTGCCGAACTTATGCTTGAGTCTGCATCCCTTTGTCCCTTGGAGCACTTTTGTGTTCTTCCCAAGCTTGCCTTTTGCTTGTGAGCTTGCTATCTAGAGATGGAGG